>OV277870.1:56365578-56965578 GCA_922989275.2 Gari tellinella | reverse complement strand
CGCATGTTTGTCTGTTAACCCATTACCTCTTAACCTATTTCTAGCTTTAAAAACAGGTGACCACTTAAAGCAGGTTGAAAGTAAAGCAGAATGTGCCTTAAGGCACATTCTGCTTTACTTTCAGCCTGCTTTAAGCTACCATCTTCTAGGATACGGAAAATATTTCTTCTGGTACATATTCTTGGCTGTATAAACTGGAACTTTTTTCTTCAGTGGAGGAATAAATGAGAGGTGTAAAAATGCGTTTTTAAGGGGTAATGGGTTAAAACACTTAATACCATAAATGGTATGATACTGGTGAAACTCAATGTTTTGAACTAAAAATTCCCCATCTTCCTCCATTGAATTTAGATAATTCGATTTCGCTTAAATCAAACCTACCCATATTTCAAAATAATGTGGCAAAGCCACGTTTTATCTTTGAAATATAGGTAATAAATATCTTAATAAGGGCAGATCCTTTGAAATCACAGAAAACAAAGCAAATACTGAAAATTGCAGACTCGGTTTAATTGAGTCTGTTCATGAGCAATACTGAAATATGCAACAGTGCTCACGCCCCCTAGCACCGGCTTAAGCGGAATTCAACTTTCAACTGTAAATGAGCTGAAATCAATGATTCCAAAGGACCAGAAAGTATAAGTTCGACATAAGGGAGTACGCATTATTGGGCTGATAAAACTTTGTACAACAAAAACGGTCATAAGTAAAAACTATAAAATACATTTAATTTCTTATTTTTCTATCTAATCCTGTCTTGCGACATCTCTTTGGAATCGTCTTTTTAAGACGATTCCAAAGAGATGTCACAAGATAGGATTATATAGATGGAGAAATAAATAATAATTGAGACTTTTATAATCTGACTTACGACAACATTTGTCGTACGAAGTTTTATGAAATTGGCACCAGTGCTTTAGGGGCCCGTTACGACAAAAACAGTCATAAGTCAAAACTTAAAAATACATTTAATTTCTTATTTTTCTATCTTATCCTGTCTTGCGACATCTCTTCAAATGGAATCATCTTTTTTAGACGATTCTAAAGAGATGTCACAAGAAAGGATTAGATGGAGATATAAATAATAATTGAGACTTTTATAACCTAAATTACGACAACATTTGACGTACAAAGTTTTATGAAACGGGCCCCGGCTTTGTAGCAATCTCTTGGCTTTCAAATTTCTGATAATCTGATTTTTATCAATCTTTGTCTAATTTCTCTCAAATACCATTTTAGTTGTTAGACTTTGTAAATATGATTTCTCTTATACTCTGAATACGAATTTATTCAACTTGGAATGTCAGTTGATTTGTCAAGAAAATCTTCTGATTAAATAGGATATAGTAGCTGTCAAATTAAGAAATCACTAGCAAGGATGATATACTTAACTTTTTATATTAAACTCTTTGCATGTTGGGTAACTTTTTTGTTTCCAACAATTGTCATTTGAAACTGTTCTTAAAATAGAACTTTCTAAATATCTTTTCAAAACAGGGTCAGAATGTCAAATAGTTTAATGTTTTCCTTATTTTATAAATCAGTTTATAAGTTTATATATGAATATTCAGGAAGAAAAGGGCTAAATACTGAAAATAGTCTGTTCTGTGAAAGGTTAAATACCAGAGGTGTATTTCCTTAATGTTATCTGAACCTTTCAGAAATTTATTATTAGTAAAATAGTCATGTTTTACATAATGTGGTTGTCATGAAAACGGTAGTAAATAATCCATCAAAACAATTATTTAGATGTTGCTAATGTTATACTAAGTATATTATGATTATGATACCTGGCCCAACGCTTATAAAGTGTTTGAGTTGAGTCTGAGTTCATTCTCAAGCATTTGGTTGGTCAGATTTGAGCCTTATAGGCTCAAATCTGACCAATCAAATGCTTAAGAATGATTTAAGACTCAACTCAAACCCGTTATAAGCATTGTATCCTGAAAATACAAGACATACACAACTGTGAAGTTGTTATATAGGCCTAAAGCCCCGGCTTCAGTTAAGGGAGTATTTAAAAAACAAAAATCTTCATGTCTGCATTAAACCCTATGGTGTGATTAACCATTAGAATCATCTCAAAGAGATGTTCCTTAGATGGTTAGTTATTACACTATAAAATTTGGTACTGCATGAAATATTTCACTGAAAGGATGCAACATTCAAACACAAAACAGTAAATAAAGCAATAAATAATATTCAGACAAGGTTGTAATTTTGGCTTGGTAAACTGAACCTTATAGTCTTACATTTTATGTAGATCATGTTAGTTTTGTGTCAGAAAATGAAGTCCTATAGTCAGGGCTTCAGATAAGGAGAGTATTTCAAAAACTAAAACCTTTATTTCTGCTTTAAACCCTATGGTGTCACTAGTCATTAGAATCGTCTCAAAGAGACGATTCTAATGAGTAGTAACACCATAGGATTTGGTGTTAATGTTGGATTTGTTCAGTTTACTCCCTCTTATCTGGAGCCCTGTATTATAAGTGTTGTTCCACTTGCAGTCTTTAGTGAGAAATAAAATATACATGTCTCTGATAATTTTCAATAATGAATTACAATGTAACCCATTACTCCATACATATGCATTTTTACGCCTTTTGTTTTATTCCTACTCTGAAAAAAGAAGTTTGATATTATACAGTCATGAATATGCACCATATAAGAAATATTTCCATATCATAGCAGATGCTAGCTTAAAGCAGTCTGAAAGTAAAGCAGAATGCAATTTAAGATGCATTCTGCTTTACTTTCAAACTGCTTTAAGAGGTCACCTGTCATCAAAACTAGAAACAGGTAAAAAGGTTAACTGAGATAAAAAAAAAATATATATATATAATTGTGTCTCCCTCTGTTATTATACAAATCAAAAATTAAGTTACAATTCTAAATCATGTACAATTTAAGTTAAGATTCTAAAATGTATAAAACAAATTAAGTTACAATTCTAAAACAATTGTTAAACAAATTGATTTGCTGTTCTAAAACTATAATAAATCTATGTGTCTCAGAAGTTATACTTATTAGGATTCAATTTTAAACCTATATAATATAGTAGGCTATAGTATATTCTATGAATTAACAGCTTTAAAATGAAGTCGTGTCGACAAATGTTCAACAAATTAAGTTACAATTCTAAAAGTCATTTAGCTAAATCTATGTGTCTGAGATTTTCTACAAATTAAGTTACAATTTTAAATTACTTATTTGAATTTATGTGTCTCAGATTATAATTCAACAAAATGTGTTACACTTCTAAATCTATTAATGAAGTCTGTGTGTCCTTAATGTTCTACAAAATTACTTTACAAATGCCATTGTTAAGGTTCTCAAACATAAAAAACTAATTTCTAAGTATGTATACAGTGGCAAGTATGTGATTACCAATTAATACACACAGATCATCAAGCAGGGTTCAAGATAATTAGGAGTAAACTTTCTGCACCAAACCCAATGGTATTTAATATATATACTTCTCTTTAGAATTGTCTCTTCGAGACAATTCTAATGGGTAGTATAGGCTTTAATTAAGAAATAAAGATTTTAGTTTTTGAAATACTCCTCTTATCTGGAGCCCTAATTCTGATGCTTGTAGAATATCCATGCATGGCTATGGTTGTTATTAATCCATTTTATGCTGGAAGCCAATTTAAATCAGAGAGCTCCTTAAAAAGCCCACTGATCAGGGTCAGCCTTGTTTGCTATACTTTTTTTATATAAATTTTCTTTTTAAATCAATCTTGAAAATCAACATGAGCTAGTATTTTGTTCAAAGGTGGAATAATCTGATAACTGTCTGCATTCGTTAGTACTTATATTTTTATATTTTTTTTTTCTTATGTTTACCCTTAAATATCAACATAAACTAGTATTTTTTCAAACATGGAATAGTCCATTGAGCATTAGAAGGGGTGAATTGGTTGGCACATATTCAGGGCTCCAGATAATAGTAGTTTTTCAAAAACAAAAATCTTTATTTCTGCATTAAACCCTATGGTGTTACTACTCATTGGAGACGATTCTAACGAGTAGTAACACCATAGGATTGGTGCTGAAATGAGTGAGAAAATATTGAATTTGTTAAATTAAATTCCTCTTATCTGGAGCCCTGCATATTACTCATCTGTCCTCCACCCTCCTACTATTGTCTTATTTACAGATAAAGAAAACAAACACCAGCTACGAAAGCATATTATACAATGAACACAGTATTAATCTAAGCTTTCACTTAAACTACAATCAATTTACAATACAAACCCTTAAAGGTTGCAGCTAAATGCTGGGACATATGTAATGCAGAAAGCTCCTTCAGGAGCTTTCTGCATTACTTCTGTCCTGCATTAAGCAGTAAACCTTTCTAAAGAAATCCATGCTTCATTGAATGGCGAAGACAAAATATGCTTCTCTGTATACATATATCACAAAAAATCTCGGGAAAGAGATAATTCTTTTTTTTTTTCATGCACATACAATAATTACTGCTACCGGGATGCATATGTATTGTGTTTTGTCAAGATAGTGCCATCCTTGTCATGAGTTTATTCTTGGCAAGTTCACATTGACTTGTTTGCGTTTGTAAATAGTTAAGATCCAGAGCAGATCAGGGCTCCAGATTAGGGAAATGAACAAATCCAACATTTTCACACTCATTTCAGCACCGAATCCTATGGTGTTACTACTCATTAGAATCGTCTCTTCGAGATGATTCTAATGAGTAGTGACACCATAGGGTTTAAAGCAAAAACAAATATTGTAGATTTTTGTAATATCCCCCTTATCTTGAGCTTTGGTAGATGTTAAGATATAACAGTGTGACTGATCATGATCCTAACAGTTTGTGACTCAGATTGTATTTCATGGCAATACGCAATGGAATGAGTTAAATTTAGAGCTTCAGCGGAAAGTTTATTTTTAAGCAAGCATCATTTATTCAGCCTACAAGGAATTGAACCTTCTGTTGATTCTCATTGTAGCTTAATTACACTTTGCTAGGTTGAATAAATGATGATGATTGTATGCCATTGTTTCAAGGAAGAACAAGATGAAAATAGTAAATCTCAACAAAATTGGTTGACCCAATGACATCTATATTGGTTGACCCAATGACATCCATATTGAGTGATCCAATGACATCTATATTGGGTGATCCAATAACATCTATATTAGATGATCCAATAACATCTATTAGGTGACCCAATGATATCTATAATGGGTTATCCAATAACATCTATATTGGGTGACCATATGACATCAAGTAGGTGACCCAATGACATCTATATTGGGTGGTCCAATAACATCTATATTGCATGCTGGGTCACCCAATGTCATCTATATTGGGTCACCCAAAAACATCTATGTATAGGTGATCCAATAACATCTATATTGGGTGACCCAATAACATCTATATTGGATGATCCAATGACATCTATAAACACTTTAACATTTATAACAAAAAGAAAAATTCTATAAGTACTATATAAGCCAGTTCAACCTTGTTAACAATTAGAAATAGTCCTCACCTATGACAGTACAACAGTATAATTAATATATGTCTGTATTCCTTATTGAAAAGTCTGTATTTACTGCAGTACAACATTTACATGTTTAACAATCAGACAAAGTCTTTTTCATACCTATATAGCCGCCCAACATTCATAGCAACACAATCAAAAGCCTAAATCTACATGAATGAAACATTAATAGCACTACAAAAAACAGTGTAACTTTTATAACAAAGTCTATACCTAACACTGAAAAAACTATAGACAATAAGATAAATATACATTCCTAACAATACAGCATAATTATGTAACAAAATGACAGTCTATAGACCTATAACCATGCAACATATGTAAATAAAGGACAGTCTAGATCTATAACAATACAACAGATGTGACAAAAAGACCATCTAGAATTATACAACAGATGTTACAAAAGAACAGTCTGTATCTTAACAATACAATACAATAGATGTAACAAATGACAGTCTAGATCTATAACAATGCAATAGATGTGACAAAAGGACAGTCTAGATCTATAACATTTCAACAGATGTTACAAAAGGACAGTCTATCTATATAGATACAACAGATGCAACAAAAAGACAATCTATAACAGTACAACAGATGTAAAAAAAACAATAACAAAAAGACAGTCTATATCTTGACAATACAACAAATGTGACAAAGAGACAGTCTATATCTATTACAGATGTAACACAAATAACAATACAAGAGATGTAACAACAAGTCTATATCTATAACAATTAAACTGATGTAACAAAAAGACAGTCGATATCTATAACAGATGTGAAAAAAGGACTGTCTATATCTATACCAATACAATAGATGTTACAAAAAGACAGTCTATATCTTTAACAATACAAGATATCGAGATGTAACAAAAAGACAGTCTATATCTATAACAATACAAGATATCGAGATGTAACAAAAAGACAGTCTATATCTATAACAATACAAGATATCGAGATGTAACAAAAAAGACAGTCTGTTACCTCTAATACACCAGTCGAAACAAAAAGAGCAGAATGCTGAAAATCAAGTAAAATCAAGAATGAAATCATAAATATTGACTTTTCTTTTGTCAAAATGCCTAAAATCAAAATTTGAAAACAAAACAAACAGATGGCAATTTTAACCCTTATGGCATCAGTTGTAGCTTTAAAAACTGGTATTTTCAAATTGTTTTGGTCATTACCAGAGTCTGCGTTACATAGCATCTGATCTGTTTGAAACTTGTCTTTAAGTGTCCTAAACAATTTAAAAAATCATTAAAAATTGAAATTAGTATTTTGCAGATGACAATAATTGTAAAGTGAAAGATATGGCTTGAAAAGGGTGAAGGAGATAGCAGTCTGACAGGGAATGGGTTTGAATGGCAAATTAGTTATAAAAATGAAATTAATGCAGAAGGCTGCCAAAGCTTACTGCATTAAGATGTCACCTTACTCAAGATTTGTTCACCGATTATGTCATTGAGCAGACTCTGAACGTATGTGTTTTAAGATCAAAATCAAAATTTTCATATTGTTATTTGTTGTAGGTTGAAATTTGACAAACATCTGCTGCGATATTCCTTCACTAGCTAATGTTGAAAATATCAGATATTAAATTACATTATCACCCTTTGCCTGCTGACGGTGACTTTGCTGGTATTTGAAAACAGTTTAGATCCAGATCACATACATCATAAAATAGTGTCTGATCTTTATCCAAACTGTTTGAAACTAAATGTTAGGTTTCTTCAAAAGAAAAATGCATGAGCCAGAATTTTAGAAGATTTGCAGACGACAGTTTTATCGCAGATGATATTACAGAAGAATAAGGGTTAACTCTTTGCATGCTGGGTAATTTTTTCGTCTGCAACAATTGTCGTCTGCTACTGTTCTAGCAATAGAAATTTCAAAATTTCTTTTTTAAACACAGTCAGAGTGTCAAACAGTTTGGATCCTGATGAGATGCCGCATTTTGCGGCGTCTCATCAGGATCCAAACTGTTTGCATAGATAATCATGATTTCGCCGCTAGCGTGCAAAGGGTTAAAACATGGGGTTGATGCCATATTTTGCCAACATGACTAGATTTATGTTAATGTCATGAATTATGATGTGATTTAATGCTAGGGTTTGGGTTTTGAGATGTGCATCGTGCAGGTAAGAAGATACACACGTCGGGCATCTAGAAATGAAATTATGGGCAATCTTAACACTTAGTATGTTAGCCGTGTAACCATGGTAACCGCTTCAAACAGTTTGGATCCTGATGAGACTGAGCTTAATGCGGCATCTCATCAGAGTCCAAACAGTTTGATAATCTACCACTGTTTTGGAAAGAAAATTTTAAAATTACATTTTTAGAACAGTAGCAGACAACAAATATTGTTGCAGGTGAAAAATTACCCAGCATACAAAATGGTAACCCTTACCCTGCCTAACAAGTTGTGATATTCTTAGAAACAGACTTGGATATAAAACATTTTTTTTTTTTCAAAAACTGCTTTTTTATCCATTCCCCCATAGCTTCTTTTCAGTATTGATTTAGATAGTTGGTTGCTTAAAGCAGACTGAATTTAAAGTTGAATGCTCCTTAAGGAGCATTCTGCTTTACTGCCTGCCTGCTTTATATATGCTGTCAAAAGCTAGGATTTAGCAAACATTTCTTTGGAATATATTATTGTATCAAGTGACACTACTTTCTTCAGTGGAGGAATGAATTAAAGGCATAACAATGAGTCTATATAGTAATTAGCTACACTTTATTCTGCTTTACTTTCAGCCTGCTTTAAGCTATTATCTGCTAGAATATAGAAACTATTTCTTATGATTCTTGTTTGTAACAGAACAAATTGGAACTATTTTCTTCAGAAGACGAATAAATTAAAGGCGTAAAATGGCGTAATTATGGGATAATGGGTTAAGGCAGGATTTACCGCTTCAATTCTTAGCCGTGTTAACTCAATTATTATGATAAGGGTAAGTTTAAAGAAGACAGGTCTGATGTAGGTAGTGTTTATGTTGGGTAATATTTCATACAATAAAAACACTACACTGCCACATTGCAACTGTTTTATATTTGCAGAATTAAAAAAAAGAAGATATTTCAGAAAATGTGTACCATGTACCATTTAGCAAAATTTATGTTTTTATAGAGGGGTTGCAGCTTAAAGCAAGATGAAAGTAAAGCAGAAAGTTCCTGTAGGATACTTTTGCTTTACTTAATCCTGATATAAGCAGTTGCCAAAGACAACACCCAAGCCTTCTTTTGAGATATGGATTTAGATCAGAAATGATACTGTTTAACACTTTGCATGCTAGCGGAGGATACAATCATGTCCTACAGTGATTAACTTTGCAAACAGTTTCGATCCTGATGAGATTCCGCGTAACGCGGCATCTCATCAGGATCCAAACTGTTTGACAATCCGACCCTGTTTTGAAAAGACATTTTGAAAATTCTTTTGTTTGGAACAGTTAGGCAAACAACAATAATTGTTGCAGATGGAAACATTACCCAGCATGCAAAGAGTGAATATGCATGTCTAATCCGAATCCAAACACCTGCTAATTATCACACTTTATTGGTCATAATAGAGAGGTTTTACTGTACATGGTGGGATGCTTTAAGTTGCCCAAATAAATCGGACGAGTTTGTAAACTGCGACATTTTGACTAAGCTTTGATAGATTAATGCCCCTTGATGGGCATATCGTGTACTGGAGGCACTCTTGTTCATATTTACAATGCAAGTTTGAAACACTTTATCCAGATACAGGGCTTCAAATAAGAGTTATAATAATTTCAAAAACTAAAATCTTTATGTCTACATTAAACCCAATTGTGTCACTTTTAACTCATTTGAAATCATCTGATGAGTAGTAACACCATAGGATTTGGTGCTGACATTAGCAAGAAAATGTTGGATTTGTTCAGTTTACTTCCTCTTATCTGGAGCCCAGAGATCAAAAATTTGCTATTTGGTGGCATCTGATCGCCATCCAAGCTATTTGTTTACAAGCTATAGATATAAGGATTAACCCATTACCCCATAGCCAGTTTCTGATTTTGAAAATAGGTTACTACTTAAAGCAGGCTGAAAGTAAAGCAGAATGCGCCCAAAGGCGCATTCTGCTTTACTTTCAGCCTGCTTTAAGCTAACAACTGCTAGAATATAGAAAATATTTCTTATCATATATATTTATAACTATGAATTGGGACCATTTTCTTAAGTTGAGAAATAAATTAAAGGCGTAAAAGGGCATATTTATGGGGTAATGGGTTAAAACGTGGCATACGAGGACGAAATCTTGTCTTTAAAGTGCAAATTTCTCAATTATGGTGTGTAATTAATTAATATTTGCGAAATTTTATAATTTCTCAGACGGAGGAAAATTAACTATAATAAACAAAAAGTTAAGAACAGGTTTTACAGTGGTTAAAGTAATTTGATACATTAAACTCTTGCAGTATAGGGACAGAGAATAATTTTACTTTAAATAAAATTAAGGGTTGGCAGTATTGTCAGATAAGGGGAGTATTTCAAAAAGTAAAATTTTTATTTCTGCATTAAACCCTATGGTGTTATTACTCATTAGAATTGTCTCGTCGAGACGATTCTAATGAGTAGTAGCAGCATAGGATTAAGTGCTGAAATAGGTGAGAAAATGTTGGATTTGTTCAGTTTACTTCCTCTTATCTGGAGCCCTATTGTAAAACATAACTTTACCCTTGTGAAAAGTGTTCAAGAATTTTAGAGTATTCTAGAATTGTTCTAGAACTTCAAAAAATAATTTACACATTCTACAAAATAAGGTCAAAAACTTTTTTAATTATAGAACAATGGTTCTAAAGCCATCAAATTTCTAGAATTTTTGCAGAATAATCATGAAGGTTAAATGGAAGCTTCTAGAATTGTTAATCAGTAATAATTTTAGAAAAAAAAAGAATGGGTCCTTTGGGACCCATTACTTTGATATCTATGGGTCCCATAGAAAAACTATGGGTCCCAAATTTTTTCACCAACTACATATATGTATAAGCATGTGAACAGATTGTTACACCCATCCGTATTTTCATTTCACTGAAAATGAATCAATGAATATTAAAATCTTAATGTCATAGTAAGTTTAGTTTGTTCATTTAATTTCATAAAACCTGCATGTTTCTGATATTTCCAGTTCAATGTGCACTTAAGTCAATAACTTTGGTCAACTTGACTTTATTAGGACTCTGTTCTTTGTTATTCTGTCCAAAAGCGGAAGCCTGTATGCTCTACCATTGTCTACAGATCAGCATGTGTAGCAAGAGTGCTGTGTTGAAAATTACTGTTCTAACAAACTTTCACAAATGAATTTCCGACTTTACTATTATTACGAACACACCTACAATGTTGTAACTACTTAAAACAGTGTTGCACCTATGATGTCCAATTCTCGCATAGATTTCGAACATCTCGCACAAAAATTACTAGTGCAATCTTTCAAGTCAGCTCTACGCGATACCCGCCCTACGATATTATCGCCTGTAATAACTAATGATCACTCTTCTCCCCGTCGTGATATTCTACGACGCATTAGATATAGAAAGTTTAGATACAGATAGTGCGTGAAAATTCGCGCGCACTTGCTACGATAATCAAATACCATGCGTCAAACCTTTCAAACTTTGGGGTGATTCTTGTCAAGTCCGACCCGCCATTTTGGACATAAATAGGCTAGGTCTAAAACATTGACCGCACTGTCTTGACTAGCCAGTATAAAAAGAGTTCATTATTCGCATCGCGGACTTTTTGTATTCGTCTTATGATTTATTTTGGCCTAATTATCATAATATATTCAGCGTCTTTAGCAACTATGTTCGTCTGCGAAAACAATTTAGCACTTACGTAGGCCTGATACGCCGTTACAAAGTTGCTACACATTATAGTATGAATCGTTCTGTATTTTTCACGCCCATACGAAGATGCGTCCTTGAGGACGCACGTCTTTTCAGACTATGCGTCCTCGACGATTTTTATGCGTATTGTACGCAGGACGCAGACCTAAAATTATCACTGGTTAATGAATATTCAAGAAATTATTCTGGAATAGTTCTAGAATAATTCAATACCTTACCACAGGGGTAAATAGTCAAAGATTGACTCGACTGAATTTGTAAACTGGAATGATCTGTTGGAGGTTTCATTGGTAATTGAGGTAAAATCAAGAGAGCAAAGGCCTGTCTTATGAAACGTTGTACGACAAAAATGATCGTAAATCAAAACTTTAAAATAGATTTCATCTCTAAATTCTCTATGTTATCCTGTCTTGTGACATCTCTTTGGAATCGTCTTGACTAATACAACAATAATTGTCGTACAATGTTTCGTAATACGGGCCCCAGAATCTGATGTCTTCAAAAAAAAAAAAAAGTTCTCTCTTCTGTCCCGGATTCTCTACTAAATTCCTATATTTTGACTTTTCATTTGAAATGTTATTAATCCTTTACCTCACAGATATAGATTTTAACACATTTAATTTATTCCTTCACTGAAGAAAATGGTTCGAACTCATGCAACCATGAATATGTATCATAAGAAATGTTTTCTTTATTCTAGCAAATGATAGTTTTAAGCAGGCTAAAAGTAAAGCAGAATGTGCCATAAAGCATATTCTGCTTTACTTTCAACTTGCCTTAAGTGGTCACCTATCTTCAGATTTAGAAACAGGCTATGTAATAAAGGTTCAACAAGTAGTCTCAACATAGGACTAATAGAGGAGATTAAATAATTAACCCTTTGAACCCTAGTCCCGCAAATAGGCGTTCTTTTCAAACAATGTACATATGAATAGTACAATTGTCATGTGCAAACAGTGAAGACCCAGATCAGAGGGCTCCGAAAGGAGCCCTCTGATCAGGGTCTTCACTGTTTGTCAAAATGCCAAACATTGACAAAAACAACCCTTAAAAGTTAGAAATGGACTAGACTAAAATGGAAACTGGGATTGTCCATTCAAAGTTTCAGGGAGGAAAGAGTTAAGATATGAGATTCCTATGTATTTAACTGAGTTTATGATCTATAAAAAGATCTATAATAATGTTTAACCTTACTGATGATTACCCCATAGCCTGTATCTAGTATTGAATATAGGTGTCCACTTAAAGCAGATTTAAAGTAAAGCAGAATGCGCCCTAAGGTGCAATTAAGCAGCATTCTGCTTTACTTTCAGCCTGCTTTAAGCTACCATCAACTAGGATATAGATTATATTTCTATTGTTGCATAATCATTGTATTTCAAATTGCAACTATTTTCTTCAGTGGAGGAAATAAATAAGAGGGGTAAAATAGCATATTTATGAATAATTTAATGATAATGTATGTCTGCTTGTATAGCATTTTTTTCTTTTTTTGTGTGAATGATTATTTTCTATGCATAATCTGTTATAATACAGAAACAGTTGAAAAAGTTGGTGAAACAGGAGATGAACAAAAAATGGTTACTATAGCAATTATCATTATGCATTGTTCATTTACTGATTAGCAATTCCTTCTGGTCCTGTAACAAATAAAAGGGTGGACTTCGAAAGAAACGAGAAAAAAATTGTGATTTGTAAAATTTGATAACTCTGCTGGTATTGCGTCGGAGTAACGCGATAACCTGGTATCAATATCTTTATTTATCTACGTCTGCAGATTGCTGTGCACTGCTTTTAATATTATCCGGTGTGTTTTTTTGCTTGTGGAGACTTCCAAAATTATTTCACTAAACCGATGTAGCGTATGTGTTGATGAATCCAGCACTGCTGTTACTAATCATTAGCCGGATAGTTACCCTAATGACTTGAACAGATGAGAGATGCGGCAGAAATTACGTAAGGGAAAGGAGACAACATCAAACGCGGGAGCTTGTTGAATTAGCTGTGAATAAATATCAGAGTTAATAATTTTTAACTCGTTCACCAGAAGCTAATATGCAAACCCTTCTAATTTTGTAAGCAGGGGGAAAAAAATCTCAGCAAATGAGGACTTTAATTCTTGAGAAGGAAAATTGTAGAATGCGCTCTGCTAATTGTAGTCAAATTATATCCTGCACGAGTAATGAATGTTAACCCCCTTTGATAATGGACAGAAATTATGCATCCCCTTTGAAAACTGTTTGGATTCAGATCAGGCCCCACTTACGTGGGGCCTGATCAGGGTCGAAACAGTTTTTATCAAAGACTTTTGATTATGCAAATAATATAAAAAGAGTGTGCTACAGAATTGGAGCAAGCAGCATTTTATAGTTTATGAAATTTATTCAATATATTCAAGTATTCCAGTGCACAGAATTAGATTGCACATGATTTATAAAATTTATAAAATTGCTGAAATTAGGACTAGTTTTGAGCCAAATCGGCCATGTATTATTAATGTTTCATGCATGTATTCAGGACTCCATGGAGATAAGAGGGCTCCAGATAAGGGGGGTATTTCAAAAACTAACATCTTTATTACTGCTTTAAACCCTATGGTGTCACTACTCATTAGAATCGTCTCAAAGAGACGATTCTAATGAATAGTAACATCATAGGATTTGATGCTAAAATAAGTGAGAAAATGTTGGATTTGTGCAGTTTACTCCCTCTTATCTGGTAAGAGGGAGTACACTGAACAAATCCAACACTTTCTTGGTCATTTCAGCACCAAATCCTATGATGCTAATCATATTAAATTTCTCTTTACAAGTCAGCAGCAATATTGTGATTACCTTCGCAAACTGTTCAGTTCCAAGATAAGATGTCATGTGATGCTGTGTCTCATCAGGATTCAAACTGTTTTTGACATGCTGACCTTGTTTTGAAAAGAAATTTTAGAAAATTCTTATTTTAGAACAGTCAGCAGACTACAAATTGAAAAAAGAAATACCCAGCATGCAAAGTATTAAAGCTCAACTGCACTGGTATAGGAACTCTTTGGATCATGATAAAATGCTGATTAATTTAGCATCTGATAGGATCCAAACAGTATTTAAAATTAATTTCGATTTTATTTCACTTTAAAATGTTATGAATTGACATAAATTGAAAATAACAACTTTTAAGCAGGTGTTAATTAGCATATGGGTCGACTACTGATGTTTCGTTACCATGTTTTCACCTTGATAGTAATTTTATTGCTACATCTCTTTTAGCCAATTAAAAAATTAAGCAAATTCGTTTGATCTGGATAAAAAAAATTCTCCGAACAGAAAAAGTGTGTATGAATAATAAGAAGGGTAAAAAGGTGTAGTTATTGAGTAAAATGTTTAACCCTTAGCCCGCCAAATAAATTGTCGTCTGCTATATTTCCCGTCTGCTTCAAGTTTCAAAGTGCTTCAAAGATGCTCAAAATTGCTGAAAATGTTGTCCGAGTGTCAAACAGCTTGGATCCGGATGAGACGCCGAGTTACTCGGCGTCTCATCCAGATCCAAGCTGTTTGCATATGCAGCTATTGTCGTGAGTGGCAGGCTAAGGGTTAACCCTTTACTCAGAGCCTGTTTCTAGTTTTGAAGACGTGTGACCACTTAAAGCAGGTTGAAAGTATAGCAGAATGTGCCTTAACCCATTACCCCATAGCCTGTTTCTTGTATCTAAAATAGGTGACCACTTAGAGAAGGTTGAAAGTAAAGCAGAATGTGCTTTAAGCGCATTCTGCTTCACTTTTAGCCTGCTTTAAGCAACCATCTGCTTGGATATAGAAAATATTTCTCTTGGTACATATTCATGACAGTATAAATGGAACTATTTTCTTCAGTGGAATTAAATATTAGAGGTGTAAAAAGGCATATATGTGGGGTAATGGGTTATGGCGCATTCTGCTTTACTTTCAACCAGCTATATTCAAAATGTATAAAATGATACTATTTTCTTCATTGGAGAAATGTGGGGGGTAATTAATATGTGAAAACGGTATTTGTATGAGGAATGGGTTTAGATGTTTCTGTGTGTGTTTTGTTTTTTGTATATTTGTTTTTGATTTTACGTCGCTTTTCAACAGTATTTCAGTCATATCGCGACGTCCAGCTAATCACAGGTGGAGGAAGACTCCAGAAGTCCTTTATGCACTGTAACAGGCACAAATCGGCAACTGGGTAGAACCACCGACCTTCCGCAAGCCAGCTGGAAGGCTTCCCCTAATGAAAAATCCGAACAACCCTACTTGGATTCGAACTCACAGCGGTGAGGAGCTTAGTGGTGTAAGTCACAGTGACTATACCACTAGGCCACAAAGACCCCCATTTCTGTGTGTGTAAACATAGGTCTAACTGTATATCAAAGCTTAGGAAAGATTCTGGGAGTGGTATCCCCTTGACAATGTATTTGTTTTCATGTCTGAGAATGCTAAGGAATGGAGGAACATTATCTCTATGCACGCTAACCGCAGAATCGTGCTTATCTGTGCAAACAGTTGGGATCCTGATGAGACGCGTCTCATCAGGATCCAAGCTGTTTGACACTCTGACCCTGTTTTGAAAAGTCTATTTTTAGAACTGTAGCAGACGACAATTGTTGCAGATGATAAATTACCCAGCATGCAAAGAGTCTCATATACATACCATTAAACATGTAATAAGCAATATCACATTTTTTTTAAAGGAGTCTCTCTAATAGCAGCTCGATTTTAACAATGAAAACAATGAAAACCTTTTTTCAACAATGAAAACCTATTTTCAACAATGAAAACCTACTTTCAACAATGAAAGCCTACTTTGAAACATTTGCAAAAAGTTTGGATCCAAATCAGATGCATTTTAGTGGATCGTAATCAGGATCCAATCTAATTTTTACACAGATCTTATTTCTGTAATTGTAAAATAAAAGTATACAATACAAGTAACGCAGAATCCAAACTTCTTTTTATATCATCAGGATCATATTTGAATTAACCCTTTATCCCCTAAATGCACCTATTTACGCTTCTCATTATTCATACACTCAGAAAAGTAGTATCCAGCTTAGAAATCCTGAACATGAAATAATTACAGTCCAACTTCGGTATCTCGAACTCGATTAACTCGAAATATCAGATGTATCGAAACATGAATTTGCCTTATTTCAAGCTCTGTTTAGGTGAACATACCCGTGTTTCAAAGTTGAAACGCGGCTTAGCCGCGTTTTAACTTTGAAATACGGATATGTTCGACTTAACCGAGTTCGAGATATCGAAGTTCGACTGTATATAAGACATTTCCAGTACCTTTTCAGATACAAGCATAAAGCAGATTACAAGTAAAGTAAAATTCTCCTTATGGAGCATTCTGCTTTACTTTTAATGTGTTTTAAGTTGTCACCTGTTTTCAAAACTAGAAACAGACCATGGGGTTACAGTGGAGAATGCGTTATTCTTTCCCAATATGCGTGTTTACGCTAAAACTATTATTTGCAGTGCAAACAGTTTGGAGCTAGATCAGACGCTGGGTAACCCAGCGTCTGATCAGGCTCCAAACTGTTTGCCACCAAGATAAACATGAAATATCAGAATTGTCCAAAAGTTGTTCTTTTCTACGTTTTAGCGCTTTGCGTTTGCGTACGTTTGCGTTTAAACGGGAATGAATAACAGATTCTCCACTGTAGTTGCTTCATCAGTGTAGGGGACATAATTTTCAGAAATTTCAGCAGGTGACATTTTTAGAGCCGACAACTTTTATTCCATCTTCAAAGGCTTAGGCATAATTAGAAAATAAAGATGGTTGTTAATTCTTTGAAGAAATTATCATTATTAATACATCATACTCAAAGCGTTAACTTTTTCGCATGCTAGCAGCGAAATCTTGATTATATGTGGAAACAATTTTGATCCAGATGAGATGCGCGTAAAGCGGCGTCTCATCAGGATGCAAACTGTTTGACACTCTAACCCTGTCTTGCAAAGAAATCTGAAAAATTCTATTTTTAGAGCAACTGCAGACGACAATTGTTGCAGATGAAAATATTACCCAGCATGCAAACAGTTAACCCTTAGCCCGCCAAATAAATTGTCGTCTGCTATATTTCTCGTCTGCTTCAAGTTTCAAAGTGCTTCAACGTTGCTCAAAATTGCTGAAAATGTTGTCCGAGTGTCAAACAGCTTGGATCCGGATGAGACGCCGAGTTACTCGGCGTCTCATCCGGATCCAAGCTGTTTGCATATGGAGCTATAGTCGTGACTGGCAGGCTAAGGGTTAAATGATATAGACTTACCATTGTGCATTTACATTAATGACCCTCAGGATGAAAAAGGGAGCTTTTCCTCATTAAAAATATTAGCTGTTTTCTTGCAAAACAGCGAGTTGAAACTGTGATATACTTTGCAAACAGTTTGGACCCAGATTAGATGTTGAGTAACTTTGCATTTCATCTTGGTTCAAACTTTTTGACAACTTGATTTAAGTTTGAAAAGAAATTTGAGATTTTTTCATTGTTTTCAGACAGTTGAAGCAGACGACAGTGTTACTTAATTAGCAAATAAATAGATAGAAGTTTGAATGCTAAAAAAATTTGTCCTCAGGCCTCAAGATCCTAATTTTTGCATCCAATCCTGAATTTTTTTTCTCACGATCTTCAGAAAAAAAGAATGAATTAAGTAAATTCTATATAGCTGCTTCTTCTTGTTTTTATTTTTTTGTACAGTGAAACCCCTCTAAACCGGACATGTGTGGGGACAGCAAAATTGTCCGGTTTAAAGGGGTTTCCGGTGTAGAGGGGTTTTAACTTGTTTCTAGTATGGAATATAGCTGACCACTTAAAGCAGGTTGAACGTAAAGCAGAATGCGCCTTAAGGCGCATTCTGCTTTACTTTCAACCTGCTTTATGCTATCATCTGCTAGAATGTACAAACTATTTTCTTCAGTGAAAGAAAAAAACAAAGACGTAATAAGGCGTGTTGATGGTGTAATTGGTAAAAATAAAAATGGATTGGAAAACGGGACCCAAGCTTTTGTCCGGTTTAGAGAGGATTCCGGTATTCAGAGGTTCCGGTTTAGAGGGATTTCACTGTATTATTATGATAACACTGTACTTGAGGGGAATGAGTGTAGTCAAATTTGTGGTTTCTTTAACTCTTTGCATGCTGGGTAATGTTTTTCATCTGCAAAAATTATCCTCTGCTTTATCCTCTGTTTTCAAAAATATTTTTTTCTAAATTCTTTTTTGAAAACGGAGTCAGCGTGTCAAATACTTTGGATCCTGATGAGACGTCATATTATGTGGTGTCTCATCAGGATCCAAACTGTTTGCAAAGGTTGCTATGGTTACAAGCTAAAAGTTAACTCAATAATTCTCCCGCTGAATATTCATAATATAAAACTCCACCCTATTTGTCAGGGCTCCAGATAAAGGGGAGTAAACTGAACAAATCAAACAGTTTCTCACTTATTTCAGCAACAAATTCTATGATGTTACTACTCATTAGAATCGTCTCCAAGAGACGATTCTATTGAGTAGTGACACCATAGGGTTTAATGCAAACATAAGATTTTAGATTTTGAAATACTCCCCCTTTGAAATACTCCCCCTATCTGGAGCCCTGCTGTTCTTGAATAACATTTGACTTGCTACAAAAATACCAAATATTTTCATTAAAAACTTGTGTTTTACAGTCATTATGCTAAAAATATCAAAAAGTTTACTCACCAACCTACAAGATATTTCTTTTTGTAGATTCATTTTCTAGTATTTTTTATTTTTTAATCATTTTAGATTAATTTTAAGGTTTGTTTTTTTAACTATTTTTAACCTTTTCGTTTTAATCATTTTTAGTAATTTTTATATACGGTCAAATCTGTATTAACCCATAGCCTGCCACTCACGACTATAGCTCCATATGCAAACAGCTTGGATCCGGATGAGACGCCGAGTAACTCGGCGTCTCATCCGGATCCAAGCTGTTTGACACTCAGACAACATTTTCAGCAATTTTGAGCAACGTTGAAGCAGACGAAAAATACAGCAGACGACAATTTATTTGGCGGGCTAAGGGTTAAACAGACATCCTTTTAACCCATTACCCTATAGCCTGTTTCTTATTTAGAAAATAGGTGACCACTTAAAGCAGGTTGAAACTAAAGCAGAATGCGCCTTATGGCGAATTTTGCTTTACTTTCAGCCTGCTTTAAGCTACTCTCTGCTAGGATATACAAAAAAAATTCAAGCAGTATATAAATGACTTATTTTTCTTAAGAGGAGGAAAAAAATCAAAGGCGTGTACCCTGGGGTATTGGTTAAGAATCTTGAACAACTATAAAGACAGGTGATTGCTTAATGCAGAACAAAACTAATGCAGAAATCTCCAACAGGAGCTTTCTAATTGTTTTTTGACCTTCATTAAGCAGCAACCTGTTGTACAGACTGTATATCTTATCAGGGCTCCGGATAAGAGTTTTTTAATGAACAAATCCAACATTTTCTCACTGATTTCAGCACCAAATCCTATGGTGTTACTACTCATTACAATTGTCTCAAGAGACGATTCTAATGAGTAGTGACACCATAGGGTTTAACCCTTTGAACCCTAGTCCCGCATATAGGCGTCCTTTTCAAACAGTGTACTTGTGAATAGTACACTTGTCCTGTGCAAACAGTGAAGACCCAGATCAGAGGGCTCCGAAAGGAGCCCTCTGATCAGGGTCTTCACTGTTTGTCATAATGCCAAACATTGACAAAATCAACCCTTAAAAGTCAGAAATGGACTAGACTAAAATGGAAACTGGAATTGTCCATTTAAAGTTTCAGGGAGGAAAGAGTTAATGCAGAAATAAAGATTTTAGTTTTTGAGATACTCCCCTTATCTGGAGTTCTGTTGAGTATCTGTTGAACTCCTATCATGCTAGCGGCAGATATGTACGCCAGTGACTACCTTTGCAAACAGACTGTATCCAGATGAGACGCCTCTTAGCGCGGCATCTCATCAGGATCCAAACTGTTTGACACTCTGATCCTGTTTTGAAAAGCAATTTAGAAAGTTCTATTTTTAGAACAGTAGCAGACAACAGTTATTATCGTTGCAGACGAAAAAATTACCCAGCATGCAAAGAGTTTAATGGAAGTGTATCTGTACCTTTGTTACAACTTTAACATTTTTCGCTTTCCAAATAATAACAAAGAATGTAGAAAAATCTACAATTTCTTATTACTTTATTAAAATATCATAAAAAACTTAATTTAATTCTAAAAAATACCATCCCTTATTACTTGGTCCCCTCTGAAAAAAAAAGGATTTTTTTTGTAACCTTAATTTTGTTAATTTTCTTAACCCTTCAACTCTGAGATTATTTTTTTCTGCTGAAAATGTTTTCTGCTTATATTATATGTACAGTGGAGAAAACGTTATTCTTTCCCATTTAAACGAATCGAAACTCAAACGCAAAACACTAGAATGTAGAAAAGTGCAAATTTTGGACAATTCTGATAATTCATATTTATCTCAGTGGCAAACTGTTTGGAGCATGATCAGACGCCGGGTTACCCGGCGTCTGATCTGGCTCCAAACTATTTGCAAAGGAAATAATAGTTTTTGCGTAAACGTGTTTATTGGGAAAGAATAACGTTTTCTCCACTGTATGAACCCTTTCATATTTAAATGTTTCAACACCACAAACCTGTTTAATATATACATACTAATAATTACATTTGGAAACAATGAAGACCCACATCAGAGGGCTCCTATAGGAGCCCCTTAATCAGGGTCTACACTGTTTGCTAATTTAGAGCAGTATTTATTACACTACCCAGAGTTCCAAGTAAACTGGTTCATGTTTTGGTAACTAAAAAGATCCACAAATGAACGTAACAAGAGTTAATTAGTGTTAAAAGAGTTAAAAGATATGGAGTGAGAAATAGTCTTGATGAGTGTCCTCATGTATCAGGATCCAAACTGTTTGCAAAAGTCCAAAACTAGGTTTCAGCGTTGAAAGAGATCAGAACGATTTAACCCTTTACCCAATAGCCTGTTTCTAGTTTTGAAGACAGGTGATCACTTAAAGCAGGTTAAAAGTAAAGCATAATGTGCTATAAGGCTGCTTTTAGCTACCATCTAGTACTAGGATATGGCAAATATTTCTAATTGTACATGTACATGACTATACAAATTGGAACTTTTTCTTCAGTGGAGGAATGAACTAAATGCGCTAAAAGGTGCTGCTATGGAGGAAAGGGTTAACAGATTTTTTAAAAACAACATGAACCAAGATTAGAAACGGAATCAGGGCTCCACATAAAGGGAGTATTTTAAAACCTAATATCTTTATTTCTGCATTAAACCTTATGGTGTCACTACTCTTTAGAATCGTCTCTTCGAGACAATTCTAAAGAGTAGTAACACCATAGGATATGGTGCAGAAATGAGTAAGAAAATAATGAATTTGTTCAGTTTAATCCCTCGTTATGTTCACACACATGCATGCACCACACTGATGCTATTTGACCATTATATGTGTTGTGGTGCTGTAAAACCCAACTCAAACAAACAAAATCTCCTCTGTCAAAGTAACTCTATATGCTATCATGAGAATCAAAACAATTTTTGATACCACAACAGAGCTCCAGATAAGAGGGAGTAAACTGAACGAATCCAACATTTTCTCACTTATTTCAGTATCAAATCCTATGTTGTTACTACTCATTAGAATCGTCTCGAACATCATAGGGTTTAATTCAGAAATAAAAATTTTAGTTTTTGAAATACTCTCCTACTTATCTGGAGCCCTGCCACAATATAGGTTATTCTGTAAGAATCTTCTTTAACCAAAGAAATTTGCGTCTTTATATAATTTTTTACAGACAGTGATATTGAAGCAAAAATTATCAATGCAGAATATGGATAAAAAATCATTTTTTCAAGGGGAAATGGGCATGTTTAAATTCAATGAAAGAAGTGATCTTGTTTTGTTTAGACCTGAAGCTTTATCGATATGTTTAATATGAAATATCTCATCACAGAAATCTTGTGACGGTTTATTGTATTACCTTCAGTCTTATGGGACGTTGTTAAACTCGTTTTACATTCTTTTCAAGGTGTCCAAATTTTTTGCTTTTTCAGTCTTGATTTTTTTTCTTCTCTCTCTCATTTATGTATTAGACTTGAAGTCATTTAACCCATTACCCAATAGCCTGATTCTAGTTTTGATGATAGTTGACCACTTAAAGCAGGCTGAAAGTAAAGCAGAATGTGCCTTATGGCACATTCTGCTTTACTTTCAGCCTGGTTTAAGCTATTATCTGCTAAAATATAGAAAACGTTTCTTACGATTTTTTGTTTGTGACAGTATAAGTTGGATATATTTTCTGCAGTAGAGGATTGAATTGAAGGCGTAAAAAGGCATGTTTATGGGGTAGTGGTTTAACTCTGTCCGTCATAGCTTGTATCAATGTTTTAAAAAAGGTGTCTACTTAAAGCAGAATGAAATTAAAGCAGATATCTCTTTGGGATATTTTGCACTGATTTCAGTCTGCTTAAATTTAAACCCATTGCCTGATAGATATGCCTTTTTACATCTCTAATTACTTCCTCCACTGAAGAAAATAGTTCCAATTTAAAAAGTCATGAACAATTATGTACCATAAGAAATATTTTTATTATCCTAGTAGATTGCAGCTTAAAGCAGGTGCATTCTGCTTTACTTTCAGCCTGATTTAAACAATTATCTGCTAGGATATAGGAAATGTTTCTTATAAATTATATCTATTAATGAATGTATCAACATTACTGATCTATAAGTAGCCTGAACCTACATTGATATGTATTTTGTATTTAGTACCAGATTTTAATCTGCCATCCTACAGTGGAGAAAACGTTATTCTTTCCCGTTTAAACGCAAACGCAAAGTACTAAAACGTAGAAAAGTACAACTTTTTGACATTTCTCACTATTTATTTTAATCTGAGTGGCAAACAGTTTGGAGCCTGATCAGACGCCGGGTTACCCGGCGTCTGATCTGGCTCCAAACTGTTTGCACTGCAAATAATAGTTTTAGCATAAACGCGTTTATTGGGAAAGAATAACACATTCTCCACTGTATTTCATACACAGTAAACCTCAGCTCAACAGTTATTCACTGAAAACAGCATTGCAAATCTAAAAAAAACATGTAAGTGGTTAATGCATGACACAAGTAATGCAGAAAGCTCCTTTAGGAGCTTTCCGCCTTACTTATGCCCTGCATTATGCAATATCGTCCTGTTTATTAATGAATACGGACACCTCTCCTATATAATGACCAATTTTAAACTCAGGTTTTACTATGAACTTAAATTTTGAACAAGTTATGAAAATCGGTGAAGATTGTGGAAATATTCATAGGTAGATGGCTCCCTTAAGGTTCAGATTGCTCTGTCTGGTATTAACATGTACACCGTTTGATATTACGAGGAACTATTTAACCCTTTACCCTGTAACCATGACTCGGAACTACATTTGCAAACAGTTTGGATCCAGATCAGATGCCGAGTAACTCGGCATCTGATCAGGATCAAAACTGTTTGACACTTGTATTCAAGTTTCTCTAGTTAGAAAATACGTATAAATTTTGAATTTTGAAAATTTTGGAAGATGGCAATTTTGAAATGGGAGAATGATTTCGGATGAGTATTAAAGTTGTAAATAGTAAAAAGTTTTTGGATAACTTGCATCGAAGAAGTATTATTTGTGCATTTTCCTTTCGTGTGATTTCATGTGCAATAATAATGTTTTAAGTCTCTTGATTGTTTTCTGTTGCCATGACGTCATCAATTTTAAACGATTGTCATCTGCCTTTATTCTCAATTTTAAAATTCAGGTATTTTGAGGTAAGAAATATTGAAATGGGCATTCAAACAGTTTGGATATATATAATGATCAGATATTGTGTTATTCAGCACCTGATCAGGATCTGAACTATTTGCAAACACCTATCACACGCTTGGTAAAGCAGTGAAGGAGTTGACTGTTCATAAAATAGTTCTACTCTTATGCATTACCCCATAGCATGTTTCTAATATTTAAGATACGTGACTACTTAAAGCAGGTTGAAAGTAAAGCAGAATGCACCTATGGCGCATTTTGCATTACTTTAAGTCTGTTTTAAGTTACCATCTGCTTGGATACAGAAAAAAATTCTTATGGTTCTGGTTTCCACCTGTATAAAGTCTAACTATTTTCTTCAGTGGATAATGAAATGCGTAAAAATGTGTGTCTATGGAGTAATGGGTTAAATGAATATGCAATACTCATTTACATTGTTCAAAGGGCCGAGTATAGTAGAGGGAAGTATTTCGGGCTTCGCTCTACAGCCTTCATTCAGGTGTGTGGAATTTTGTCAACAATATCTAATTTCTTGTAAGTAAATAATGCAGACCCTGTCTTATGTCTTTGACAAAAACTTTTTATACAGTTTGGTTTCTGTTTGATATTTTGTGATAATTATGGTTTCTGTTTTACATTTTGAAATTCTGTTTTTCATGCCAATTAGTTTCAGTTAAATTTACTGTTTTCAATCAATGGTTTCTGTTACACCTTTTGCAATCCTTGATTTCCTTTTATCAGTCCATGGATTTCATTTTTGCTTTGCAATCCATTGGTTTCTGTTTTACAATCATCCATGGTTTTTATTTTACTTTTTGCAATCCATGATTTACTTTTTGCCATCAAATGGATTCTGTTTTTGCTTTGCAATCCATGGTTTTTGTTTTGCAATCCAAGGTTTCTGTTTTGCAACCCATGGTTTCTGTTTTACATTTATTAATTTATAAAGTCCATGATTTCTACCACAACCAGCAATCACTGAATTACCAAGGTTTCAAATTTCCTTTATTTCTCTCAGTTCATGGTTTACATGAAAACATGAGGAAGCATTTCAATACAGCTTCTGCTTAATGTAAAATAAAAGTAATGCAGAAAGCTCCTGTAGGAGCTTTCTGCATTACTTTCATTCTACAGTAAGCTGCCACCTGTCCATACAATCACCTATGTATCTTTGAACTGGTTGATTACCACAGATCTGACTAGTATTTGTGGTATTTAGAACAACAAGTGCAGTTTCGAGGTTTCTGTCAGTCATATAACATATCATAACAATTGTTTCTGCACCGCATTTGTCACAACCCATCAGCCGCCGACGCTCAGCTCATTTAATACACTGTTCCTATTATTCCAGCACTAGGAAAACGAAATTCCTAAATGTATTATGGTGAATTCCTTGCAGAAAAGCTTTTCGGAGATATGGTGACTTGGGTTTTCAGGGGAAATGGAAGCGGCTTTACACACAAGATCGTCTGTTGCATCATATTTTAGACTGATTTACTGTTCTAGATCTCTTCACTGACAGATAGGCAGACTGGGATTCCGAGTAGGCTGCAGAAAACCAGTCTAAGAATGCTGAAAAGATTGGCATGGAATGTAATTGTTCTAACTATCATGTTAGAGAACCAGTCTCCTGTCTATGGTAAGAGCACTGGTTGATATTTGACAGCTACGGAATCGCTCTTGACAAGACTGACAGGTGATCAAATTGTATAGGTGATGATAGTGATGAGGAAAATGATCCAGTTGATTGATGCTGATGATGATAGCATTTTCTGTTGATATTCAGAGCTCCAGATAAGAGGGAATAATCTGAACAAAAGCATTATTTTCTCACTTATTTCAGCACCAAATCATATGGTGTTACTACTCTTCGAGATGATTCTAATGAGTCGTAACACCATAGGGTTTAATTCAGAAATAAAATTTTAGTTTTCGAAATACTCCCCTTATCTGGAGTCCTGGATATTAATGTTAATTTGCTTGGTGAATGACCAGCGTTTATGTACATGTAAATGTTTTATGCTTTGAAACCTTGTCAGATTAAATGTTGAGGACAGATATAGGATGGGTTTATGAAAACATACTAATTTGGCAGGTGAATTGGAAAAATCTGATTGGACGTGTGAATGGAAAAGACAGCTTTTTGGACAGGTTATTTGGAAAGGTTTGAATGAAGAGGTTTATTAAAAGTTAAATTGGCATGTTTATTTGAAAGTTTACATATATTAGGTTAATTAGAATTGTCTGATTGGCCATGGAAATGTCTGATTTGGCAGTTTAACTGGAAAGGATTGAATAGATGGGTTAATTGGAAAGAACTGATAGGCATTAGTTATTGGACAGGTTAATGGGAATGGTTTGATTGGACAGGTTAATGGGAAAGGTTTGATTGGACAGGTTAATGGGAAAGATTTGATTGGACAGGTTAATGGAAAGGTCTGATTGGACAGATTAAGGGAAAGGTCTGATTGGCCAAGTTAATGGGACAGGTTAATAGGAAAGGTTTGATTGGACAGGTCAATGAGAAAGGTTTGATTGGACAGGTTAATGGGAAAGGTCTAACTGGACATGACAATGGGGAAAGTCTGACCGGATATGTTTATTGGAAAGGTTTGATATGAAAGGAAATTGCTGATTGGACAGTTAAATGGCAAAGGACTAATTTGACTGTTGATTGATTGAGGCTAATTAGATGGGTTAATGCATGGGGAAAGAACTGGTTAGACAGGTAACTTAGGAAAGATGTGATGGACAGGCTGATAGTAAATGGTTGATTTGTCAGATAATTGATAGAGGACAGTGATAGGTATTAATGGGAAAAGACTAATTTGGCAGGTGATTTGAAAATGGTTGGAATGAGGGAATAATGAAAATGGTATACTGAGTTCAATATAAAAGATGCATTTTCCAAACTTACATCCTTCTATGTCTGCACCAATCTCCATGGTGTCTTGAAGAGATGATTCTGCTGAGTACAGTGGAGAAAACGTTATTCTTTCCCAATAAACGCGTTTACGCTAAAACTATTATTTGCAGTGCAAACAGTTTGGAGCCAGATCAGACGCCAGGTAACCTGGCGTCTGATCAGGCTCCAAACTGTTTGCCACCAAGATAAACATGAATTATCAGAATTGTCTAAAAGTTGTACTTTTCTTCGTTTTAGTGTTTTGCGTTTGCGTACGTTTGCGTTTAAACGGGAAATAATAACAGATTCTCCACTGTAGTCACTCTATAGGTTTTTGTGATAGCATGAAGGAGTAAATGTTCCTTTCACCCCCTCTAAGTGGGAGCCTTACATTTACATTTACTTGAACGTATTTTGTGTTACCGATATTTATAATATATATATTCACGCTGGAAATCAGTCTATAGAAAACAACTGCAATTGCTGGTGGAGGAGTGGAGAAGACAGTGTTCTTTCCCAATAAACATATTTGTGCTTAACACTTTAAACACTAAGTAACTCTTGTGGGTTATTAAGTTCCCTTGTGGATCTTTTTAGTTATCAAAACATGAACCAGTCTACTTGGAATTCTGGATAGTTTAATAAATACTGCTATAAATTAGCAAACAGTGTAGACCCTGATCAGAGGGCTCCTATAGGAGCCCTCTGATCTGGGTCTACACTGTTTGCAAATGTAAGGAGTATATTTTACTGAGACAAATACAAATTGCAAGAGTTTTCAAGAAACTTTCATAGTCTACATTTTTTTGCATTGAGTTTTACCTTTAGTTTCGTTTATATTGAAAGAATTTCCATGTTTCCATGCATCTCAATATTGTATCATTTTTATTGTGAATGTATTTATTTGTCTTTCTTGCTTTGTAGGTACATTTATATAATTACATGTGAAGTGCTTTTGAACGCACAACTCCTGTGTGAAAAGAGCGCTATATAAATCGGGTATAATAATAATAATATAGGAAATAAGTATGTACTCTCCACTGTAGTACATTTTGTAGCTATCATTTTATATTTGAAATACTACCCTTTTGTTGCCATAATGTAAAATACTTTAAAATTGTTATCCACATTTTGTTTCTTTTAAATTAAAATCTTGGCCTTTTTTGATGAATAAATATTGATCAAAGTGTCAAACACATTGGATCCTGATCAGACTTCTTGTCACTTGGTATCTGATCTGGTTCCAAACTGTTTTGCAAATCCCAGTGAAGTTGCTATTGGCAACGGAAGAGTTAAATATTCTGTGAAATAAGCAGGAGTTCTATAGCATGGGTATATAATGTTTCTCAACCCTTTGCATTCTGGGTAATTTTTTTATCTGTAAAAATTGTCGTCTGCAACTGTTCCAAAAATAGAATTTTCTCAATTTCTTTTAAAAAAAGAGTCGGAGTGTCCAATAGTTTGGATCTTGATAAGTAAAATGCATGTATATATACAGTGGAGAATCTGTAACCCGGCGTCTGATCAGGCTCCAAACTGTTTGCCACCAAAATAAACATGAATTATCAGAATTGTCCAAACGTTGTACTTTTCTACGTTTTAGTGCTTTGCGTTTGCGTACGTTTGCGTTTAAACGGGAAAGAATAACAGATTCTCCACTGTATATGTATGTCTTGTCTTCAAAATTAGATACAGGCTATATATATAGTAAAGGGTTAACCCATTACCCAATAAATATGGTTTTTTACGCCTTTAATCTATTCATCCACTAATGAAAATAGTTATACTTTAAACAATCATGAATAATTATGTACCATAAGAAAAATGTCTATATTCTAGCAGATGGTGCCTTAAAGCAGGCTGAGAGTATAAAGCAGAATGTGCCTTAATTATGGCGCATTCAGCTTTACTTTCAAAAACAGGCCAAATGTCTTCTAAAATTTGATACTGGGTCAAATGATAAATAACAGCTATTATTTAGCCAACATCTCCTGACTAAGCATGCAGGAAGTTTGGGGAAATCGTTTTATTATTGTGGCTTTTGTTTTTTTGGAAACTTCATTATTTGATATAAAAATCTCACAAAGATTTGAATTTTTATTTAATTGGTAAGATTTTCTTCTTCTTTTTTAAATTACTTACTTCAAACTTGTCTCGTGTGCATTTTTATTGGTTCTAAGGAATAAAAAAAACTTTAAAAAAAGAAAACAAAAAGAAACCCAATGTGACTTTTGACATGGAATTTTATAAAATTATTTTCTTTTCCTACATATGGATACAGTAAATCCTCTCTATTACGACCAACCAAAAAATGCTTATTCCTTTGTGAAAGACAGGTGATACCAGTTTGCTCTCACCTTGCTTTAAGCAGTCACCTTCCTGAAACACCTAATAGTTAAAACAATTTAGTGGTTGTAATAGTGGGGTTTTACTGTGCACATTTAAACCTGTGCCATTCGATGATCAAACAAAGACTAATTATAAAGGCTTTCTTAACCCTTTCCCACATAGCATTATCTCTAGTATTGAATATAGGTGTCCACTTAAAGCAGGTTGAAAGTAAAGCAGAATGCGCTTTAAGCGCATTCTGCTTTACTTCAACCTGCTTTAAGCTATCATCTGCTAGAATATAGATAATATTTTGTATTATACATATTTATGATTTATGAATGTGTAAATTGGAACTATTTTCTTCAGGGCAAGAATAAACTGAATGCGCTAAAAGGCGCTTCTATGGGGGAAAGGGTTAAATAATCTTATGGCTTAAAGCACAATAAAATTTAATGTAGAAAGGTCTCCTATCTCATTAGAGATTTCTACGCATCTCGTTGAATGACCACACGGTTTACCGTTTTTACCCATAATATTTTGCACATACCTCTTTAAAACAGTCATTTAGAGCCGATTGCCTTTTTAACTCTTTGCATGCTAGGAAATGTTTTCGTCTGCAACATTAATTTTGTTTTTTGCTACTGTTCCAAAAAATGAATTTTCAAAAAAAAATCAAAAACATGATCAGAGTGTCAAATAATTTGGATCCTGATGAGACGCCTCTGTATGCGGCATCTCATCTGAATGCTAACTGTTTGCACAGATATTAAAGATTCTACCGCAAACATGTAAAGAGTTAGCCAAATAAGAAAATACCATGAAATTCACCACTTTCATCACCTTAAAGAACAATCCACTTGTTCATTGTGTTAAAACCTGGCTTAAAGCAGTATGAAAGTAAAGCAGAAAGCTCCTTTAGGAGCTTTCTGCTTTACTTTCAAACTGCTTTAAGCAGCCACCTGCCTTCAAACCCTAATATCAATCTGTCTATTAAGCCGTTATATAGCAAAAGTTTAACTGTATAAAGTTAACCCTTAGCCCGCCAAATAAATTGTCGTCTGCTATATTTCTCGTCTGCTTCAGGTTTCAAAGTGCTTCAAAGTTGCTCAAAATTGCTGAGAATGTTGTCCGAGTGTCAAACAGCTTGGATCTGGATGAGACGCCGAGTAACTCGGCGTCTCATCCAGATCCAAGCTGTTTGACATATGGAGCTATAGTCGTGACTGGCAGGCTAAGGGTTAAGTTTGGATTTTAGTTTTTTGCGTATTACCCTATAGGGATATACTCTAGTAGTTAATAATCTCCGACCTTTCGTTTCTTTGTCTGCCCTAGCAGACATTATTTTTCATTTTCAAGCCAACTTTATGTTTTTTGCTGTTGTTTTTTTTCTATGTAATTTTTTTGTGTGCCATTCCGCTATGAGGTATTAGTTTAGTAATTTCCCTTTGGACATGGGTAGATGTTAATTCTATAACAACCAATGGTAGCTAAGTATTTTATAATATACTATTTTAGACAAATCATTAGGACATGGGCGTAGTGCCGCCATACAAAACAATATAGCAGGCTAAATCCATTACCCCATAATCAGTTTCTGGGTTTGAAGACAGGTGACCACTTAAAGCAGGTTGAAAGTAAAGCAGAATGTGCTAAAGCAGGTTGAAAGTAAAGCAGAATGTGCTTTCTGCTTTACTTTAATTTATCTTGCTTTTAGCTGCCACTTTTTTTAACACCAATACACGCCATTACTGTTCATAGAAAACACCTGGTTTTGTAGCAAGCATCCTACATTTTATACTGCAAATTCTTATTACATGTGATTTTACAAATTGCATTACTTATAATGGCATGGGATTGTGCATATTCTAATTATGAATATATTACAACTTTTCTCTGCAAGTTCACTGAATGTATAGCAAGTAGTATGTGGGTACAATTCAAATGTTAAATTGGCTATACTTAAAATCCACTCTATTACAACCATCCAAAATAATTCATCATTGCAGTTAAGAAATACATGTGAGTTTGCAGCTTAAAAGCAAGGTGAATGTAAAGCAGAAAGCTCCTTTAGGAGCTTTCTGCTTTACTTTCATCTTGCTTTAAGCAGCCCCTTCTTTGGAACACTCCAACCCACACTTAGTCTATAACCTAATAGGAACACCTGGTTTTCTTATTTATAACATGTCTGTATAATTTATCATTAAATACTTTAATTATTGAGCAAACACCCTACATTATAACTGATCAGGGCATGTGATATTACAAATTGTACTACTTCTAATGGCATGGGACTGTGCATATTCTAATTAACATCCCATCACTTTGAAGAGCAGCATGTTATAATTGTTTCAATTAACGTTGTCTGGTTATCAAATCAAATTTCACTCAACTAAATGTTCATTTCACAATTCAGTTTCAGTTTGAAATACAAGCTTATGCTTTCATCAATCACAACGATTTAAAAGTGCAGTATACTATTAAAATGGAAACATTGCATAAATAGCTTTTCCCATCACATAGAAATAATTTGCAAGTTAACCATGACTAGAAACAGGTTAAGCAAGAGGGACATAATTGCTTCTTAGGTACTTGTTAGATAGCTCGTTTTTGCTGATATTCTTGCCGGCAGAATTACGTAACAAATCGTGGATCTGTGGATCTCCCTGTGCCGTTGATTGCATCTTTTTCTCATTTCACGTCTCATTACCGTGATGATGCATCGCTCATTTGTCCAAAACTTTTACTTACCCGCTCATATTGTGGAAAAAATTACAACTAAAGACTTCTGCGAGTAAATGGAAATATAATGAGATTGAATTTAAGGGGGGTTTATTAATACATATCTATTTAAAACATACGGTAGTAAGTTTTGAGAAAATACCGAGCCTAGCCTATGTGTGAGGTTAAATACCTTAAAATTAGTTGCCCTCTAGTAATGAGAGTGCACAAATGGAGAAAAAATATTCTCATAATATTACCCATTTGAACGCTTAACAAATATCTTCTGTTTAAAATGTTGTCAGCATTGGTTAAAAATTTTCTCAATATGCTCTAAACATGAAGATATACAATCGGTGTAGCAAACAATTTGGATCCTGATCAGACGCCGAGTTACTCGGCGTCTGATCTGGATCCAAAATGTTTGCAAATATCTAAAATATTATCTCCCTAGTTCAAAGGGTTCACAGTTTAAAAATAGGTCATCCGTTTAATGCACAATGTTTGACAGATATCAGAGCACCAGATAAGGGTAGTTTTTCAAAAGCTAAAATCTTAATTTCTGAATTAAACCCTATGGTGTCACTACTCATTAGAATCGTCTCTTCGAGACGATTCAAATGAGTAGTAACACCATAGGATTTGGTGCTAAAAAGAGTGAGAAAATGTTGGATTTGTTGAAATAATTACCTCTTAACTGAAGCCCTGCAGATATTGAGGTAATATTTAGGGGCAAGGTGTTTCCCTATAAAAAAGTCCTTTGATTGCATTATGTTTAACAGCCTTCCTAAAGCTACCATCATTCTGTAGACTATAGAATATTTTTCTTATGATAAATATTCATTACTGTACAAATTGGAACTATTTTCTTCATTGGAGGAATACATTAATGGCGTAAAAAGGAGTATTTATAGGTTAATGGGTTAATGCAGGATGAAAGTAAAGCAGAATGCGGCTTAAGGTGCATTCTGCTTTACTTTCAACCTGCTTTAGGTGATTACCTATCTTAAAAGTTAAAAGAAACGGGCTATTGGGTAAAGGATTGAATATAAGTGATTGATTCATGCAGGAAAAAAACAGCAAATAAATAATTGCTATCAGTGAAACTTGATAATCTTTGCAAACAGTTTGGATCCAGATGAGACACTGCATTATTCCACATCTCATCAGGATCCAAATTGTTCAACATTCTGACCCTGTTTTGAAAAGTTCAATCATTGTAACAGTAGCAGACGACAGACACAGGGCTCCAGATAAGAGGGAGTAGACTGCAGAATGCAACATTATCTCACTTATTTTAGCATCAAATCCTATGGTGTTACTACTCATTAGAATTGTCTCCATGAGACGATTCTAATGAGAAGTAACACCATAGGATTCTAATGAGTAGTAACACCATAGGGTTTGAAGCAGAAAAAAAGATTTCAGTTTTTTAAATACCCCCCTTATCTGGAGCCCTGCAGACGTAGCAGACGACAATATTACTAAAATAGTTAATATTCTACAATATATTGACTGTAAAATTAAACCTCTTGTAGTACATGTTTAAAGTGATGTTTCGTTGTAAATCTTCTGTACAATATTTCTGAATTACCACATTTGTCCTGCATTGAACTCTTTCAACACCTGTTTAAAATATACTCTTTACATTTGCAAACAGTGTAGACCCAGACCAGAGGGCTCCTGTACAAGCTCTCTGATCTGGGTCTACACTGTTTGCTAATTTAATTGGAACAGTATTTATTTAACTGTCCAGAATTCCAAGTAGACTGGTTTAATGTGTTTGTGTCTCAAATGATCCACAAGGGAACGTAATAACCAACAAGAGTTACTTAGTGTTGACAGAGTTAAGTGACACCATGTATTTTTATAGATTGCCAATTTTACTACACGATCAACACAGATTTGATTATTAATTGTGAAATTTGATTTCAAAATATCAGCAGATGACATTTCTTATCAGCAGATGACAGTAAACTCTTTGTAGACTAAATCATTTAAATGTCTGCAACAGTTATTTTTTTCTGCTACTGTTCTAATAATAGATTTTTTTTTTTAATTTCTTTTCAAAGTAGAGTCAGAATGACAATTAGTTTTGATCAAGATGACAAGCCCCAATAACCCATTACCCCATAGCCTGTTTCTAGTTTTGAAGACAAGTAACACTTAAAGCAGGTTGAAAGTAAAGCAGAATGTGCCTTAAGGCACATTCTGCTTTACTTTCAGCCTGCTTTAAGCTATCATTTGCTAGAATATAGAAAATATTTTTCATGGTACATTACTATATAAAGTGTAACTATTTTATACAGTGGAGAAATAAATTTAAGACATAAAAAGGCATATTTATGGGGTAATGGGTTAAAAGGGGTCTCATCTGAAGCCAAACTGTTTGCAAAGACAATCATGTGTTTGCCGCTTGTGTTCAAGGAATTTACCTGAAATTTGACTGAAATCATTGAAATTTGATTTTCAAAGTATCAGCAGACGACATTTTCTTATGCAGACGACATTTGACACAGGATGTGAAAGAGAAGAATTTTGACATGGAATCGCCAACACTAGGTGTATGGAAACGCTCTAGGCTAAGACTGTTAGCTCCTATCATGCAAACCCTTCGCCAATAATTTCCAGTGCCTCTCAATCATTATAACACGTTGATATTCTTGAAGAGAATTCGGTGCATCAACTCTTGCCTCCACTCAAAATTCTGATACATGCTTTAAATAACACTGTCCACTGTGATTTGTTATTTCTATATAATGGACATGGTTGTATGGTTTTTATTGAAGAAAAGCGGAGAGAAATATTTGTCAAACTGGAGCAGATCAAGTTTTTGGATAAGATGACATTTGCAGCGGACTGAAGGAACCGGCTGAGCGCATCTGTGACGCAGCCTTATTTCACCGGCTAATGCAATGTTGACATGGACATTTATAGCTTTATTTGATGAAAAACAGATTTTCACTCAAACTTTCTCGAGAATCCTCATGATGCTATCTGTCGACAGTGGCAGAGGAGCATGATAAATCATGTGATCGCAAGGCTCCGTGTTACCCCCCTTTACCCTGCAAACATGTCATCTGCTGTAAAAATCGAATATCTAATAAACATTTACAAGTGTATTCACATCATTAACGTTCAATGTTTGTAACTAACTACAGTCCAAGTGAATATTTAGACAGGGCTTAGCTAACAGAAGCAGTATAAGTGAAGGGTTGATCGAAATTTCTGTTATTTTGCGGAGCGAGGCACACACTTTAAAGATGGGGGTGACATGCATCATAGTGCATTTAAAAGCAGATCTTTTAACCCCAAACAGTAGCTGGCGTCCATTGATACTGTAATGTAGGATTACGTTGATGGAAATGTTTTTATCTTGGCAGTTTTTTTTAAATGAGAAAGGCGTCCTTTGGACAGAGGTTGCGTTAATGTGTAATACAAGCTTGCAAAATTTCCATCAAATTATACACAAGGTAATTAAGCTGTGGCACAAATTATTCTTCTCTAATATTAACTCCCTTCAAGACAAAATACAGTCAAACTTACTGATCATCTATCTTGCTGAATATTCATATATGAAACTCCGCCCACAATGAACATAAATCACCTGAACTATTATATTGGCTAATGAAATTAAGAAACATTTTCCACAAGAAAGAGTACAGACCAATGCTAGACGTATCTATATGAAAACAGTGCAGACCCTGATCAGACAGCTCCTTAAGGAGCTGTCTGATCTGGGTCTACACTGTTTTCAAAAAGTGTCCATATGTGCAAATTATAGCTGGAAAAAGATTATGCTGTGACACAATTTCTCTATTAATTCCTGTAACCCATTACCCAATAAATACGCCTTTTTATGCCTTTCATTTATTCACCCACTAATGAAAATAGTTACAATTTATACAGCCATGAATATATATCATATTAAGAACATTTTTCTATTTCCTAGCAGATTGTAGCTTAAAGCAGGCTGAAAGTAAAGCAGAATGCGCCTTACTTTCAACCTGCTTTAAGTGGACACCTTTATTGAGTACTAGAAACAGGCTATGGGGTAATGGGTTAAAGACAAAGTACATTCAGACCTGTGGGGATGGACTAGCTGTTTAGAATGTATCGAACTAAAATGCCATAGTTATACGGAGAGGAAAGTCATGATATAGTTACATGGAAAGTTATCAATGTCATGAAAGTAAAGTCATGCAAGTTAAGAATAATTGCTAAATATGGTCAAATGGCCATGCGTTCACCCCTGAAATTTCCCATAGCCTAGTTCTAGTTTTGAAAATAGGTGACCACGTAAAGCAGGTTGAAAGTAAAGCAGAATGCGCCTTAAGGCGCATTCTGCTTTACTTTCAGCCTGCTTTAAGCTGCAATCTGATAAAATAAAGAAAATATTTCTAATGACACATAGTCATGACTGTACAAATTCTCAGTTGAGAAACAAATTAAAGCTGTAAAAAGGCGTATTTATGGGGTAATGGGTTAGGGGTTGTGTTAACTATATTATTGCACATTCATTACAGTGCACAATCTGATCAATGGGATCCTATAGTAGTCCTCTGATCAGTTTGCCTAGGACAAGTGTAATTTTAACAGGTACACTGTATAGAATTAGCCCGGTCAAGTTGTGTCACATGTTTAGGCCAATCCCACTTGAACTGAAGAGTTGACGTGTTTTAGCAACTGGTAGTGTCCGGGACCACCATCAGGATGTTGCATTAGAGGGGGCGGGAATATTTCATGAAATGAGATGTTTTTAACCCTTTGTAACATTACTGAATTTTTTAATTGGCTATTCAACTTTTTTAGAAATGACGATTTTTTTTGTTATTGGAGATTGGCTACAATATTTTAGAGCAAAAAATAACCAGCAATGCAGAACCTTGAAAGGAGTCCTCTGACCAGAGTCTACACTGTTTACAAAGGGTACATAACACTGATTTCCTGTACAATAAGAGTGGGGATGCAGAAAATCAAGATAAGATTTGATAATATATACAGTGTATGCTTGAAAGTACAGACAAAATTTTGTTATTACCAAACTCCAGATAAAGGGAGTATTTCAAAAACTTTAATCTTTATTTCTACATTAAACTCTATTGTGTCACTACTCATTAGGATTGGTTCGACAATTCTAATGAGTAGTAACACCATAGGATTTGGTACTATAATGAGTGAGAGTATGTGGGATTTGTTCAGTTTATCCCTCCTATCTGGAGCCCTGTATTACGACTACGCAAAGAAAATTTGTCAATACGTTCAAAGGTAGGAGGCAGATAAAAGCATTATGAAAGCAAAGCTGTAAGCTCCAGTCAGAGCTTTATACCATACTTTTGTCACATCTGCCTCCAACTGTATTACAGCACTCCCTCTCTACAACGGCCCTCCAAACAACTACTCCCTCCTTACAACGACCCTTGTTGTTCGTTCCCAAACAAGACAATTATCTCTAACCTATAAACTGCTGCAGTAACGTCTGCTTAAAATTGTCATCTGCTGTTTTTCTAAAAATTACATTTTTGACATTTTGACAGAAAAGTACTCAATGACGAGTGGCAAACAGCTTGGCCGCGTTACAGGGCGTCTGATCTGGAATCAAGCTGTTTGCAAAAGTTAGTCAAGTTCCCTCCCTATAACGACTCACTTTGAACAACGCACACAATTTTGGTCTCCCATCGAATGTCGTTGTAGAGAGGGAACGCTGTATACTAAATTTAAGCTTTCCTTTGTGTGTTAACCCTTTGCCTGCTGGTCGCGACTTTATTGATTTTTGCAAACAGTTTAGATCCAGATCAGACGCCGCGTAACGCTGGGTCTGATCTGGATCCAAACTGTTTGACACTCGTCGTTTGGTTTACTTACTTAAAAAAATCTAAATTTAACAAACTTTGCAGACGACAAATTCGAAGCAGACGACATCACCGCAGGATAAGGGTTAACCCATTCACCAAAAGCCTGTTTCTAGTTCTTAAGACAGGCTACCACTTAAAACGGGTTTGAAGTAAAGCAGAATGCACCTGTAAGGCACTTTCTGCTTTACTTTACAGTCTTCTTTAACCTATCACTCTAGAATATAGAAAATATTTTCGTATGAGACAAGTTGCTGTATAATTTAAAACTATTTTCTTCAATGAAGGAATAAATTGAATGTGTTACAATGTGTATCAATGGAGTAAAGGGTAAAGTTGCATTCTAAATATATCGAAGTACAGTGGAGAATCTGTTATTCTTTCCCGTTTAAACGCAAACGTACGCAAACGCAAAGCACTAAATCGTAGAAAAGAACAACTTTTGGACAATTCTGATAATTCATGTTTATATTGATGGCAAACAGTTTGGAGCCTGATCAGACGCCGGGTTACCCGGCGTCTGATCTGGCTTCAAACGGTTTGTAATAGAAAAAATAGTTTTAGCGTAAACGGGTTTATTGGGAAAGAATAACGTTTTCTCCACTGTACATGACTGTAATGCAGCTTCTCATCTAGATCCAAACTGTTTGCAAAGGTAACCATGGTTTCACCTCTATCATGCAAAGAGTTCAATAGTTGCAAAATAGTCGAACTTTGATATCTCGAAGTCAGTATTGTCAAACATACCCATATTTCAAAGTCAAAACGTGGCTAAGCCACGTTTTGACTTTGAAATATGGGTATGTTCGACTCAACCGAGCATGAAATAATGTAGTTCATATATTGAACTATCTGTTAGTTCGAGTTAAGCGATTCAAGATATTGAAGTTCGACTGTATAAACATTCAGTAGTTATTTGTTTTGTTACCAGATAAATTTTTCAGTGCAACTTACCTGAGCTCTTTGTTTGCTGGCTGTGAATTTCTGAAATTGTTCATAACTTTTACAAACAGTTTTGATCCAGATCAGGCCCCACTTATGTGGGGCCTGATCTGGATCAAAACTGTTTGTCACTCAGATTCAGTTTCTGCAAAAACTCAGATGTTTTAAAATAATGCGTTTAATAAGAGAGTTGTAGATGATAAAACTATGGTAGAAAATCTTTTTGGCATTCTGATTCAAGGCCTCATTTTGCCAGTTTTGTCATGCTGGTAGTATTTTATAGTGTGAACCCCATGTTTTGTTTACTCATAATCAGTAGTTGATTAATTAACTCCTTGCATTTTGGGTAATTTTTTTCACCGGCAACAATTGTCTCCTGCTACTGTTCTAAAAATAGAATTTTCAAATTTTCTTTTCAAAACATGGTCGGAATGTCAAACATTTTGGATCCTGATGAGGGATGAGATGCTGTGTTACCCAGCATCTCATCAGAATCCGAACTACTTACAAAGCCCCTGTGAAAAGCGTTCAAGAATTTTAGAATGTTCATGAATGTTAATGGCCGCTCCTAGAACTTCAAGAATTTCTTTAAACATTCTAAAAAAGGAGTTCAAGAACTTTTGTAATTCTAGAACAATGGTTCTAAAACCAACAAATTTCTAGAATTTTTGCAGATAGTTCATGAATATTAAATGGCCACTTCTAGAATTGTTTATGAATATTCAAAAATGTTTCTAGATTAGTTCTATAATAATTCAATACCTTTCGAGGCTCCAGATAAGGGAAGTATTTTGAAATTCAAAATCTTTATTTCTGAATTAAACCCTATGGTGTCACTACTCATTAGAATCATCTCTTCTACTGTTTGCATAGGACAAGTGTACTCCTCTCAGGTACACAGTTTGCAAATGACACATACAGTAAAACCTCGCTATTACGACCACTAAAACGAAGGCTAATTGAGTGTATAATAGACAGGTGACAGCTTAAAGCAAGGTGACAGTGAAACAGAAAGCTCCTATAGGAGCTTTCTGTTTCACTGTCACCTTGCTTTAAGCGGTCACCTATCATAAACACCCTAATAATTAACATAATTTAGTGGTCGTAATAGAGAGGTTTTACTGTATGTGTGACTAGGGCTCAAAGAGTTAAGGTATTTATTTTCAGTCAGCAAAGAGAAGAAACACCAAATCTTCATTTTTGGTTCCAACGTCAAGGTTTTTGTTTTTTAACTATATTTCATTGCATTATTTCATAACAAAATTATCTGATTCTGCAAAATTCTTGTTTTACCAGTACTTTCAGGTATCAGGTCATTCAGGTATACATGAACATAATGACTATAAATTATAGCTGTGTGGTGCTGTTGTTATTTTCTAATTACAGTAAACCCCCTGCATAACGACCCAGGGCTCCAGATAAGAGGTAGTTATTTCAACAAATCCAACATTTTCTCACACTTTTTAGCACCAAATCCTATGGTGTTACTACTCATTAGAATCGTCTCGAAGAAACGATTCTAATGAGTAGTGACACCATAGGGTTTAATTCAGAAATAAAGATTTTAGTTTTTTAAAAACTACTCTTATCTGCATGGTGCTCTGACGACCACTAAATTATATCTGAATTATTAGGTGTTTAAGGCAGGTGACTGCTTACAGTATGGTGACAGTTAAACAGAAAGCTCCTTTAGGAGCTTTCTGTTTTACTTTCACCTTGCTTTAACCCATTAAGCCATAAATGACTCATATTGACACATTGGGCAATACTCTCATACTGACTCATTTTGACACACTTTAATCCACTAGCTTGTATTGAGATAAGCATTGATAATTGTTTATTGCTTATGAGTTAATGGGTTTAGTGGTCACTTGTCTTTCATACAATTAATTTAGCCTTCTTAATAGAGGGGTTTTACTGTTCAAATATATTATAAAACATGAATTTCAACAATGGTACAGTGGAATAAACACTGTTCTTTCCCAATAAATGCACTTCTGCTAAAACACCTTGCATCCATTGCAAACAGTTTGAAGCCATAACATAATTGTTTTGGTACTTCTATTTGACTCCGTAGTGTTCCTTTGTAATTAGTGACATTCATTTTGAAATTCAATTGTTTCAGTCATAATCCAATCACTATTGGACTGTTAATAGACACAAATGGTTGCAGAACCCATTTTAACCCATTACCCCATAGCCTGTTTCTAGTATTGATGATAGGAATTCACTTAAAGCAGATTGAAAGTAAAGCAGAATGCGCCTTAAGGTGCATTCTGGTTTACTTTCAGCTTGCTTTAAGCTACCATCTACTAGAATATAGATAATATTTCTTATAAAAAATATTCATAACTTAGTATAATATAAACTGGAGGAATAAATTAAAGGCGTAAAAAGAGGTATTTATGGGGGAATGGGTTAAACAATCAAAACCTGCGCTCAGCAACAATGTGATGAAAAAAGCATGAAGATTTTTAAAAACAAGTGACTGCTCAATGGACAGCATCATATTTCTACTAGTCAATGAGTGTATTCAATATGATAAGTAATTAGCATGAATGTGATATTTTATTTATCACAAAAACATTTTGAAAACCTACTTAGTCAATTGAAGCTGTAGGTTGTTTAACTCTTTGAACCCTAGTCCCGCCTATAGGCGTCATTTCAAACAGTGTACATGTGAATAATACACTTGTCCTGTGCAAACAGTGAAGGCCCAGATCAGAGGGCTCCGAAAGGAGCCCTCTGATCAGGGTCTTCACTGTTTGTCAGTAATGCCAAAATTGACAAAAACAACTCTTAAAAGCCAGAAATGGACTAGACAAAAATGGAAACTGGAATTGTCCATTTAAAGTTTCAGGGAGGAAAGAGTTAAGTCCATCCGCCGTATATATTTTTCGGCCAAAACTAGACATTGTTTATGGTAACTTCAACATAAATGATGTCATTTGGTGCCCCGCCTCATGCAGCGCTTGTGGGTGGAAGAACAGGTTTGACCGGTGCACAAAAAATCAATTTGAAAATCTATGCCACTAGTGGATGACCATATTTACATAATGGCTTTATGCCACTCCCAGACTGCAGGTTATGTGATACGTCCAAATGTATATATCTTCTTTAGTGTGGCCACTTAGTACAAAATTAACTTATTCTTGAAACAAAAATATCCACAAGATCAGAGGATAGCCTTATAAAGGGAAATTAACTCTTTCCTCCCTGAAACGTTAAATGGACAATTCCAGTTTCCAATTTAGTTAAGTCCATTTCTGACTTTTAAAGGTTGTTTTTGTCAATGTTTGGCATTACGGCAAACAGTGAAGACCCTGATCAGAGGGCTCCTCTGATCTGGGTCTTCACTGTTTACACAGAACAAGAGAAGAGTGTACTATTGACATGGTCACTGTTTGAAAATGACGCCTATATGCGGGACTGGTCACTGTTTGAAAATGACGCCTATATGCGGGACTAGGGTTCAAAGGGTTAACTGAGAAATACGTGCATTAAAATGAATGTTAAAACCTTGTTTAATTAATTTATATCATACACCAAGAGAATTATAATGTTCACAAGGGGCGTGACGAAAAAGAAGTATACACTTAAGAAAATACCGGGAATGGTTTTATGACTGCCTGTTGTGGTAAAGAGATAATATTTTTAGTATTTCTCTAGTTATCAGATAATCTTTTTAGCATTTCACAGGGACCCCATTCCCTTGTTTTAACTCTTTGAATGCTGGGTAATATTTTCATCTGCAACAATTGTCACCTGCTACTGTTCTAAAAATAGAATTTTCTAAAACTTCTTTTCAAAACATGGTCAGAGTGTCAAACAGTTTGAATCCTGATGAGACGCCGCGTAACGCGGCGTCTCATCAGGATCCAAACTGTTTGCAAAGGTACTCACGGTTTTGTCCCTGGCGTGCAAAGAGTTGAGCGTACAACTGCACAATCAAATTAGTTTTACTGGCAATTTATTTCCACTACTAATTGACTTCAGATGACTAATGGGAACCATAAAATTTTGAATGGTAAATAAACGTTGTCCGCTCAAAAGTTTGTATCCTGATGGTCTGAAGTCAATGCTTTCATTGTCCTCTTTACACTTAACCCTTTACCTCATAGCCTGTTTCTGGTTTTGAAAATAGTCAACTACTTAAAGCAGGTTGAAAGTAAGGCGCATTCTGCTTTACTTTCAGCCTGCTTTAAGCTACTATCTGCTAGAATATAGAAAATATTTCTAATGATATAATATATTCATGACTGTATAAATTGGAACTATTTTCTTCAGCGGAGGAATATACTGAATGCGCTAAAAGGCGCTCCTATACGGGAAAGGGTTAAGCTGTGTGCAGTTGTCACTCTCTAAACATGGCTTTCTCTAGACATATTGTAGCTTTAAACCATTACCCCATAGCCTGTTTCTAGTTTTGAAGATATGTAACCACTTAAATCAGGTTGAAAGTAAAGCAGAATGCGCCTTAAGGCGCATTCTGCTTTACTTTCAGCCTGCTTTAAGCCACTGTCTGCTTTGATATAGACAATATATCTTTTTGGTACATTTTAATGACTGTATCAATTGGAATTATTTTCTTCAGTGAAGGAATAAACTGAAAGTGCTAAAAGGCGCTTCTATGGGGAAAAGGGTTAAAAACATGGCTTTCTCTAGAAATGGTGTAGCTCTAAACCACTTTACTGTCATGACAACATTCTGCTTGAACCCTTTTATAGATACACAATTTTTCGCCTTTAAATTTATTCCTCCATTGAAGAAAATAGTTCTAACTTGTACAGTTATGAATATATATATTCTAAGAAATATTTATATATCTTCTAGCAGATGGTAGCTTAAAGCAGGTTGAAAGTAAAACAGAATGCTACCATCTGCTAAAATATAGAAAATATTTCTACAAGACAGTATAATTTAGATAAACGAACTATTTTCTTGAGCGGTTTTTTTATTTGTTTTGATTTTACGTCGCTTTCAACAGTATTTCAGTCATATCGCGACGTCCAGCTAATTACAGGTGGAGGAAGACCCCAGAAGCCCTTTATGTACTGTTTCAGACACAAATCGGCAACTGGGTAGAACCACCGACCTTCAGCAAGCCAGCTGGAAGGCTTCCCCACATGAAAAATCCGAACGACCCTACTGGGATTCGAACTCACAGCGATGAGGAGCTTAGTGATGTAAGTCACAGTGACTAGGCCACGGAGGCCCCCTTTCTTGAGCGGAGGAATAAATTAAATATGTAAATAATGATCAGTATCTGTGGAGTAAAGGGTTAATGTTGATTTTGTGTAGCAGTTAATGCAGTAGTTAGTTTCCATGACAGATCTCATTCTTGGGTGTTGGAAAGACAAACCACCGCAACTCTTTGCATGCTGGGTAATTTTTTTCGTCTGCAACAATTGTAGTCTACTTCTGTTCTTAAAATACAAGTTTCAAAAAATGTTCAAAACAGGTTCAAATCGTCAAACAGTTTGGATCCTGATGTGATGCTGCAATATGTGGGGTATCATCTAGATCCAAACTGTTTGCAATATTTGTAATCATGATTTCACTCCTGGCATGCTAAGAGCAGAGCAACAGATAAGGGTAGTTTTTCAAAACTTAAAATCTTTATTTCTGAATTAAACCCTATGGTGTCACTACTCATTAGAATTGTCTCTTCGAGACGATTCTAATGAGTAGTAACACCATAGAATTTGGTGCTGAAATAAGTTATAAAATGTTTGATTTGTTGAAATAACTACCTCTTATCTGGAGCCCTGTAAGAGTTTATTGTACTTATTCAAGTTAAGGGGAGTATTGAATATTTTAACTTCCTAATATATCTCGCCCAACCAGTTATGAAGAAAAGTGAATTTTAATCACAGGTTGATGTTGTTTGCAGGCCAAAATTAATACAGAAAGCTTCTAAAAACTCTTTTGTGTGGTGTAGGTATTTATCTACCAACAGTGTCTAAAGACTGATCTATTACAGTTACTCCATAGATACACATCAATTTATTCATCTACTGAAGAAAATAGTTCCTTTATACTTCATGAATATATATGCCGCATAAGAAATTATTTCTCTATCCTAGCAAATTGTAGCTTAAAGCAGGCTAAAAGTAAAGTGGAATGCACTTTAAAGCACAGTCTGCTTTACTTTAAACCTGCTTTAAATGCTAGAAAGAGGTTATTTAATATTGAAATATAATACTGATGAGATAGTTAACAAAATACGAATTAATTTGATATGTATTGTTCTAATAATGTCCAAAGAAGTTTTTCTCACGACACAGTTTCATAAATTGCCCAAGAAGATTTTTGTGCAAAGAACAACAGTCATAAACCTTTAAAGCTTACAAAGTCAAATTTGCTTCATGCAACCTCGAATTGTAGAATTGTGTTGATATTTCAAGAAAAGAGTTACTTAATGTGGGACATAAGTAATGCAGAAAGCTCCTGCAGGAGCTTTCTGCATGACTTTTGTCCTGCATTAAGATATCACCTTTCTGAAAAACTACCATTATATGTCTTAAATGGTCACTTAGTACTTAGTTTAAGGAAAGGAATTACTTAATGTGCAACATAAGTAATGCAAAAGCTGCTGCATGACTTTTGTCCTGCATTAAGCTGTCACCTTTCTGAAAAACTACCATTATATGTCTTAATTGGTCACTTAGTACTTAGTTAAAGGAAAGGAATTACTTAATGTGCAACATAAGTAATGCAAAAGCTGCTGCATGACTTTTGTCCTGCATTAAGCTGTCACCTTTCTGAAAAACTACCATTATATGTCTTAATTGGTCACTTAGTACTTAGTTAAAGGAAAGGAATTACTTAATGTGCAACATAAGTAATGCAAAAGCTGCTGCATGACTTTTGTCCTGCATTAAGCTGTCACCTTTCTTAAAAACTACTTTTATATGTCTTAATCCCATTATCCCATAAATACGCCTTATTACGCCTTTAACTTGTTCCTCCATTGAGAAAATAGTTCCAATTATTCAGTAATGAATATGTATCATAAGAAATATTTTCTATATCCTGGCAGATAATAGCTTAAAGCAGGCTGAAAGTAAAGCAGAATGTGCCTTAAGGCACATTCTGCTTTACTTTCAACCTGCTTTAAGTGATCATCTTTCTTTAAAACTAGAAATAGGCAATGGGGTAATGTCTTAATTGGTCACTTAGTACAATTTTAACAGTCGTCAATGGGACTAGAACCCTCTTATTTGGAGATGAGAGTGGTTAATTGTTCACATCGTTGATGACATTTTAATTAGTAGAAATAACTGGTTAATGCACTGCAAGGGAAGTGAACAGAAGGGACGGCCATTAGTTGAGGATCCTTGCACCCACACGCCCCCGTCTGGTTGACGACGTTTTTTGTCACCATAGTTCATCACTCATTTCTCAGTTACAAATACAACAATAAGTGACAAACATCCGAACATGAACAACTTACCAGAATTCAGCGTTGCTGGTATATTTATGGCAGTGAATGGCTATAAGTGACATGGTGAGCTCCTAACAACCCGACAGGAATGTATGAGAGAGACGAGGGGCCGTTAGTTAGTGTCTCCCTCTTCACTAAATACTTTACCCTTTCTTAGGTTGAAAAAATTGTGTTTTTTTCCTTTTTTCTTTTTTTTTTTAAAAATATGGTAGAACCTCTCTTTTGCGACCACTAAATTGTGTCAAATATCAATGGTTTAAGACAGGTGACTGCTTAAAGCAATGTGAACGTGAAACATAAAGCTCCTACATTGCTTTAAGTTGTCACCTGTCCTTTATACGGACAATTAGCCATCTAATTAGTGGTCGTAATAGAGAGGTTCTACTGTAGTTCACTTTTTAAAAAAGTTCTCTTCTTTATGCAACTGGGGTCATATAATTATATAATAAACAAATTATCTGAAATTGACTTTGTGTATAAATTTATATAAATATAAATATGAGTGATGTACAAATTAATTTTAACAAGTTTTATACCAAGGATTAACAAGCTGTCTTTTTATAAGAAATAAAGATGATGATATTGTCTTCTTTGCAAAATGGGGTCATCTATGGATGGCTATGTTTATGCTATTTTATGCCGAATAAAGATCTGTATCTGTATCTTTGTATATCTGAATATGACTTGATACGTTATACCCATAACTACATAAATACTCTTTTTAAACCCTTAATTCAATCCTCCACTGAAGAAAATACTTTCACTTTATACAGTCATGGATATGCACCATAATAAATAGTTCATTTACCCATGCAAATGGCAGCTTGAAGCTGGTTGAAAGTAAAGCAGAATGCTCCTTATTATGCTTTATTTTCTGCATTCTTTATGCCATTATCTGTCCTAAATACTGAAAGTAAGCTATGTGGGAAAGGATTTTGAAGTGTGACAAACAGTGCAGACCCTGAGAGGACTCCTTCTAATAGAAGGGCAGACATAAGTTGATCATGAAAAATCCTAAGATTTCCAGTTTTTCTATTTTTCAAGCTTGATTACTTATAGCAGATTGAAAGTAAAGCAGAATGCGCCTTAAGGCGCATTCTGCTTTACTTTCAGCCTGCTTTAAGCTACTTTCTGCTAGGATAAAAATCCAAAAATTTCTGAAAAATCTGGAGAAATGACAGCCCCGTAATAGCCTCTGATTAGGATCTAAACGGTTTCAAAGGATACAGCAGAGCACCAGATAAGGGTAGTTTTTCAAAAACTAAAATCTTCATTTCTAAATTAAACCCTATGGTGTCACTACTCATTAGAATCGTCTCTTCGAGACGATTCTAATGAGTAGTAACATCATAGGATTTGGTGCTAAAAAGAGTGAGAAAATGTTGGATTTTGTTAAAATAACTACCTCTTATCTGGAGCCCTGATACAGTCTATGTATACTATGCTCCTATGATGCAGTAAGAGCTAAGTACCAAGACACCCCAAGAAAATCTGTTGTTTGTTAGCCCTTTAAACCCTAAATATCTCTTGTGGGTATTTATTATCCTTTTGGACCTATCTAGTACAGGCATTTTGAACCAGTCTACTGTTGCATTTTTGATATGACAACAAAAACGAATGAAAATATCAAACAGTGTAGACCATGATCAGATGGCTCCTATAGGAGCCCTCTGATCATGGTCTACACTGTTTGATATGTAATCAGTAATCTCTACAAAGGGCTGTAGGGTTGATAGGGTTAGTATTGCCAATGTTTTATATATGTGAGCAATAGCCTATTACAGTGGAGAAAACGTTATTCTTTCCCAATAAACGCGTTTACGCTAAAACTGTTATTTGCAGTGCAAACAGTTTGGAGCCAGATCAGACGCTGGGTAACCCGGCGTCTGATCAGGCTACAAACTGTTTGCCACCATGATAAACATGAAATATCAGAACTGTCCAAAAGTTGTTCTTTTCTACGTTTTAGTGCTTTGCGTTTGCGTACGTTTGCGTTTAAACGGGAAAGAATAACAGATCCTCCACTGTATGATGTATAAATGAACAAAAGTGTGTATATGAAGGAGTTATTACGCTACAGCTAAAAGTAAATTAAGATATGCAGACTGAATGATCTAAAATAATTTTACTAGAGCTAAAATGTTCTTGACTGGTTTAGTAAAGGCATAAAATTTAAAAGGTTTTCGGTGAGTACACTTCAGTTTGATTAGGGCTGAGTGTTCCGTTAAGTTAGGCTGAAGTGTGACCCTTGTGTACAACGTTTTTGAAGTATAAGTCTGTGCTTGGCTTAAATCTAGAGATATTACGTAAAGAGTTAACAATGTTTTATCTAGATAATAAGCATGTCACAGGGAAAAGAGACTCCGACATAACAGTGAAGACCAAGAATATCCTAAGCCTAAATTGGTTAATGCTTTTGCTCCTTGTTCATCAGGGGCCCGTTTCATAAAACTTTGTACGACAAATGTTGTAAGACAGATTATAAAAGTCTCAATTATTATTTATTTCTCAATCTAATCCTGTCTTGTGACATCTCTTTGGAATTGTTTTGAAAGTTTTGACTTACGACCGTTTTTGTCATAAAAAGTTTTATGAAACGGGACCCAGACTTTTTAATTGTTCATCTACAACCTTCATATTTAGTATGCATAATTATTCATCTTGACAATTCCTATCCAGACATACCAAAATATTTTACTAATTGACCTTGACCTTTGACCTAAGTTTACTGTCTTCAAAAACAGACATGTGTTGGCACCCGCATGCGGTGCCCTTGTTGCTTATCATTTTAGCCAGTGTAGTAGTTCAGATGATTGTAGTTTAATATATAAATATTCAGCGAAAGAAGGTGTTAGGAAAAACAAACACTGTACATTGATATTGAGTTCTTCCTTTAACCATATATAAAGCTTTCCCAGCATAAATAGGTTAACTTATTACCCAATAAATATTTCTTTCTACCCCTTTTATTTTATTTGCTCATTATAGAATTTTTTTCCATTTTATACATTTATGAATACAAAATTTTTTATTTTTTATTTTTTTTTTTTTTTTTTTTTTTTTTAAGTTCAATATTTTATTATCTCCGTGAATAGGTGTATGTGGGTCGGAGATCCATCCCACTCTACACCTTACAATACATGTGAAATATTTTAGTCTATAATATATCGAACATATTTTTGTGTATATGACTCGATGAACAGGGAGGTAATTGTAAAAGTCGGAAGAATATGACATATAAATTTCAGACTTGATAAACCTATCACCTTTACCTTTACCTTTATATACAGTCGAAACTCACTACTTTCTGTTGAGCTTACATATATTTCAACAAAATATTTTCTTAATCCTAGTAGATGCTATCTTAAAGCAGGCTGAAAGAAAAGCAGAATGCTCCTTAAGGAGCATTCAGCTTTACTTTAAACCTGCTTTAAACAACCATATGTCTTCAATACTGAAAATATACTAAGGGGGAAAGGGATAAACCATAATGTTTTTTCCAGCTTATCGATGCAATTGTAGGCATCGCTACAGCCTGTACGAAATGTTCCGCCCGGAATTGGGGCGGAGTCTCACATCCTATTCCGCCTGCATTTCCGCCTGTTTCCACTTATATGAAATAAAGAATAAATTCCAGGCGGATTCCAGGCGGAAACGGGGCGGAATTCGGGGCGGAATATGTAAATGAGGCACATTTTACGGGCGGAAAAAATTTCAGGCGGAAAAAATTCCGGGCGGAATTTGGGGCGAAATATGTAAATGAGGCGGAAAATCTTCCAGGCGGAATTAGGATATGCAAATGAGGCGGAATATATTCCGGGCGGATTCCAGGCGGAAACGGGGCGGAATTTGGGGCGAAATATGTAAATGAGGCGGAAAATCTTCAGGCGGAATTAGGATATGCAAATGAAGCGGAATTTTCTTTGGGGCTGAAATTTTGATGCAGAATAAGTAAATAAAGGAAGGGGAATATTCAGGGTAGAAGCTTTGCAAAATCTATTTTGGGTAGAATTTGACTTTAGAACATCCTCTTTTAATTTTGCAGTCAAATTAGGCATGCCCATCACAACTTCCATCAAGGATTGCGAAAAAGAAACTCCAAGAGCTACTGAAAATAGATAAACAACCAAAAAAGTGCATATCATTATAAACTTTTTAATTAAAAAAGTAACATATTAATCAATTTAACTTACATAATCACACACCTTGATGCTGTCCTAGAAACCAAATGTCTTATAATGTGTCTCGTACGATAAAATATCTCCAAGAACAAACCTGAAATCGTTCCCCAACAGCATTATTTCTTTAACCCATTCAACCATAAATATGCCTTTTTACACCTTAAATGTATTAGTCTGCTGAAGAAAATAGTTTATACAGACATGAATGTGCTTCATAAGAAATATTTTCTTTATCCTAGCAGATGGTAGCCTGAAATCAAAACAATGCACCTTACAGTGCATTCTGCTTCACTTTCAACCTGCTTTAACCTACATAACCCCATAAATACATCTTTAACGTATGACCCCAAAGTTCCGTTTTTCCTATATCCTAGCAGATGGTAGCTTAAAGCAGGTTGAAATTAACTAAAGCAGAATGTGTCTTAAAGTGCATTCTACTTTACTTTCAACCTGCTTTAAGTGGTCACTTGTCTTCAAAAGTTGAAACAAACTATGGAGTAATGGTTAAAATGTCATGCTCCAATTATAATCAAATTAGTACTTGACAGAAATATACATAGTTTGAACTAGGAATGGGAATTTCTTATCCAAGTAAAAAGAGCAGGATAACACCTGCAAAATTTGATAAACAAACAGAGCAAACACAGATCAGGAACAGTCAAATCTGGGTCTTCTCAGTTTGTTAATGCCATAAAAAGTGTCTATGAGGGAAATATTTAATCTGTCTTAACTCATGTACAATTGTATAATCAAATATTTATACACCTATTATTTACAGAGATATTTATCAAGTCATTGTCTTTGAATTCTATTTTCTTATTAAAAACCTCATATAAATTTGATGGGTTACAGATTATCAAACAGAAAATTTCTATCTTTGACATAAACACTTTAGCTCGTTTAACTCTTTCAACACTAAGTAACTCTTGTAACAATTAGGTTCTCTTGTAGATCCTTTTAGTTACAAAAATATGAACCAATGTCTACTTGGAATTCTGGGTAGTTTATAAATACTGCTCTACACAAACAGTGTAGACCCTGATCAGAATAGCCCTCTGAAATGGGTTTACACTGTTTGCAAATTATGTAACTAGTATATTTTAAACAGGTCAATTGTGTTGATAGAGGTTACCCTTTTTGAAAATAGGTGACTATATACTTAAAGCAGGTTGAAAGTAAATCAGAATGCACCTTAAGGTGCATTCTGCTTCACTTTCAGCCTGCTTTAAGCTACCACCTGCTTGAATATAGAAAATATTCCTTATGATACATATTCATGACTATAAATTGGAACTATTGTCTTCAGAGGAATAAACTAAATGCACTAAAAGGTGCTTCTATAATGAGGGAAAGGGTTAAACAAATATGGCACAGGTAATGTTCAATTTGGCCTACAGAATTACCTAAACAAATCCATTCTAGGATCAGGATAAGTCTAGTTCTAATGACACATCCATATCAAATGTCTAAGGTTTTAGTTGTAACTTGTTTCCTAGCATAAGATGATCTCCATGTCACCGTCACCGGGCATCATTCATTCACTGCCTTGTTGGTAAAAACTTGGCCAATATTTTCCCACATCAAGCGTTGACATAATCTAAAAGACAATCAGGAGATACTAAATTTAAAATATGACTTCAAATATTTATTACAAAAAAATTGAGTCTGAATTAATTTAAAAATGGATCTTAAGGTTGAGTACCCCTAATGAGATCGTGCCAATTTCGGTCAATATTGGAACTACAGAGAGTGATCGGCCTTTCCCTCAACTGCCGACCTGTTCTGAACTGTGCTAAAACATGCATGGTTCGAAACACTTTGGCAGTTGACAAGAATGGCTGATCGACATAGAAATTAGACTACCAATTGTGGTCTGATCTCATTAGGGGTCCTAAATCTTAAATCATTAACTTCAGTAAGATACTTGTCTTATCATTAAATCGGATTAAAACCGAACTTCCTGTTCAATCTTTTAATTTTGTTTAGATTGAGTTAAATAAAAGTTAACTTTTACGCTGCATTTGACAGATACGCCAGTATATTATTATTAAATTCGCGAAAACTGGTGACAAAATTAACTAATTGCAGTTTGGTGCACCCCAACGATAAAACAGGAGGCGTTCCGTGTGATATATTTTAGCTTCTGGTTATCGGCATCATTCATAAAACAATGAGCGCCCAGTAAGACTCCGACGAAAACAAAATGAAGCTGCAAACCATTGAATGTCACGGCGATAAAAGAGGTTTTAGATTGTCCAAATGAAGTTTTTCGTACCGCTACGGAAAATTATCGGCAACAATATCAAAATCACAAACGACCCCTGTTAAATCTGCTAACCTTGTTATTTTAGGAAGCTTGTCATATTATTGAAATCATTCAAACATCAAATACACCTAATACACAATTGAATATTTTCGTGATATATCTAGTATATGTGGTGCGCTTCGATCAAAAATGGTACGCTTTGATCTGGAGTTCTAATTCTTACCATTTGATGATTTGGTCACATATTAATTATTATGGATGACTGGCTCACGCCGCTGTAAAGCATCACTGACTGTGTTGTACCACACAAGACAACCATCCAACATTAAAGTTCAACAACATCATGGATTTTTCCCTTCATTTTCTGTCCTGACTCCATCATTTACATAGTTTCTGAAAAATAAAAATTATCTAAATTAGTGATGAATTAATTAGTAACCAGAATTATACTCACTGTAGGGACGGGTCCATGGAATTTTAATTCAAATTCAATGTTCTTTCAGAGATGTCCTTGAAGTGAAAAAGTTGTGAGTTTTTGCACCTCAAAGAACTATTTTACAATAGAGTCCTTTGCAAATTGGGATCAATAAGTATTTTAATGGGTACTCTCGTAACTCTGAGGGAATGGTTGGGGGAATACTCATTTGAATTTTCATTATATATATCATAGATTCAAAATTGCCAAAACAATGTGGAATTCTAGTGTATTAGTGTTAAAAAAACACACTAAAGAAATTGTGTTCAGTGGTGATTCAATAAATAATATATAAAGAATCAATGTGTCAAATATTTTTTTGGCGACTTTGAATTCGGATAGTTACAAAATTGACATGGTCCGAAACATCAAACACGGAAATCGACTCTCTAACTACGAAAAACGCGTAACATGCGTTTCTCGCACGTTGTCGACATTATAATATATGCTTCTCAGCAGACTCGGTTATTAACTTCATCTTTCGACGTTTCACGTCTTTAAGTTTATCACAAAAAAGCTGATCGATTCACACGCCTTTTTCATAAAACAAGAGCCGCATGCGGCCCTAAATAGCTCACCTGGTACCCATGATTACGGTCATGTAAAATTGGACCAGTAATTATTACGTTTTCACTTATTCACCCCACCCACTGGTGGCCATGTTGTTTGAGCTAGTAAGATTATTTGTAGAAAACTGGCAAAGGGTCACCCATGAATCATTATTTGTGTAAAATTATTCTTAAATCAGACCAATAGTTTCAGAGAAATTGTTTTTGAAAGTTTTTCTATACAGAAATATAAGGAAAACTTGCCCCACCAACTGGCGGCCATGCTTTTTAAGATAACAAAATGATTTTAAGAAATCTGGTAGAGGGTCATCAATTTACCATTTGTGTAAAATTATTTTGAATTTGCAACAGTAGTTTCAGAGAAGAAGATTTTTAAAGTTTTACTATACAGTAACATAAGGAAAACGTGCCCCACCCACTGGCAGCCATGTTTTTTTTTAAGATAACAGAATGATTTTTAGAAATCTGGTAGAGGGTCATCAATTGACCATTTGTGTAAAATTATTTTGAATTTGCACCAGTAGTTTCAGAGGAGAAGATTTTTAAAGTTTTTACTATACAGTAACATAAGGAAAATCTGCCCCACCCACTGGAGGCCATGTTTTTTTAGATATCAAAATAATTTTAAGAAATCTGGAAGAGGGTCACCCATGGTTCATTTGCATAAAATTACTGACAAATCGGACCAGTAGTTTTTGAAAAGAAGATTTTTAAAGTTTTCACTATATATCAATATAAGGAAAATCTGCCCCACCCACTAGTGGCCATGTTTTTTAAGATAGGAAAAATATTTTAAGAAATCTGATAGAGTGTCACCAATGGCACATTTGGGTAAAATTATTTACAATTCGGACCTGTAGTTTTTGAGGAGAAGAGTTTTAAAGTTTTTTCAATTGGTTGCCATGGCAACCACAATTTCAATTGGATTACCTATATTTGAAGAAATCTGAGAGAGTACCTTACAAGGAACAATCCTATGAAGTTTTGATGAAATTGGCACAGTGGTTTCCAAGAAGAAGATCTTTGAAGAAAAAGTTTGACGACGGACGGACGACGGACACAGGGCGATCACAATAGCTCACCTTGGCACTTCGTGCCAGGTGAGCTAAAAAAAAAAAGCCGACCGGGTCTGGGCGAACAGTGACTCAGTGAGTAGAGATATTTCCTTAGACCTTTGTAAGAATTATTGATATTTCAAATACACGTTCTTTTCGGGTTCTTACCAAAGTAAATTATCACGATATGTCTTAGATTCAGGAATATGTGCACTGTGCACAATTTATTGGCGAAATCTTTCTTCGACCTCGACCGTTGACTTTTCCATTTGATTTTGACCCAACACTACCGGCCGGTCACTTTATCCTGACACCGACAAAACCAGTTGTTACTATATGCTACATGTAACCCGAAACCCTGAGCGAGGAGGGAAGTCATTAAAAACTACTAATTTTTAAATCTTTGGTTTGCACCGGCCTGGGATTGAACCCCCAACCTCCTGCACTAGAACGGGACGCTCTACCACTGAGCTACGTACACAGACCGTGTCAGTGTTGATCATTCTAAAATAGAAGTACTCTTGTTTAATATTTCGACAGTCTTTACCTTCTGTGAAATGGTTACAGCTGTTAAGCCACCTCAATATCTCTGGTCCATGGATCTTTAAATAAGATGTTTCAACAGTGTTGTAACTATTCTATTGGTTGACTCATGGAATCTGAAATAGAGACATATGCTTTGATAAAATTAAAGTGTATCTAGATCTAAATTTAAAATTTGAGTTGTGAGAAGATAGATAAAATCACATCTAAATAACTTGTTTACCACACAAACTCTAATTAACTTGTTTAAACTAAAAGAATGTATTTAAATCTAAGAAAAACAATCAAATACGGGACAACTTAATTACAAAATGTTGAAACGATTTTCTCTATCTAACTATACACTGCAATCACTATTCTACAGTGTGTAGGCCGAATTAAACCAGTTACGATTTGACTTGGGACGAATTGAACCGCTACGTTTTCAGCATAGGAGATTGTATTTTTAGGTCATCTGCCTATCAATTGCATTTCAAATGATGGATTAGGTAAATAAATATTTGCAGCTTCGACTTGAACACCTATCTACTGAAACGAATCTAAATACATGTAAATATATCTGCATTAAATCTTACAATATCCTAGTAGGATCAACTGACAAAAACAAACACCCAGGCAGCGTGCGATAACATCTGAAATATAGTTTATACACGAACATACAAGTTTAAATACACAATTTACCTTTAATCACAACACGCATTGTCCGCGACAGCGTGTATGAGCCATACAAGGTGTGATTTCTTGGTTAAAACACAGGGACATTCATGTATCGTCGTTACAAATTATGGCTCTTCCTTTCAAATTTCGAGACCAACAGCTAGCGCATGCGCGGAACGGAGCACACGGAGAAACTTCGACCCACTCGAGTTTCGGCCTTTCACGTAAATAAGGTGTTATTCTTTCTGCTAGAAACAGAGAATAAACGTGAATTATCTCTGAAATGATATTATGTGCATATGAAAACTACGGAAAACGTTGAAGAGAATTTAAAATTGTTATTTCCTTAAAGTTAAATGGCTATTTCTTAAAATAACTTTCCAAGATAAAAAAAAAAAAAACAGCAGTGGGTGGGGCACTCGTATTTCCTTTATTTGGCTATAATATAGTGGAAACTTAAAAATTCTTCTTTTCTGAAACCACGGACTCAATTTAAAAATAATTTCATATAAATGGGTGAATCTGTATCAGATTTCTTCAAATATAGGTCTATCAGTTGAAACTGTGGTTGCCATGGCAACCAATTGAAACAACTTTAAAAATCTTGCCTAAATGAAACTGCAGTTCTGAATTGAAAGTTAATTCACACAACTGATTCCGAGAGAGAGAGAGAGGGGGGGGGGAAGTTATTGTCTTTATTGTCTTTTAAGATATTTACTCCAGTTTAACTGATGCTAGTGGAATAAAATTTCATATATGGAAATAGCTAGCTTGGAGAGATTAAGTGCAGGGTCCATAACTCTGACTAGACATTAATATTTTCGGAGTTATTCCCCTTTGTTATATTTGACCAAAATACCTTCCTCATTTGTACATATATGACTTCTTTGTTTTATGGCGATAATTTTGAATCCATGAACACCCTGATTTTATTAAATAATTAAAAAGATACAATTTTTTAAAACTTTTTTCACGTTTTGGACTTAAACATTTTTTCAAAATTCACAGTCCAAAATTCCGCCTTGTTGCAATAGTCTAAGTATGAAATTCCGCCTCATTCAGGCAGAATTTTAACTAAGTCGGAAATTCCGCCTTATTGAAATAGTCTAAGTCAAAAATTCCGCCTCAATTTCCAATGTTTTCTCATTTTCCGCCTCAAGATGCTAGTCTAAGTGAGAAATTCCGCCTCTGAAAAATGTCAAAGTACAAAATTCCGCCTGGATTTTAAATTCCGCCCGGAATCCTCTCAAATTTCCGCCCGTAAAACTGACTGACTTGAGGCGGAATTTAGGTTTCCGCCCCAAGTCCGCCCGGAATCGGCCATTTCCGCCCCAATTCCGCCTCATTTCCGGGCGGATTCCGCCTGGATTTTTCGTACGGGAGTTACCTGTTTTCAAATCAAATACTACTAACAGAATTTGTAGTGAAAATGCACAAACTGAGTACCGTTACCTGAGAACGACCTTGCTGTTCTCCTATGACCTTGACCTTGAGTCGTAACTCACGGCTGCAGAGACTTTTGACATTTGAAATGCTCCTACTACGCATTACTGGTTTGTGCCTGTTGTGATGTTACAGATGCAATTGTCTAAGGAGATACCACTGGCATGAAAATAAATTTACTCAATACAGAAAAAAAATATCTGTAAACCCTTTACCCCATAGCCTGTTTCTTGTTTTGAAGACATGTGACCACTTAATGCAGGTTTGAAGAGAAGCAGAAAAGTTTAACTTTAGTTGATCTAGATCTACATATCAGATTTGACCTTATATTATATTGTGAATATTTATATGTATTTGTATGTATGACAAGGAAATTGTATAGTTTAAATCAAATAAACATTCTTCTTCTTCTTAACTTTCACCCTGCTTTAACCCATTACCCCATAGAATGTTTCTAGTTTTGAAAACAGGGGACCACTTAAAGCAGGTTGAAAGTAAAGCAGAATGGGCCTTAAGGCGCATTCTGCTTTACTTTCAGCCTGCTTTAAGCTAACAGTTGCTAGAATACAGAAATTATTTCTAATGCTAACCCTTATCCTGCGGTGATTTCGTCTGCTTCGAAATTGTCGTCTGCAAAGTTTGTAAAATTGAAATTTATACATTTTTTAAGTAAAGAAACCTTAAGAAAAGTGTCAAACAGTTAGGATCCAGATAAGACGCCGCATTACGCGGCGTCTTATCTGGATCTAAACTGTTTTCAAAAAATAAAGTCGCGACCAGCAGGCAAATTAAGGGCTAAATATTCACAACTGTATAAATTGGAAACATTTTCTTCAGTGGAGGGATAACTTGGAGGCGTAAAAAGGCGTATTTATGGGGTAATGGGTTAAGCTACCATTTGGGAGGATATAGAATATATTTATTGAGGTGCATATTCATGACTGTATTAATTGGAAATATTTTCTTCAGTTGAGGCATAAAAAGGCAGATTTATTGAGTAATGGGTTCAGGATCAACTGTATTGAAAAGGAATTGGTAATATTTTCAGAAAGGTGGCAGTTTAATGCTTTGAACCCTAGTCCCGCATATAGGCGTCCTTTTCAAACCGTGTACATGTGAACAGTACACTTGTCCTATGTAAACAGTGAAGACCCAGATCAGAGGGCTCCGAAAGGAGCCTCTGATCATCAGGGTCTTCACTGTTTGTCATAATGCCAAACATTGACAAAAACAATCCTTAAAAGTCAGAAATGGACTAGACTAAAATGGAAACTGAAATTGTCCATTTAAAGTTTTAGGGAGGAAATAGTTAATGCAGGATAAAAGTAAATGAGCTTTCTTCATTATGTGTGTCATGCATGAAGCATCGGAGAGTTTTTTAGAGATTAAAACTGTGGGTTTTTTTCTTTCATTAAATGGCTGCTGTAGGCATGTTCTACCCAGGTATTGTAACAGAACCCAGGTTAATAGTTGTTGGGAGTCTTTTAATACATAATTACGTATGCTTAATAAATGTCTGATTCAAAATTGGCATCTGCAGTTATTTTTTAGGAAAAAAAACCCAAATACTCTAAAACCACTTCATTATCAATATAAGTGTCAAATATGCCAAAAGTTCTTTGGTATCTAATCTAGGTGTCAAATGTCATTGAAGTTGTGGAGACCCATTACTCCAAAAATACTCCTTTTTATGCCTCAAAATATCCATTGCAGAAAATTATAGGTCAAAAGAAATATATTCTATATCTTAGCAGGTTGTAGCTTTAAGCAGGCTTAAAGTAAAGTAGAATGCACCTGAAGGTGCATTCTGCTTTACTTTCAACCTGCTTTAAGTAGTCACTTGTCTAAGAAATCAAATCTAGAAACAGTCTACAGGGTAAAAGGTTAATGCAGGACAAAAGGAGGGGAGCTTTCTGCATTACTTTTAATTTATCCTGAATTATATGTTACTTGTCTGAAAGACCTCCCAAACATATTCATTTGAATAGCTGCTTAACTCTTAGCATTGCTAGTGGTGAAATCATGATAATCATTGCAAATAATCTGGATCAAGATGAGACCCTGCGTAACGCAGGGTCTCATCAGGATCCAGATTATTTGACACCCTGACCCTGTTTTGAAAAGAATTTTTGAACATTCTATTTTTAGAACAGAAGCAGACGACAAATGCTGCAGACGAAAAAAAATACCCAGCATGCAAAGTGTTAACTCAAATTTGATTGTTGGCTGAATCATAAACATGTTTGAAAGACAAGACATCTCTTTAATACTTCTCGGCCATTTTGCTACTTTTGAAAATACCGGAGACACCCATTGAAGCTGCCACATCTATATCCTTAAAAAAAATCGTAAATATTCCTTCCGTCATAATTATAAGTAGTGTAATTATTTGGCTATGCTTGTTGTGTATTAACTTGAGGGTTATTTGGGCTGTAAAACTGTCATATGCACCATGATAATATCTACAACGGCCATAAAGTACAATAATGGGTTTATATGAAATACGTCTCGCCGTTGATTTATCCACAGTACGGATGCACACACAAAACTGACTTATTCAAAACCATAGATATCTAGACTGGATAAACTGGAGAATATTTTATGTCTGTCTACCCTATATTTGATAACAGATACGCGGGAAACCGGTAAGAATAACCGTTAAGTGCTAAAACAGCACCATACTGTGCCGAAATGCAGTTTTTAATAAGTCTCTGCAGACAGGATGTTGCCCCAAAGGATTATGGGTATTAGTCAAATGACATGGTTAAGAACTAGAGTCGTTTGATTTGAGTGAAGTATAAGCATAATCCATTTTTAATGTATGCATAATATCTACTGACACTCAAAATTCGGTGTTACAGTAAACCTCATTTACAGGGCACCAGATGAGTGGGAACAAACTGAACAAATCCAAACATTTTCTCCAAATCCTATGGTGTTGCTACTCATTAGAATCATCTCGAAGAGACGATTCTAATGAGTAGTGACACCATTATGGTCAAATACAAAAAAAAAATCGATTTTTTTTAAAAATACTCTCCTTAATCTAGAGCCTGACTTCTCAATAATATTTAGAGCTTTGTTGAGTCAAACTTTCCTGTATTTCAAAAATTAAAGTAGTTTAAAGCCACATTTTTGCTTTGAAAAATAGGTATGTTTGACTTACAGGAGCGTTCTGCTTAGTTTTCTTCTTGCTTTTACCCATTACCAAGTCTTTTTCTAGTTTTGAAAACAAGTGACCATTTAAAAACAGATTGAAAGTAAAACAAAATGCTTTAAGAAATGATCTGCTAGTAAAACAAAATTCTTTAAGAAATTATCTGCTAGGATATTGAAAATATAATGGCTTATGATGCATATTCATGACTGTCTAAAGTGGAACTATTTTCTTCAGTGAAGGTGTATTTATGGGTTAAGCAGTTATCTGATTAAAAAAACTGAAATCAATTCTTTTGAGTACTTATTTTAACACAATTTAATTGTATAAAAACATTGTTTCAATGCAAAGTTTTAATGCCTTTATGTTCTTTTCACAGTTTAAGTTTGTTTTGCATTGAAATCTATCGTAATATTTAACACTATAATAACGAATATAATTCCGAGAAAGGTAATTTTTTTTTTTCGATGACACTTAAAATATTTGTGTGCAGCAGCGGGTGTAAAGCTGTGCAACAGATCATTGTTCTGGTCCCACTTCGATAGTGTAATTATTATAAAGAGCAAAATATACAGCACCCAAAGCCACCATAAAAGTAATATCTAAATCCTTGAAAAAATAAAAAGCCAAGTTTTTACTTTTAAGAAAGGAATCAATTGGCAATCCGACTTTACGCAAACTGCTCGTTACCTCGTTTAAATTGTCATAAAATGCAGTAAGCTTAGACAGTATCTATCCGCCCAGTAAAACGCAATGATAGAGGTATTCGGAGGCGCCATAGAGCATAATTCAGGCACCCTACCTGACGATTTTACCAGACAACAATCATTGCAAACTTGCTTCCTTAGCCTTCTTCAGGACTAGGTCTGGTTCGTTTGCAAACAGTTTTGATCCAGATCAGATGCCGAGTAACTCGGCATCTGATCTGGATCAAAACTGTTTGTAACTCATTATAACTGATGTGTAATCATTCAAAGTTGTAAAAAATTAATAAATAAAGCAGTCAACAATTCTGCAATAGAAGATATTATTGCAGTGAAGGGTTTAAACCTTTCCCACATAGCATGTCTCTAGTATTGAATATAGGTGTCCACTTAAAGCAGGTTGAAAGTAAAGCAGAATGCGCCTTAAGCGCATTCTGCTTTTCTTTCAGCCTGCTTTAAGCTATCATCTGCTAGAATATAGAAAAAATTTGGTATGATACATATTTATGACTGTATAAATTGGAACTATTCTCTTAAATAAGGTCGAAACCGGTAGATCAATAAATGTTTTGTCTACTAGATCGGTGCCTGTAGTTATTCGCATCCTACCTTTCTTTTTAATGATATTCTCTTAAATGAAGGAATAAACTTAATGCGCTAAAAGGCGCTTCTATGGGGGGAAGGTTAAAATCTTTTGAATATGGAGTGATGTCTGCTATCTGCTATTAATTGTTGTGTGCACAGAGTTAGTTGTTTTCTCTACAGGATACAATTTAACTCAATTACCCCATAGAGTGTTTCAAGTTTTGAAGACAAGTGACCAATTAAAGCAGGTTGAAAGTAAGATAGAATGAGCCTAAAGCTTAACCCATTTTATGCGGGATACACTTTTTGGTGTACCTCTAGGCAAACAGTTTTGATCTCAGATCAGGCCCCACATTGTGGGGCCTGATCTGAGATCAAAACTGTTTGCAGCTAGTTCAGTATTCTATCAGAAACTGCTAAAATCTTTTGCAAATATTTGAGTTATACTTGCTGCAGACGACATTTTAAAATGGCCACCAAATATTACCCAGCATGCAATGGGTTAAAGGTCATATACAACTTTGTTATTCTATTTGAGCCTTCATTTGGATTTCTACGGTGGACATGGTCCAGAGGTAAAGCGCTCGATTACAATACCAGGGGTCGTGAGTTTGATCCCCCAACCCAACCAAGTCTTTTTGTACCAGTGCTTTATACTTAGCATCTGAAAGAACCAGAGAACTCTGTTGATAATAATTAAGAATAGGGCATCGCGCCCAGGTTTTCTGTGTATGCTCTTCTTTCTCTGGATCATCCGATTAAATTTGGCAGAAATAGACGTTAACAAACAAACCAGTCATGTGAATTTTAAGTAAAATTGAAGTTTTACTGTTTTCTAAAAGGAAAAGTATTCAAGACTTTAAAGTCATATATCAAGATTGACTTGCCATCCCGGCTCAACAAGCTTAGGGACTGTTTGTATGGCAGAATGGCTGTATTTCATGACTTTGCCATATCAAAGAGCAGAAAGTTATATGATTAATGGATCATGACATTTTTCTCTGATTGTCCCTGCAAGAGTTTCAACAAAAAATTATGAAACAATATGATTAATAATATTTGTCTGGAAGACACAATTAGTTGTCTTGGCCTTGGCGAACAGTTTTGAACCAGATCAGATGTCAAGCACCTAGCTTGGCCTCTAATAAGGATCAAATCTGTTTGTCACTTAAATTGATATGTTCACATATATTTATAAATTAGTTGATTTCAATTATTTTAAGCCTGTGTCCCTCTTTCCATCTGTCCATTTCACTTTCTTGTCTGATGCATATCTCCTGAAAGCAGCAATTTAAGTCATTGCAACTTAACCCATTACCCCATAGCCTGATTCTAGTTTTGAAAATAGGTGATCACTTAAAAGCAGGTTGAAAGTAAAGCAGAATGTGCCTTAAGGCGCATTCTGCTTTACTTTTAGCCTTCTTTAAGCTACCATCTACTAGAAAACAGAAATATTTCTTATGATGCATATTTATGATTGTATAAATTTGAACTATTTTCTTCAATTAAGGAAATTAGAGGTGTAAAAAGGCGTATTTATGGGGTAATGGGTAATTACAGTGATAGTGAGTGACAAAATTAAGAACCATAACTCTATCATCTCCAAATATTGGATTATCTCCCTTATTCTCATTTTTGAAATTCTAATTTTGTCCAGATGATAGTGTACATAGTAATTTACGGTGAAAGCAACAGTAAAAACCTCTCTTTTATGACCACTAAATTGTTTTAATTATTAGGTGTTTACGACAGGTGACTTCTTAAAGCAAGGTGACAGTAAAACATAAAGCTTCTGTTTTACTGTCACCTTGCTTTAAGAAGTCACCTCTGTCTTTTATACAATAAATTAACCTTTGTTATAGTGGTCGTAATAGAAAGGTTTTACTGTATTTCCAAAAATGTTTAGTTTCTCTCTGAGAGTGCTATACTCTAGGGCATTTCTACATGGTACATAAATCTGTTGTAACATGATAAATTTCCAGTTGCAGAATGACCTGAAATGACCATGATTGCAGCGCGGCAATGGTAGAAAAATGAGCTCCTCATTTCCCAAATCTCTTGTCAGTGCCAGCAGCATTTTGAGATTGTATGAAAAACAAATCCTGTTTTAACTCTTTGCATGCTGGGTAATTTTTTTCGTCTGCAACAATTGTCGTCTGCTACTGTTCTAAATTTAGAATTTTCAAAATTTCTTTTAAATTCAGTGTCAGAATTGCAAACAGTTTGGATCCTGATGAGACGCCGCGTTACGCGGCGTCTCATCTGGATCCAAACTGTTTGCAAATGTAATCACTGTGGCAGATATATCCGCCGCTAGCGTGCAAAGAGTTAAACCCCCTTTAGATGCAGTAATTGCTAAACTGAGCTGAAATTCTTATCCACTGAGGACGTCTTATAGTATTAGTTTACAGGATAAAGTTTGAAATGCATCAGTTCTGCACTTGTACAAACAAAAAACGCAGCTCCCAGAGTGACGGAACTGATGTAAAATACGAGTTAAAAAACCGTCATAACAGTCACATGAATAATTGTGATTTTAATGAAATAAAACAGCCTATACATGGGGAAAGAATAAAGTAATTTTCAAAATAATTTATTAAGCCAAGACACTAAATTTTCTATATAATGATGGTACCGATAGGAGAAGTTATTCTCATATGAAGGAATATTTTAATTGTTCAAGCACTTTTCTGATTTTCTTTTGAGTTATTTTTAAACTTTTTGAACAAAATCACAACATGTACAATTAGAAAGCATCAGGGTACATATATTATTGTGTTTGTGTTAAAAAAGATTAAAAATATATCTCTCAAATAGAAATAACAAAACAGCTTTTGTTGACCAGAAAAATGACCCTTGTTACTTGTATATTCCTAAATTAACAAATTGTAGCTGTGAAGAATACACTTGTCCTGTGTAAACAGTGTAGACCCAGATCAGAGGTATTCTACAGGGTCATCATTTTGCATGTTGATCAATTTGTATTTCATTGGATAAAACATCCCTAAAATCAGGGCTCAAGATAACATTTTATCACTCATTTCAGCACCAAATCCTATGGTGTTACTACTCATTAGAATCGTCTCGAAGAGACGATTCTAATGAGTAGTGACACCATAGGGTTTAATTCAGAAATAAAGATTTTAAGTTTTGAAAAACTACTCTTATCTGTTGCTCTGCTAAAATGTAAAATTACTTGATTAGATTTAAGTCATTACTCCATAAATATGCTTTTTTCCTAGTTCATTGATTCCTCCACATAAGTTTTTTTTTTTAATTTATACAGTCATGAATATGCACCAAAGTAAATATTTTCTATACCCTAGCAGATGGTATCTTAAAGGAGGCTGAAACCAAAGCAGAATGCAACTTAACCCATTACCCCGTAGCCTGTTACTAGTTTTGAAGATAGATGACCACCTAAGGTAGAAATTGAAACGAAAGCAGAATTAATGCACATTGACACTGTGTATCATAAGGATCCGAACTGTTTGACACTCTGATCCCTGTTTTGGAAGGAACTTTTGGAAACAGTGATAACCTTTGCAAACAGTTTGAATCCTGATGAGATGCCGCTTAACTCTTTGAACCCTAGTCCCGCTTATAGGCGTCCTTTTCAAACAGTGTACATGTGAATAGTACACTTGTCCTGTGCAAACAGTGAAGACCCAGATCAGAGGGCTCCGAAAGGAGCCCTCTGATCAGGGTCTTCACTGTTTGTCATAATGCTAAACATTGACAAAAACAACCCTTAAAAGTCAAAAATGGACTAGACTGAAATGGAAACTGGAATTTTCCATTTAAAGTTTCAGGGAGGAAAGAGTTAATGCGGCGTCTCATCAGGGTCCAAACTATTTGACACTCTGACCCTGTTTTTGAAAAGAAATTTAGAAAAATCTATTTTAAGAACATCATCAGACGACAATTAAAGCAGACAAAAAATTACCCAGCATGCAAAAAGTTAATATCATGCATGATGCTGCCACACTGATACACCGTACATCAAAAGTTTCAATAATTACTTCATTCATAAATGACTTACCCTCATTATTAAGCTATTAAGAGCGGTGAAAGTGTTTTTTTCTGGAAATTTGCTAACAGTTTAGACCCAGAAAAGATGCAGAGTAACTCGGCCACTGATTAACTCATTACTTCATAGCCTGTTTCTAGATTGAAGATAGGTGACGTTACTTCACCCTTTCCTCCCTGAAACCTCAAATGGACAATTCTAGTTTCAATTTTAGTCTAGTCCATTTTCGACTTTATAGGGTTGATTTTTAAGATATATATCAAAATGACAAACAGTTAAGACCCTGATCAGAGGGCTCCTTTAAATTGTTTGCAAAGGACAAGACTAGTGTACTCCTCACATGTATACTGTTTGCAAATGACGCATATTTCATGACTAGGGTTCAAAAAGTTATTAGGCAGGTTGAAAATAAAGCAGAATGCTTCATTATTATTAGAATTTAATGCAGAAATAAAGATTTTCATTTTTTAAATACTTCCCTTTATCTGGAGCTTGGATTATAATGCACATAAGTAATGACCTTCAAAAACTGCTGATTTTTTTTATATATTTTTTTTTATATAATTTTTTTATATATATAATCAAATTTAATCGTTGCAGATATGTGATATTTTCATTGCTGCTTAGTTGACTTTGTTTAAGTGATCAGGTGGGGTAAAAGTTTCTTCAGATCAAATTCCAGCAATAGTGAAACAATTTGTGCTTTCAATCTAGGGCCATTTGATTGTTGAATATTTAATGCCATTGTTAATGAACCATTAATCTTACAGAAAAAGTCACAGCCTTGTTTCTAAGATGGAATTCGAGCCCTTTGAATACTATAAACCTAACTTGTATTGAATTTCTTTTACAAACAGTCTGGATCCAGATCAGGCCCCACTGAAGTGGGGCCTGATCAGGATCCAAACTGTTTGTCACTTCATACCATGTTTTCTATGAAACATAACAAGATAGAATCAATATTTCACAAGTTTAGCTGATGACGTTTTCAGCTAACGATGGCGATTACTCAGTGTTGAAATGGTTATCCCTTTTACTTGCTCAATAAAATTCGATTAGGTTTTGAAAAATAAATGTAAAGAGCTCTGAAATAGATCTGGGTCTAATCTGTTAATCTGATTTTTAATTTGTTGCCTTCTATCAAAAGGACTTTTTATTATTAAGAAAACATGTCAAAACTGATTTTGAAAACAGATGTCAGGGCTCTAGATAAGTATTTCAAAATTTAAAAACTTTATTTCTGTATAAAACCCTATGGTGTCACTTCTCATTAGAATCGTCTCTTCGAGATGATTCTAATGAGTAGTAACACCATAGGGTTTGGTGCTGAAATGAGTGAGAAAATATTACACTGAACTTATAACTGTCATTCTGTTTAGTCATCATAATATTTACAGAAATAGGATCCCAGTGACATTTTAGATCTAGACAAGGACCCTGATTTAATAACAAGAAATATCTTTAAAAAAGATATTCGGCGGAATGGTTGGTGAAATTCATGCTGTTGATGGGTGTGCAAAATTGTACGAAATTGGAGGTTTTCAAAGAATTGTAATAAAGCAAAAAATACACATTCAACGATATAGCATAACTCTGACTAAAAAACTATAAATGTACAGAAATGCAAAACATATCCTAGCTACTGGTAGGAGATCCTCAGATTAAATTATATTGTTCTGTATATCAAACTTCATTCATGGGGAGTTTCTTGAAACAAACTATAACTAGATAAACTGTGCAGGCCCATACAGAACAGTCTGCCCTGCTTTACAAGGTCTATAACACCTCACTCTTGTAAATAAATGATGAAACAACACAATTGTGTTTAACTCACTTGAGGCCATTTATTATATTGCTATCAATGTATGGTAAATTTGTACAAAATTAATAGTTAACAATTAAAATAAATTGGAAGTAAACCATTATTAAACAAAATACCTAGCTGCCACTGTCTATCTATAAATACACATCAGATTCTGCTAGCATATCTTAAAATAGAAGCTCAGTATTACACACTGGCTGTGTCTAATTTTACACTCACGTCAGTGCATAGACAGCTAGGCTACTGTTTCAGGGCTCCAGATAAGAGGGGAGTAAATTGAACAAATCTAACATTTTCTCACTCATTTCAGCACCAAACCCTATGTTGTTACCACTCATTTTTATCGTCTCGAAGAGACAATTCATATGAGTTGGACACCATAGGGTTTAATGCACAAATAAAGTTTTTAAGTTTTGAAATAATTCTCTTATCTGGAGCCCTGGCTACTATCCAATCAGACAATTCAGTTTCAACAGGTGCTCTTAATTCTAAATTTCTGATCAAGTATGATTGGTTCAAATGTTTGTCTAAATAGAAATGTGTGACTAAATAGATAACAGACAGCTCCGCCGAAAAAAAATAAAAAATCTAATTTTAGAACAATAGCAGACAACAATAATTATTGCAGACGAAAAGAAATGACCCAGCATGCGGAGAGTTAATATTTGCTCATAGTTTGTGTCCAGAGCAGCTATAGATCTGGATCCACATTGCTTTAAACTTATTTGCTACGAATAAAGGAAAATTAATTAGCTAGGAAATATCTGATGAATGACAATTTCAAAGCAGATTAAATCTTGTCACCCAAAGGAATAAACCCCTATGCACTGGGTGTGACTCAAGTTTAGAAGAGAACAGTTTGTATCCTGATAAATTCTGTACCCTTTACTCTTTGAAGACACTTCGCCGCTTGAAGCAAGCTGAAACAAAAGCAGAATGTGCATACGGGCATATTCTGCTGAACTTTCAGCCTGATTTAACCCATTACCCAATAAATACGCCTTTTTACGTCTTTGTTTATTCATCCATTAAAGAAATAGTTGCACTTTATACAGTCATGAATATGCATCATAAGAAATATTTTCTATATCCTAGCATATAATAGCTTAAAGCAGGTTGAGAGTAAAGCAGAATGCGCCTTAATGCGCATTCTGCTTTACTTTCAACCTGCTTTAAGTGGTCACCTATTTTCAAAACTAGAATAAGGCTATGGGGTAATGGGTTAAGGTACCATCATCTGCTAGAATATAGAAAATATTTCTTATGGTGTACACTCATGACTATTAACAGCAGCATTTTTTTTCATTGGAGGAATAAATTAAAGGAGTAAATGATGTATTTATGGGGTAATGGCTTAAATGCCAAATAACTCATTATCTGCTCATAAACTGATATTTTTTATTATCCCATTGCTCTATAAATTTGCATTTTTATGCCTTTAACCCTTTACCGCATAGCCTGTTTCTAGTTTTGAAGACAGGTGATCAATTAAAGCAGGTTGAAAGTAAAGCAGAATGTGCCTGAAGGCACATTCTGCTTTACTTTCAGCCTGCTTTAAGCTAAAACTTGCTAGGCTATATAAAATATTTGTAATGGTAATTGTTCATGAGGGTATAAATTGGAACTATTTTCTTCAGCGGAGAAATAAATTAAATACGCTAAAAGTCGCTTCTATTGGGGAAAGGGTTAAACTGTTCCTCCACTGAAGGAAATTGTTCCATTTCATACAGTCATGAATATATGCACATTAATTAATTAATTATTCCTATATCCTAGCAAAGGGTAGCTTAAAACAGGCAGAAATGAAAACAAAATGTGCAAAAGGGGCATTCTTCTTTACAACATTGAAGGTTGTTCTCTTGTTCTGGATTTGACATTTTGGTAAATTTTATCCATTGATGCAGTAAATATTTAACTATACAGTTGGAACATACATAAAGTATAAGTTACATTGTACTGAGTCAATGGGTGAAACTTTCCAAAACTTTCTTCTTTACTTTTAATCTGCTTTAAGTGGTAACATCTGCTTTGAGTCGTAACCTGTCTTTATAAAAGCTAGAAACAGGCTATCAGGTAATGGGTTAAAAATGCACAAACAGTTATTTCGAAATGAAAGAATGTACAGAAATAATTTTGAAACTCCTAAAAGCTGAACACTTATCATACCATAAAGTAATCTGTTGCAAAACTTTCATGAGCTTAATCCATACGCCTTCAAAATAATTTTTTTGGGGAAAACACCCTAAATAAGGATGCCAAATACTTTGGATCATGAGTAGACACTGGGTTACCCCGTGTTTGGTCTAGAAACAAACTGTTTGCAAATATAATTGTAGTCTACTTTGAAAGGGGATCGAGGGAGTTTAAGAATGTCATAAAAGTAGATTTATATGTTGTGCCATGATGCTGACGATAGAAAAGGTCCAATGAATAGATAGTGCAAAATACTCAAGTCTTGAAACAGTTGTCGTCATGTCTTTGCATAATTCTCTTTTTAACACGTTGCACGCTGGAGGCGGAATCATGATTGTCTGTGCAAACAATTTGGCTTCTGATGAAACGCTGCATAGTAATAAAAAAATACCCAGCATGCAAAGAGATATAAGTCTCTTTTATGGCTACAAACGTCATGATCCCAAACTGTTGGACAGTCCTCAAATACAACAAGGTCTTGCTTACATTATGAACACTACATCTCATTACCTCATAGCCTGTTTCTAGTTTTGAATATGGGTGATCACTTACTAAGCAGGTTGAAAGTAAAGCAGAATGTCCCTTAACCATTTACCCCATAGATACTCATTTTGAAGCCTTTATACTTTATTCCTCCACTGAAGAAAATAGTTTCAATTTATTCAGGCATGAGTATGTATCATAAGAGCTATTTTCTATATATAAGAAATTTAAGGTAGCTTAAAGCAGGCAGAAAGTAAAGCAGAATGCTTTATGTGGTCACCTATTTTTATGCTTTTGTAGGTGAAAAAAAGTTTCAATTTCCCAATATACATTTATTAATATTTTATTTTCATTTTATTTTATTTTCTCCTTTACCCTTTACCAACAGCCTGTTTCTGGATTTGAAGACAGTTGATCACTCCAAGTAGGATGACAGTAAAGCAGAATGCACCTTAAAGCTCATTATGCTTTACTTTCAGTCTTCTTTAAGCTACCATGTGCTAGCTAGGATTTAGAAAGTATTAACCCTTTCCCCCATAGAAGCGACTTTAAGCGCATATAATTTATTCCTCCGCTGAAGAAAGTAGTTCCAATTTAATCAGTTATGAATGAATATTATAGCTTATATTTTATATATTCTAGCACATGGAAGCTTAAAGAATGTTGAAAGTAAAGCAGAATGCGCCCTAAGGCGCATTCTGCTTTACTTTCAACCTGCTTTAAATGGTCGTCTATCTTCAATACAAGAAATAGGCTATCAGGTAAAGAGTTAAGATGTAAAACTTATTTGGCCTAGTTATAAACACACAGTTTGCAAAAGTCTGGAAGCTTGTTCCCATATGGCAGGGGTTAACTCTTTGCAATACAATGCTAGCCGCAGATATGTCCCACAGTGATTACCTTTGCAAACAGTTTGGATCCAGATGAGACGCCGCATTACGCGGCGTCTCATCAAGATACAAACTGTTTGACACTCTACATGACCCTCTTCTTAAAAGAAATTTAACAAAATTCTATTTTTAGAACAATAGCAGACAACAAGTGTTGCAGGTGAAAAAATTACCCAGCATGCACAGGGTTAAAAAGACAATTATAAGAGTAAAGGCTATTCATTTTTTTGTCCTCGATTCTTTGCCTTTTCAAGGAAGAGCGCAGCAAACTTCATTACATTTGGATTCCAAAGGTGACACTTTCTAATCATAAGCCTCGGCCTGAAGTCCGTACACAACTGAAAAGGTGCATCCGAGGGGAATTGTAGCCTGAAAATTATGCTTAATTTTAGTTGCAGTAATTGTGCATGAAATAGGCGACAAAAATCCATCGCCATGGCAACCATTAATAGAATTTATTAATTACAAGAAAATAATTTTCCAAACCACTTCAACTACTAAAGTTTATGTCGAAAAAGTGGTGGCAAAATATAAATATTACTAATATTGGCCGGATATAAAATGGATGGCAGATATGCCACAAGAGGATTGTCTTTGGCCGGAAAAACAGAAACCGTAATCTATGGAAACACATTTTGCAATGCGTCGCATTTGACAGACATGCACCGCTGTTGCAAAACACATTTTACCAATTATTCTGCACATGCATCAAGCATGTGTGCATAAACATGCATGCTGTGGAAAAGACAGGCAACTGTTTCACTACCCACTGTCACTATGTTTAAAACGGTAATTGTTTAAATTAAGCAGCAACCATACCCTTTTTTTTATTTTCATTAACTTCCAATTTATCAATTTTAACATCCTCATATTCATGTTAGAGGCAGTAAGACTCCTTTAAATCCCTTAAATTTATAAACACCTTTCTCCACACAAGCACATTCTGCTTTACTTTCAGCCTGCTTTAAGCTACAATCTGCAAGGATATAAGAAATTTTCCTTGTGGGGTATATTCATAAATGTATAAAGTGGAACTATTTTCTTCCGAGGAGGAATAAATTAGAGGCATAAAAAGGCATATTTATTCGGTGATGGGTTAAATGGCTGCTGATCCAATAGCTGCTGAACTCAAAAGCTGCTGAACTCAAGTCTTATTGTATGGTGCAGAAAGCATGTACAGTAAAAACCTCTCTATTATGACCACTAAAAAGAAGGCTATATGTTATGTTATTGATAGTCAGATGAAAGCTTAACTCTTTGAACCCTAGTCACACATATATGCGTCTTTTGCAAACAGCGTACCTGTGCGGAGTACACTTGTCCTATGCAAACAGTGTTGACCCTGATCAGAGGGCTCCTTAAGGAGCCCTCTGATCAGGGTCTACACTGTTTGTCATTTTGACATATATTGTAAAATCAACCCTAAAACGTCAAAAATGGATTAGACTAAATTGAAAACTAGAAAGGTCCATTTGAGGTTTCAGGGAGGAAAGGGTTAAAGCAAGGTAACAGTAAAACAGAAAGCTCGTAAAGGAGCTTTTTCTTTTACTGTCGCCTTGCTTTAAGCAGTTACCTGACTTAAATACCTAGTAATTCACACAACTTAGTGGTCGTAATAGAGAGGTTTTACTGCAGTTTTTACCTGTATTGTGTAAGTTACAGTAAACCTTGTTTAACTGATATGATAAGCCAATTGTAAGACTATATATATATATATGGCAAATATTGAGTCTTGCATTAACACTGAAGCTTAATGCTGGGCAAATGTAATGCAGAAAGCTCCTGCATTTAAAGCATTGTGTTGAACAATCTTAACCCTTAGCCCGCAAAATAAATTGTCGTCTGCTATATTTCTTGTCTGCTTCAAGTTTCAAAGTTCTTCAAAGTTGCTCAAAATTGCTGAAAATGTTGTCCGAGTATCAAACAGCTTGGATCCGGATGAGACGCAGAGTTACTCGGCGTCTCATCCGGATCCAAGCTGTTTGCATATGGAGCTAGTCGTGACTGGCAGGCTAAGGGTTAACACTGCTTTTTACTGAATGTCTGCTGTACATGGGTTCTTCTGTACATATGATTGAGGGTTGTGTTTTGAGATAGCTAGGTATTTTGTACCTAATTTGTGTTCTACGTAAAAATGCCATTTCTGTGACATTAATAATGGTGTGTTGTTAATTAAACATATTTATCATGCTAGTATCGTCCACGCTGATGAATCGCCAGCAGTTATTGGGACGTGATTGACAGCGCTGACACAATGCTAAGTACACCATCGCTGGTGGTAACAAGTTCTCTGGCGGCTAAATAGACACACACGGTCATTTCACCCATTCCTGTACATTTAAACCATTCCTCTCCACAGAAGCGCCTTAGGATACATTTACCTTGTAACCCATAAGTGCCATTGGTCGTCTTGTCACACTTAAGGTGTTTCAGACAGGTTACTACTTAACCCATTACCCAATAGCATGTTTCTAGTTTTGAAAACAGGTGAATACTTAAGGCAGGTTGAAAGTAAAACAGAATGCCCCTTAGGGCGCATTCTGCTTTACTTTCTGCCTGCTTTAAGCTATCATCTGATAGAATATAGAAAATATATCTTTTGCTACATATTCCTGACTGTATAAATTGGAACTATTTTCTTCAGTGGAGAAACAAATTAAAGTCCTGAAAAGGCGTATTATGGGGTAATGGGTTAAAGCTAGATTAACCTCTTCCTCCATAGATGTGCATCTTTTAAATTCTTTATTGTTTTCCTCCACTGAAGAAAATAGTTCATGAATATGTAGCTTTAGAAATATTTTCTATATTCTAGCAGATATAGTAGCCTAAAGCAAGTTGAAAGTAAAGCAGAATACACCTTAACTCTTTGAACCCTGGTCCCGCATATAGACGTCCTTTTCAAACAGTAAACATGTGAATAGTACACATGTTCTATGCAAACAGTGAAGACCCAGATCAGAGGGCTCCGAAAGGAGCCCTCTGATCAGGGTCTTCACTGTTTGTCACAATGCCAAATATTGACAAATACAACCCTTAAAAGTCAGAAATTGACTAGACTAAAACAGAAACTGGAATTGTCCATTTAAAGTTTTAGGGAGGAAAGAGTTAAGGTGTATTCTGCTTTACTTTCAATCTGCTTCAAGTCGTCAGCCTTCTTCAAAATTAGGAACATGCTATGTGAATGGGTTAAATTGGAGTCACATCATCTTATCGTCTTGGTATCCCAACTGCATGACTGTCACAGTGACTTTGACCATAATATTCTGAAAGAGAATGCAGATCATATCAATTAACCTATTACCCCATAGCATGTTTTTAGTCTTGAAAACAGGTGACTGGTTAAAGCAGGTTGAATGTAAAGCAGAATGCGCCATAGGGCATGTTCTGCTTTACTTTTAGGGTGCATTAATTTCTGCTAGTTTTCAGCCTGCTTTGGGCAACTTCTTGCTAGGATATAGAAAATGCATATTATGGTGCATATTTATGACTGTATGACTCTATTTTCTTCATTGGAGGAATAAATTGAAGTAGTATTTATGGAGTACTGGATTAAAGGAGAATTGTTGCAGATAACAATTATATTGCATTCTAAAGGTTTGTGTCCTTCATAACAAGAATGAGTTGCCAAAAAATAAAATTAAAAAGATGAAAATCAACTTTAAATACCTTTTGTTGTAGAGCAGTGACTTTATTACCCCATAAAACCAGTTTCCACATTAGGTGCATTAAAGTAAGTCAAAAAAGACACCTTCTATGCATTCATGATAAGTCAAGGCTCCAGATAAAAAGGAATTTAAACCATTCATTTCTAATATTTTTACCTCTTTGTCTCCATAGATACAGTGGAGAAACTGCTATTCTTTCCCAATGAACGCGTTTACCCTAAATCTATTATTTCCATTGCAAACCGTTTGGAGCCAGATCAGACTCCAAACTGTTTGCCACCAAGATAAACATGAAATATCAGAATTGTCCAAAAGTTGTTCTTTTCTACGTTTTAGTGCTTTGCGTTTACGTACGTTTGCGTTTAGACGGGAAAGAATAACAGATTCTCCACTGTATTTATCCCAAAACCAAGCCAATTTTTTTATACTACTTAATGCAGGATGAATTAAATACAGAAACCACCTTTAGAAGCTTTCTTCTTTACATACTTTTCATCTTGCTTTTTTAAGCTATAACCATCATTATATATAACCATTTACCAAATAGTCTGTGTCTAAAATTGAAAACATTTAACATTTTAAAGCAGGTTGAAAGTAAAGCAGAAAGTGATATCTGCCAGAATATGGAAAATACATCTCTTATGGTGCATATTCATGATTATAAGGTGGAACTATTTTCTTCAGTAGAGGAATAAATTAAAGGTCAAGAAAAAAGCAAATTTATGGGGTAATGGGTTAAATATGCAAGTGTAATATTTATACAGAAGTGGGTAAAGGTGCTCAAAGGTACTTAACATAATATAAGGAGGAAAGCAGTTAGACAGGTTTATGTTTGAAGTAAGCTGAGAGTAAAGTAGAAAGAAAGCGGTTATAGGAGCTTTTTGTCTACTTTAAACCTGCTTTAACCCTTAGCCTGCCACTCACGACTATAGCTCCATATGCAAACAGTTTGGATCCGGATGAGACGCCGAGTAACTCGGCGTCTCATCCGGATCCAAGCTGTTTGACACTCGGACAACATTTTCAGCAATTTTGAGCAACTTTGAAGCAAGCAGAAGAGAAATATAGCAGACGAGAATTTATTTGGCGGGCTAAGGGTTAATGGTCATCCATTAAGATGTAGATTTTTTTAAATGGTCCATATTTCACTTTATAACAGTTAAATTGTGTTGTTTTATGAAATATGAAAACTTTTTTTTACCAATAATTTTTTTACTGAATATGATGGAAAATATGTATAGATCTATTTCTGGAGAATTCATAACAGAACTTTTAGAGAAAATATTAACTTTTGAAAGTGCTGAACATGCAGTACTCAGGGCTCCAGATAAGGGAGAGTGAACTGAACTAATCCAACATTTTCTCACTGATTTTAGTATCAAATGCTATGGTGTTACTACTACTCATTAGAATCGTCTCGAAGATTTAAAGCAGATATAAAGATTTTAGTTTTTGAAAAAAATCCCTCTATATTGGAGCCATGAGTACTGAAAATTTGTCGCTTAGACCCAAGACATTTTTTTTGTAGAGATTTGGGTTTTACTTGAATATGATGGAAAATATATCATAGATCTTTTTCTGGAGAATGCATAACAGAAATTTTAGAGAAAATAGTAACTTTTGAAAGAACAGTACTGAAATTTTGCCGCTAAAACCCAAGAAAAAAAAAGTTGTAGAGATTTGGGTTTTTACAGTATAGTTAGTGTTAGTTATGGTGATAAACCTGGTGTACCTGGAAGATAAACGTCATTGCCAGTTGTCAATCTAAGTGGGTGACATCCATAAATTAACAGTAAAACAGGACATACATACCACCGCAATAAGACCCTCCCCCTCTAAGTAGGAGATCCACACCGATTTTACGGTCAACGGTTTTAATTACGGCTGTCTGTCGTCTTAGCCCTGTCCCTTAAACTGGCAAGAAGGATTTTCATTGGATTTTCCAAACAGTTTTGATCCAGATCAGATGTTGCTTTGCATATGATCAGGATCTACACTGTTTTGCACTGGTTTTGTTGTTTTCTTTATTGGAAATGGGTGAAATTTGATTTTCTAATAAATATAGCAGATGACAATTTGTAAGCAGACAGTATTGTGTCTTTTATCGACTCTTTGCATGCTGAAAAATCATCGTGATTACATTTGCAAAAAGTTTGGATCCTGTTGAGACGCCGCATTATGCGGCGTCTCATCAGGATCCAAACTGTTTGTCACTCAGACCATATTTCAATTTTTTTTTGAAAATTCTAATTTTAGAAGCAGTAGCAGACGACAGTTATTGCAGACGACAATATTTCTTAAGTGGTCGAAGAGTTATAGGGTTAAAGGTCAGTGTAATTGACACGAAGGTCACTTAGTTCATTATCGTATCATCAAGAGTAAACATGCATTGTGATATATTATTGCCCATGTCCAATCTATGATTTATTTCTTGTACAGTCAAACTTGGTGTTAAAACAGTTTGTTGATCATTGCACAAAAAAGATGAAGCAGAAAGCTCCTACAGAAGCTTTCTACTTTACTTTTGTCCTTCATTAAGCAGTCTTCCAGTCTAAACCCATAACCCTATAAATACATCTTTTTACACCTTTAATTTATTCCTCCACTGAAGAAAATAGCTGTGCAATTTACAGTCATGAATAAGGAATAACATAAGAAACATGTTCTACAGTGTAGCAGATAGTAGCTTAAAGCAGGCTGAAAGTAAAGCAGAATGTGCCATCAGGCACATTCTGATTTACTTTCAACCTGCTTTAAGTGATCACTTCTCTTCAAAACTTAAAACAGGCTATGGAGTAAAGGGTTAAAATCCATTATTTCCATTGCATATCCGCTTAACACAAGTTTTACTATAACTATTACGAGTTGTTAGGGTTATTCTTAATTCTTCGCATGCTAGCAACGGATATATCCGGCAGTGAATACCTTTGCAAACAGTTTGAACCCAGATGAGAGGTCATATTACATGACGTCTCATCAGGATCCAAACTCTTTGACACTTTGACCTTTTTTTTTTAAAAGAAATTTTTAAAAAATCTATTTTTAGAACAGTTGCAGATGACAATTTGTACAGATGAAAAAATTACCCAGCATGCAAAGAGTTAAGTTCAGTGGTGGTGACATTTTTTTTTTTTTGGGTCGTATTAGAAGTGTTTTTTTTCTTTTTCGTTCCGTTCTCGCTTTGATTGATTGGGAAAAACAAACATGATAAATAAATATCGTATAACAATGATAAATTTAGAGGACTGTTGTTTTTCATGTCAAATATTTCACTGTAAATTGAGGGGGAAATGGCTAGTAAAAAATATCAAATACTTCATGTTCGTGACAGGAGAGATTGGATGGATGATGGTTTACCGTATTTTTGTCATTGTTTTATCACTAGAATTTAATATGGAAGCGCGAGTGCTCATTCAGTAGACCTACTGTATTAAAAAAAATCGGAAAGTAAATCATTAGTTAATTAAGAAAAAAAGGTATGGGAGAAACGGATTATTGTAAATTTACTTTTAATCATGTTGAATTATCATCTGTCTTGGATCCGTCATGTGCAATGGTTCTCACTTTTGTTGATTAACTCTTTGCATGCTGGGTAATTTTTTTCGTCTGCCACATTTGTCATCTGCTACTGTTCTAAAAATAGAATTTTTAAAATTTATTTTCAAAACAGGGTCAGAGTGTCAAATATTTTGGATCCTGATGAGACGCCGCGTTATGCGGCATCTCATCAGGATCCAAACTGTTTGCAAAGGTGAGCATGGTTTCACTGTTAGAATGCTAAGAGTTAAAAGTTTTGAGATAGAAAATAGTAAGTGTAACCTGATAAGATGTTGAATAGTTTGTCATTTTATTGAGATTTGAATAGTGATATTTTAGATGATACTGATGTTTAATGGACAGAGTTTTACATAATTGTCAATAATAATAATAATAAAAATGTCAAGGTCATTTAGAGGTCATGGTCACATCAGGTGGCAGTGTTTCTCAAGCACATTTTGTTTGAATTTTAGTATTGGGGAATAAGATATAATAATAACAATAATAACAATGATATTTAACCATACAATACCCCCCCCCCCCCCCCCCCCCCCCCCCCAAAAAAAAAAAAAATCCAAATTTATACAAAAGTGGTTCTATTACTTATATATTTTCTATTATTTTTCAATTTCCTCGTTTAACACTAAGTAGAGTAGCTTTAGGAGCATTCTGCTTTACTTTCAACCTGCTTCAAATAATCACCTGAATTCAAACTAGAAACAAGCTATGGGGTTACCCATTTAAAATCCTATCAAATGCCAAGATTTTTTAGAAACAATTAAATCAAGAATTCAAGCCCTGTCAAGTGAACTTGAAAGTTAAATTCTGATATGAGATAAATAGATGCATGTTTTGACAGATACGTTGATAAATTGGCGAACAAGTCGCAGACCCCAGGCCAAAGTTTTGATATTTAGCAGGTACAAGTGATAAAACTTTTTTTGCTACTGTAATAGTTTTTTTTTTCTATGATTAATATTTTTCGTGTTTCTATCTTATTGCGACTTTTAAATCGTAAACCCCCTTTGTTTTTGTGGTATATTTAACAGGTAATAAATGTTCCTTGAAACCCTAAACCATTGCTTTTACATTCAATGAAAAATAGAAAGATTTTGGTTTTAAATGCAGGTAGCTGCCTTAACCATTACCCTTAGCCTGTTTTTCGTTTTAAAGACTTGACTTGATCCTGAGTTTATTTGTCATCTGCTGCGGGATTAGTCCCAGTAGCTGGGGTAGGCAGCAGGCGGAGGTGACTATTTAAAGCACCTGGTTGAAAATAAAGCAGAATGCTCCTGAAAGAGCATTCTGCTTTACTTTCAACTGACTGTAAGCTTCTATCAGGAAAAATACTTGAAAGGCCATACATGATTTATTTCAAGAACTTCTTAGCCAAATACTACTTTTCTAAATGTAGGAATTAAAAGAAATATATAAAGGTATATTTATGAAGAAATGGATTCAAGAGAAATAAAAGAGGAGCAGAACGATTTTTATTTAATTGTAAATTGGAATTGTCCATTTCAAGTCTCGAAGGGTGAATGTCAGTTAACCCTTTGAACCCTAGTCCTGCATATAGGCGTCATTTTCAAACTGTACATGTGAATAGTACACTTGTCCTGTGCAAACAGTGAAGACCCAGATCAGAGGGCTCCAAAAGGAGCCCTCTGATCAGGGTCTTCACTGTTTGTCATAATGCCAAACATTGACAAAAACAACCCTTAAAAGTCAGAAATGGACTAGACTCAAATGGAAACTGGGATTGTCCATTTGAAGTTTCAGGGAGGAAAGAGTTAACCCATTTTTGCCTCACTGCATGCACATGCACTTGCTGGACGATTTCATTGTTGATGTACAAGAGTGATCTAAAGACATTGCAGTGTTTGTCCATACAGTAGAATACTTCATATGATATAGCAAACAGTGCAGACCCTGATGAGACGCCATGTAACGCAGAATCACATCAGGGTCTATATATATATACACTGTTTGCCAATGTCTATTTACTAGACACTTGGCTAAATAGGTTAAGGTAGCGTTTTACGAAATGATTGGTAAAATAGTTGTTTTATACTTTTTTACAAATCCTGATAGATAAAGATTTTTCTACAATTTACCAAATTCTCTCTTGCTTAAACAAACGCTTTCTCGGTCATTTTACCGGTAAATCACGCGTCAGAATCCCCTTTGGGTGCCTCAATTGCGAAAATTACGTGACTAGATAGGTGATTTATTCCGAAGCTGTCAGAGGTGATTTACGACTTTTACTATATTAAAATCGTTATTTTTATATGATTGGCTTTGTTAATTTGGGGCGGAGTTTTAACGAAATGGTTGATCATAAGCTGGGTCATGTTATTTGTTGAAAAAGAAGGTCTTAGTTGAATACTGGGCGGTCACGAGAGCCTAATTGACACATCAGTCAGTTAATTGGAGTTTCCGGCATTACATAATTTGAAGCAAGCAGTATTTTTGAACACCCCCAACTTTCGCAGTTGGGGTTCGATTTTCGTGCGGTTTGAAGCAGATGAATGGGTATTATCTCCTTGAGGGAATCATGTCTCAGAAATTTTATAAGTAGCTCCAGTGGTATATTATAAAGCGTTACGTAAAAGTGGTCGACTTTAAACCGTAAAAAAACTTTGATGTTACATAACAAAGGTTTGAAGCGGTATTTTAAAAATCTGAGACACGGATCCCTAGATATGTTTATAAAGAGTATTTTGAGCAATTTTAATCATGTTACAAATAAAGATGGCTTTGATATTGTTGTTTGATTATATTTTTTTAATGTTCTTATAAAATCGTAAAAAATTAAAATATTTTTTGTAAATTGGCATATTCTGATGGGATGTGTACCATTTTTACCCATCAGCTATAAAATTGGAGGGAAAATCATCAATAACGACAATAAAGTATAAAAATCCGCTTGCAGTATCGATCATAAACCACTACCTTAAGTTTACTTTCATTTCTGTTGACTGTTGCCATGATGTTTGAAATGAAATAATCCATTGTATAATAAAAGACCATTTCACATTATTTCTTGAGGAATCGTTTCAAAATATATAATATAATAATTATGCAATTATGTATAGGAGTCCTGGTAAAGTTCTACACTGTTTGCAAAATATTGATATAGCTGGTTCCTGCATGGTGCTATAACAGGTAAAGTCATGGTTGCATTGTAAGCTTTACTGGTTTCCGTACTGTGTATAATTATGGAATAAATATATCTTTGCTACTTTAGCAAAGAATGAGAAACCATTAAAACACTAAGCGCTACATGACTTAAACATTTGCAAACAGTATTGATCCAGATCAGACGCTGAGTAACTTGAGTATCTGATATAGATCCATACTGTTGGAAACTCCCTTTTTTAAATCTATCTGAATTTGTGATGAGGCATGAAAAGTAATTTTTCATATTTTTTTTATTGCATAAGTTAATTGACATTTTGGAAGCAGACGGAAATTTAGCATGATAAAAGTTAATATTTGGAAATGATATATTCTCTGTTGCAACACATTTATTGCCACTGGTCTCCTTTAACCCTTAGCCCGCCAAATAAATTGTCGTCTGCTATATTTCTCATCTGCTTCAAGTTTCAAAGTGCTTCAAAGTTGCTCAAAATTGCTGAAAATGTTGTCCGAGTGTCAAACAGCTTGGATCCGGATGAGACGCCGAGTTACTCGGCGTCTCATCCAGATCCAAGCTGTTTGCATATGGAGCTATAGTCGTGACTGGCAGGCTAAGGGTTAATACTGCTAGCCAAACTGTCAATTACTTTTGCAAACAGTTTAGATCCGGATGAGACGCCAAGTAACTCGGCGTCCCACCATGATCCAAACTGTTTGGCACTCTGACTCTGTTTCAAAAAGTAATTTTAGATTATTCTAAATTTCAATGAGCAGCAGACTACAAATTTACACAGATGACAATACTAGAATTCAAAGAGTAACTCTTTGCATGATAGTGACCAAATAGTGGTTACCTTTGCAAACAGCTTGGATCTAGATGAGACTATGCATTATGCCGTGTTTCAAATTGGTTGACACTATGATCCTTTTTTCATAAGAATCTTTTCCAAAAATCTGTTTTTAGAACAGTAAAAACTGTTGCAGAATACAATTTAAACAAAGGACAATATTAGCATTGAAATAGTTTAACTCTTAGCATGCTAGTAGTGAAAATCATGAATATCTTTGCAAACAGTTTGGATCCAGATTAGACACCACTTAATGTTGCCTCTCGTCATGATCCAAACTGTTTAACACTCTGACCTTGTTTTGAAAAGAAAATTTGAAAAATTGATTTTTAGAACAGCAGCAGATGATAATTGTTGCTGACGACAAAATTACCCAGCTTGCAAAGAGTAAAATAGTTTAACGCAGAAACAATGTATCATCTCATTTAATTCTTCCCCGTTCGCTATATTTTCACCTGGTAGTATATAGGCAAATAAGGCTTTGGCCTTTTTTTCACCCCTAAGGATTGTCAATGAAACCTTCCGACTGACATATTGGAACAATTTATTGCACATATTTGGGCATAAATAGGTTTAAAACTACTACTGCACATTTCCTAGACCGAGGTGTCAAGTGCTAGGTTTTACGACTCTAGATATTGTCGAGTTTATTGCTGCTATAAAAATTAAACCTTTTCCGTAGTTATTCGCACCCTGGAATTTAAATTTAATTTTTTTGACATTTTTTCCTTGAAATATTCTCATGTTGGAATTCTTTGGTTTCACAGCTTAAGTTTTGGTGTGATTGTGAAATATAACACCTAGTCATTTGTTTTCAGTACGTTCAGATTACCCCATAGCCTATTTCTAATATTGAAATTGTAGACCACTTAAAGCAGGTTGAAAGTAAAGCAGAATGTGCCTTGAGGCACATTCTGCTTTACTTTTAGCCTGCTTTAGGCTACCATCTACTTGAAAATAGAAAATATTTATTCTGATAAATAATCATAATTGTATAATTTGGAGCTATTTTCCTATGTGGGGGAATAAACTAGAGGTGTAAAAAGGTGTATTTATGGAGTAATGGGTTAACCCATAGCATGCTGAATTTTCAAAGGTTTTCAGATAAATAAAACAGTTAAAACTCAAGAATTCGGACTCCTGTAGTTTGAACATACCCATATTCCAAAGTTAAAACGTGGCTTAGCCACGTTTTAACTTTCAAATACGGGTATGTTTGACTTAAGCGAGATCAACTTATCGAAATAAGGCACATTCTGCTTTACTTTCAACCTACTTTTAATGGGTCAATCATCTTCAAAACTAGAAACAGGCTATGGAGTAATGGGTTAATATCAGACAATAGCTTTGAAGCAGACAATATTATAGCAAGATTAATGTTGATGAAACTTTTTTGAATCCTCCAGTCCCAGTCTTGTCTTGAGCAATCTAGTGTAAAGAAACATTGCAGACAAATTTAACCCTGTGACGTATATATTCACTTATCTTTGCAAACAGTTTGGATCATGATGAGACACGGCAAAAGGCGGCGTCTCATCAGTATCCAAACTGTTTGACACTCTGATCCTATTTTGAAAAGAAATTTAGAAAATTCTATTTTTAGAACAGTTGCAGACGATAATTGTGTGAAGACGAAAAAAGAAATAACCCAGCATGCAAAGAGTTATCCTTCAGCTTGCCTGGCAATTTTCGACTACAGTGGAGAATCTGTTATTCTTTCCCGTTTAAACGCAAACGTACGCAAACGCAAAGCACTAAAACGTAGAAAATAACAACTCTTGGACAATTCTGATAATTCTTGTTTATCTTGGTGGCAAACAGTTTGGAGCCTGATCAGACGCCGGGTTACCCGGCGTCTGATCTGGCTCCAAACTGTTTGCACTGCAAATAATAGTTTTAGCGTAAACGCGTTTATTGGGAAAGAATAACAGATTCTCCACTGTACGAATCAACTGTGAAGCTCACTTTTAATGAAACTCGATGCTTCAAAGTATTGGATATAACAAAACAAAATTTATTCTATTTTTAGAACAGTAGTAGACAATATTTTGTTGCGGAAGGGAAAAAAATACCACGCATTCAAACAGTTAATAAATATCGGCTTAACATAGGTCGTACTGTATATTAACTTCTATGCTGGAATACAAACTTTAATTTGCTAAACAGTATAAGTACCTAGATTAAAGAGCTTTTGCAGGGTTCCTCCAAAATGGGGCTTGTACTGTTTGCTATTTCAAATTTGGTCCATTTCAAATGATTTAACATGAAATTTTACCTTTTCGAACAGAATAGACCGAACCATAAATATGAATGGAAGATTCCATTATAAGACTGTGGGGTTAAAGGATACACAAGGTGAGGTGCGATATCTGACAGGCCGATCTTCGAATCTGTAAGTCTGTCAGGAAACAGAACTACGCAATCAAGAAATGTGAAACAGTTGTTTTATTTTTGTCAAAGTTTTGACACATAGGGGTAATCGCTGAAGGTGGTTCAAGCTAGAACCATTCCCGCAATCTTCGCCCTCTATCTCGATCGAGGCGCTGAAAAATGCAGAGATATGCCACCTTGTTAGTCAACATGTTGATTTCTAGCAGAGTTCTCAGTGATGGTGTAAATTCATTTGAAAATTACATGATACATTCAACCCTCTTTACTCTGTGCATTCTGGGTAAAAAAAAATCATCTGCAACATTTTGTCATCTGCTGTTGTTCTTAAATTAGATTTCACTAAATTTCTTTTCAAATCAGCGCCAGAATATCAAACTGTTTGGATCCTAATGAGATGCCGCATTATGCGGCATCTCATCTGGATCCAAACTGTTTGCAAAGGTTATATATCACTATTGGACATATACCTGCCACTGAATTGAACAGAGTATGCTTATGATCTTCTCATCTGGATCCAAACTGTTTGCAAAGGTTATGTATTATACCCGCCACTGAATTGAACAGAGTATGCTTATGATCTAAATTTGCTGTAAATCCATTTCACACTGAATTTTTCAAATGGATTAGATTCTATTCCACAATTGTAAAAATGTTGATTTTTAGGACAGTTTTTAGAAATATTTTAGAAATATAAAACTGCAATAGACAGGGCAGACCCTGATCAAAGGACTCTTTCAACACTGTTTGCAAAATATTTGTACAAATGTGTCTTAGTAGCTTATAGTATACAGGGTTCTAGATAAGGGGGAGTAAAGTGAACAAATCCAGCATTTTCTCACTTATTTCAGCACCAAATCCTATGATGTTACTACTTATTAGAATCGTCTCTTCGAGACGATTCTAACGAGTAGTGACATCATAGGGTTTAAAGCAGAAATAAAGATTTTAATTTTTGAAATACTCCCCTTATCTGGAACCCTGAGTATAATATTAAATGCTAAATATTTTGTCATGTTGTTTATCAGTATATATGGGACTCTAAACAGTGTTGCATAAATAAATACAATTAAACAAAAACTAATAATTAATTGAAATTTGTAGAGAGTATTATTATAGTGGATGTTATTAATCTAGAGTGAATCTTGCAAAAATTAGTTATTTATATATTTATATGCTTTGATGCTTTGAAGTGCGCAAAAGTGCGTTTTACATTCAACATTTACAAAGACAGTCAAAACTCACAATATTAACACATTACCCCATAACCTGTTTCTAGTTTTGAAGACAGATGACCACTTAAAGCAGGTTGAAAGTAAAACAGAATGCACCTTAAGGCACATTCTGCTTTATATTTAGCCTGCTTTAACCCTTTGAGCCCTAGTCCCGCTTATAGGCGTCCTTTTCAAACAGTGTACATGTGAATAGTACACATGTCCTGTGCAAACAGTGAAGACCCAGATCAGAGGGCTCCGAAAGGAGCCCTCTGATCAGGGTCTTCACTGTTTGTCATAATGCTAAACATTGACAAAAACAACCCTTAAAAGTCAGAAATGGACTAGACTAAAATGGAAACTGGAATTGTCCATTTAAAGTTTCAGGGAGGAAAGAGTTAAACTTCCATTGGATATGGAATATAGTTCTTATAATGAATATTCATGACTGTATAAATTGGAACTGTTTTCTTCAGTAGAGCGAATAAATTAGAGGTGTAAAATGGTGTATTTATGGGGTTATTGGTCAAGCATAAATTAACCCCTTATATACCCCATATCCTGTTTCTAGTATTGATGATAGGTGACCACTTAAAGCAGGTTGAAATTAAAGCAAATTACATATTGATGCATTCTGCTTTACTTTCAGCCTGCTTTAGGGTTCCATTTACAACAATATGGAAAATATTTCTTATAATACATATCTTCAGGGTTAGGGTTAACTTGTTCACTTCTGAAAATTCAAATAGATGCTACCTGAGTTTCCAATGTTGTCTACTAGAGACATTAATTCAATGTTTTGCAAAATGACAAACAGCTTTAACCCATTACCCCTTAGCCTGATTCTAATTTTTAAAATAGGTGACCACTTAAAGCAGGTTCAAAGTAAAGCAGAATGTGCCTTAAGGCACATTCTGCTTTACTTTCAGCCTGCTTTAAGCTACCATCTTCTAGAATATAGAAAATATTTCTTATGATACAATAAAATTCATATTCATGACTGTATAAATTAGAACTTTTTTCTTCAGTGGAAGAATAATTTCAAAGCGTAAAAAGGCATATTAATGGGGTAATGGGTTAAGCTGTCATCAACTATGATTATAGAACATACAGTATTTCTAATGGTGCATATCCATGGCTACATAATTATAATGGAACTATTTTCTTCAGTGAATGAATAAACTAAAGGTGTAAGAAAGTGTATTTATGGGGGATAATGGGTCAAACATGTAAATAGGTTAATACAGAGTATTTAATACTGGGTCTAGCTGCCAGTCAAGATATATAAAACAAAATACTTTTTAATTGGACAAATTGCCCAGTAGCATAGCCCAAAACAGCACCTGTCTGCCTGCAGTTCTATCGGAACGATGCATGTGTGGATCTATAGGGGGGGGGGGGGGGGGGGGGGGGGACCAGGGATCCGGAACAACAACAACACTCCTCCCGTGGAAAATAGAAAAAAACGAGATGGAAGAGAAGAGGAGAACTGTGAATTTATATAGTACAGAATAGACCAACATAAGACCACTCAAAGAATACTTGTTTTTTAGCAAGATGAAAGTAAAACAAAAAGTTCCTTTAGCTTTATTGTGCTTTACTTCCATCTGGCTTTAAGCAATCACCAGTGCCTTAAAACAATGAAAACTGAACCTCATTAATTAAGTTGTCATAATAGAGGGTTGTATTTATCAAATCTTCTCACTGCAGGCCTACTACTAACATAATTATGCAAACAGTTTAGATCCAGATCAGACGCCGCGTGACGCGGCGTCTGATCTGGATCTAAACTGTTTGACATCCATTTTAATGTTTCCTAAGTAAAAAAGGCATAAAATTCCAAAATTTAAAAGTAAAAGAAGAAATTTGAAGATTTCGGAAAAAATCCGTAGATCCGGAGAAGGTTTTGGAAAATCCTGAGAAATGGCAGCCCTGTCACTAGCAACACTTCTGAGAAAAATTGCTGGATCCACACATGTTACATTTGGCTAGTTTATTCTCTGAAAGATTGACAGCTCAGCGATGAATTTGCATCTTATGTTGTGTTGGTGGTAGATAATCTTATCAATGCAGACCTATTTCATGGGGAGATTTTCTTCAGGGGGGTGTAATGTATATACAGAGTCAAATTTTGAGAATTTATTTCGGAACTTCTTGAAGTTCTCAAGCACTGCAGGGTTTTTATGGAATGACGGTCTTCTCAGAATGCGTTTTCACTGTGCATCTCGAGAAACTGTACGAGCATTATATTATCAGCATGCTGGAATTTTTGTGTGGGCTGACAAATTTAGTGAGAACATACAGTAAAACCTTTAATTAGCGATCATATAATCATTTTCTCAGTAGTTTGTTTTATTAAAGGTGGTTGCTTAAAGTAGGATAAAAGTAAAGCAGAAAGCTCCTGAATGAGCTTTCTGCTTTACTTTTACCCTGCTTTAAGTGTTTACCTGTTAGAATAGTGGTGACTAACTTCCTTAAATTTGTGTTTTCAGAATGGCAAAAAGGTTAGGATATCTGTCGCAGACTTAGTTTCTATAATCTGAATACAAACTAAAAAGGACAGAAAAATCTCTTCCAAAATGCAGCGAGTTAAACATGCATTATAGAATATAGAGATTACCATGACATGTCATGAAAACAGGGCTCCAGATAAGAGCAAGTTAACTGAACAAATCCATCATTTTCTCACTTATTTCAGCACCAAATCCTATGGTGTCACTACTCATTAGAATCGTCTCGAAGAGACGCTTCTAATGAGTAGTGACACCATAGGGTTTAATGCAGAAATAAAGATTTTAGTTTTTGAAATACTCCCCTTATCTGGAGCTCTGTGAAAATATGCAGTAACGCAGGTTTAACTGTAGACCTTCATAGTATGACAAACCTTTCCTCTCTGCGGAAATATTAAAACGGTAAAACCTCACTATAACTGCCATTAAAATGAAGAATCATTGATGGTGCACGATTTCGGTAGCTGTTTATAGCTTGATGAAGCCTTGACTGTTTTACTATGTTCCTGCTTAACTCTTTCCTCCCTGAAACTTTAAATGGAAAATTCCAGTTTCCATTTTAGTCTGGTCCATTTCTGACTTTTAAGGGTTGTTTTTGTCAATGTTTTGAAATATGACAAACAGTGAAGACCCTGATCAGAGGGCTCCGTTCGGAGCCCTCTGATCTGGGTCTTCACTGTTTGCACAGGACAGGTGTGCGTTTCACATGTACACTGTTTGCAAACAACGCCAATATGCGGGACTAGGGTTCAAAGGGTTAAAGGAAAAGCATGTACTGGTCATTTTAGCAGGAATACTAGAACATTTTACAGAGTGTGCAACAGCTTATAGCAGGATGTATAAAACTGGGATTGCTGACCCTTCTCTTTCTATGCTTTTTGAAAACAGTGTAGACAGCTATATCTTATTACATGTAATTTCAAATGGACTCATTTAACAATTACTCAATAGATTGAGTCAATTTTATTAAAAAGATTTTGAGTCAATATTTATGCCATTCCAATTTGTACAAATATATATTAGAAATATTTTCTATATCCTAGCAGATGGAAGGTTAAAGCAGGCTGAAAGTATATCCTTTAGACCCATTCTGCTTTACTTTCAACCTGCTCTAAGGGGTCACATGTTTTCAAAACTATAAACTGGTTATGGGGTAATGGGTTAAGTGCTCACCTGTTGTAAAAATAAGAAACAGGCTAATGGAGTAATTGGTTAAAGAAAGATTCTGAAAAAATTTTTTATTGAATATAAAAGTAGGCATTTTCCTAGCAGATAACAGGGTCAGCTGCCTTTCGATTTTATACACTATGTTTTGCATTCACATATTACGATTTAAATAATCATGTTTAATTGGTAACAAAGGAAATTAAAATTTCATGCAGTAAAATATTGGCATTCTTAGAACTGGTAATTAACTTACAAAATTGGCCCTTCTTTTGCTCTAGCGCTTATTGACTTATTTTGAAAACAGTGTAGACTCAGATCAGACAGCTCCTGTAGGAGCTGTCTGATCAGGGTCTTCACTGTTTTCTTATAAGGTCTGTATGACATGAGTTTGCATTTTTCTGTGTAAGATTGTCCTTATTTCATTGGGCAATGATTTAATTCAAAATTAATGATTATAAGACTTTGATACTGGGCGTTATATAAGATTTAGATATGAACGTTCAGCAGCAAAAAGGTTAAATTCTTGTTTGAATTGGTGAGATTCAACAACAAAAATTAAAAGAAAATATTTTTAAACAGAAATGACAACATATTTCAGAAATTTGGTGAAATGAGTTTCACGCAGACCTGAAATTTTAGACAGGGGAAGTGTTTAAGTTGAAGTTCAGATGGTGGGGAATTCAGATTTGAAATTTCCATTTTCCATTTGCCTGGCTTGCCTGCGTCATCAAGACCCTGTCACGTTTAATGGACAGTGAGTAGCCCAGTTTCCATTTAAGTCTAGTCCATGTTTGGCTATATATGGTTGGGGGGTTTGTAATTGTTTGAAAATGACAAACACTGCAGACCCTGATCAGAGAGCTCCTATAGGAGCTCTCTGATCTGGGTCAACACTGTTTTACATAGGACAAGTGTACACTTGATAGGTACACTGTTTGTTAAAGACGTGTATACTCGTTGTTAGGATTCAACGAGTTAATGAAATGAAATGAAAACTCCATTATCACCACGATAATTTGGCAAAGTGGAGCATTATGATAGATATCATATAATCACTTATCCTACAGTGTGCAGCTGCACCATCATTTCCACACAGTTTTAATCCTGATCACATGCCTAGGAACTTGGTGTTTTACCTGGATCCAAACTGTATAGCACTCATGCTAATGTTTTTAAAGTTGAAAAGATTTTGAAAAATAAATTTGAACTGTTTTCAAAAGATGATGTTGCTAAAGCAACTCAGTGTTCTGGTAGGGTAGGGGTTAAATTTTTGATGTGCAAATCGCAACTTAACTAAAATTTGCAAACAGTTTTGATCCAGATCTGATGCCATATCACTTGGCCTTTGATCAGGATCCGAACTGATTTGACACTTTTACACAAATTTATAGATCTTTTATCAGACATTAAACTACATTTTTAAAGGATGAGCAGACGGACAATATTTTAGCAAGCTAAGGATTATAACTCTTTGCATGCTGGGTAATTGTTTCGTCTGCAGCAATTGTTGTCTGCTACTGTTCTAAAAATAGAATTTTCCAAATTTCTTATTTAAACAGGGCATGAGTGTCAAACAGTTTGGATCCTGATGAGACGCCGCTTCTTGCGGCGTCTCATCAGGATCCAAACTATTTGCACAGATAATCAAGATTACGTCTCCAGCGTGCAAAGAGTTAATAGAATAGAGATACTAATATCATGCTAGGGTGTCTTACCCTGTAAACTCTGTGGAATTTGACTGCCTGAATGGATGTCAAACATTTAATAAGATCAGTTATTTACTAAGCTTCATAATAATCTACTAACTTATATGCAACTTATAGAAAAATTATGAAGTGTTGGATACAATATTGAAATATTTTTGAAATTTTGGGGGTACATTTTTGGGGGGATAAAAACTACATTTTTAGTGGTTGCCTGCATAAAGGGCAGGTAATTAATGCATATGATACATCAAAGTGCAGTTGGTAATTGCATATGTTTGAAGAATTTTTTGCGTGTGAAAAATTAATGATGATTAAACCCTTTATTCGGATCCATAGCCTGTTTCTACGCTTTGAAGACAATGGTGACCACTTAAAGCAGGTTGAAAGTAAAGCAGAATGTGCCTTAAGGCACATTCTGCTTTACTTTCAGCCTGCTTTAAGCTACCTCCTGCTAGATTATAGAGAATACATATTCATGACTGTATCAATTGGAACTAATTTCTTCAGGGTATGAAAGGATTAAATGTGTACATATGCATTTCTATGGAGTAAAAGGTTAAAATTGATTCTAATCCTTCTCTTTATTGGCATATCTTGTATTATCTGGAACAGCTTTGATCCTGATCAGATGCAACATTACTTGGTTTCTGATCAGAATTCAAACTGTTTGCAGAACATATCAATACATTTTCTCTTGGTTTAACCCATTACTCCTTAGATGTACCTTTTTACATCTTCAGTTTATTCTTACACTGAAGAAAATAGTTCCATTTTATACAGTAATGAATTATGCACCGTAAGAAATATTTCATATCTATTCAGATGATAACTTAAAACAGGCTTAAAGTAAAGCAGAATTCTGTTTTAACCCTTTACTCCATAGCCACTCCATATCCTGCTTCTTGTTTTAAGCAGGTTGAGAGTTAAGCACAATTATAAGGCACATTCTGCTTTACTTTCAGCCTGCTTTAAGCTACCATCTTCTAGAATATAGAAAAAAATATTATGATACATATTCATGACTGTATAAACTGAAACTATTTTCTTCAGAATATGAATAAATAAAATGCGTAATTATGTCTATTTATGGATTATAAAGAGTTGAAAGAAACATTCTGCTTTATTTTCAGCCTGCTTTTGGCAACCATCTGTCCTCAGTGCTTATGATGGAGGAAAGGGTTAACTCTTTCAACACCATAATTATGGACCTGTTTAAATATATTCATTACATTTGCAAACAGTGTAGACCCAGATTAGAGGGCTCGACCTATAGGAGCCCTCTGATCTTGGTATACACTGTTTGCTAATGTTGTGCAGTATTTATCAAACTAACCAGAATTCGAAGTAGACTGGCTCATGTTTTAATAACTAAAATGATCCACAAGGGAACATAATAATCCACAAGAGTTACTTAGTGTTGAAAAGAGTTAAAGAAGCATTCTGCTTTATTGTCAGCCTGCTTTAGGCAACCATCTGTCCTCAGTACTGATAACAATTAGCTATGGGGTAAACAGGGCTGCCATAAGTTGATGTGAAAAATCCTAAGATTTCCAAATTTGCATTTTTTAAATGCGATTTTACCAAATCGTACCTTTACCCCATAGCCTGTTTCTAGTTTTGTTGACAAGCGACTACTTAAAGCAGGCTGTAAGTAAAGCAGAATGCGCCTTAAGGCGCATTCTGCTTTACTTTCAGCCTGCTTTAAGCTACCATCTACTGGACAAATATCCAAGACTTAGGAAAAATCCGGAGAAATGGCAGCCCTGGGTAAATAAGGGTTAAAGTTATTAAGGGCCACTATCTCTTTCCCACATTTTTTTTCTCTATTTCTCGCAGTTTAATGATGCCTAGCTGAAAGAGGGGTAAATGATGCTGTTCCGACAACGACTGACAACATGGTCTTTGTGTTGCATAATTGTCTACATATGTCATCATTGCTCGTCATTTGATTGGCAAGCATTATGAAGTGCTGTAAAACTACTCTAGAAAATAAACATGACAAGATAATTAATTCAGATTGCACAGAAAAACCTAAGTAGCTCCTACCCCTTGCTTTATTACCCCAGTCACAATTATCTCATCGTCACACGCTCAAGATGATGTCACTTTTAACCCATTACCCCATAACCTAGCTGTTTCGAGTTTTGAAAATAGGTAACCACTCAAAGCAGGTTGAAAGTAAAGCAGAATGTGCCTTAGCGCTCCAAACCCACACCAACACCCCCATAGCTAAGTGTTTTCAGCATTGAAGACAAATAGCTTCTTAAAGCAGGCCGAAAGTAAAGCAGAATAACCCATAGCTGGTTCCTAGTTTTGATTACAGGTGACCAGAGGTTACAGCACATTTTGCTGAAAATATTATCAACTTGCTTTAAGTGTTCACTAGTCTTAACCCATTAACCCATAAATACGCTTTTTAACACCTTTATTTTATTCCTCCACTGAAGAAAAAAGTTTCAATTTATACAGTCATGATTAAGTATTATAAGATAATGTTTCTATATTCTAACAGATTATAGCTTAAAACAGTTTGAAAGTAAAGCAGAATGTGCCTTCAGGCACATTCTGCTTTACTTTCAACCCGCTTTAAGTGGTTACTTAATTTCAAAACTAGAAACACTGGCTATGGGGTAATGGGTTAAAAGCTATATGAACTGGCTATAGGTCAATGGGTCAAGACAAGAGCATGGGATGATCTAGGTTATGACTGTTGATAGCACCTATTTTCCTCATCTTACTTTATATGTTACAAACCAGTGCTCTGAACTTAGTTCAATCCCTCCCGCTTTGGGAAACTTTTATATACTCGGCAAAAAAAGTCCTGCACACATGGATATTTTAGGTGATAATAATTTATCAAAAAACGCACAATACAGATCAATATATATTATAGAGGATATTGAATGAGTGTGTTGTCAGTCGTGAATTTATTGAAGGAGTTGGATAAAATGATATGTTGCGAGCCTTGGCGAGCAACATATCATTTTATCCAACTTGTTCGATTAATTCACGACTGAAAACACATGAATTTGATATCCTTTTTATCACATAAACACCAAAATGACACGAAAATCCGAAGGTCTTACTTCCACTTTTGCCCTCGGCTCTTAGGAAAATGATTCGTCATAGGTGTTATTCTGTTTTATTCATCCGTAGATAAAAACACCTATCAAACTAAAGTAAAGAAACATCGATTTTACAACATCGATGTGTTGTAAAAAGACTTCTCTGATGCCATATTCAAATTTTAAATTAATATTTAATTCAAAACTGTTCTAATTGACTTAAAATGATCATTTAACATTTAGAATCTATATACTCAAGTTCTCATATTCAAGATGTTTCCGGTTGAATGGTCGGGAAAGAGGGATGAATGCAGTCAAGAATATTGTGGACTATTTTCAAATTTACTGCTTATTTTGCAACTTTTGATGGCTAACCCCTATTGCATACAAACTGTTATAACTTTATCATTTATGTATCAATTTCCGTTCTATTTTTACCTGTTTACTTGAAACATGGGATCTGTCTTGACTTTCGTAGATTAAAAAATGCATGCATTGTTTTAAATGGTGCTTTAATGTAGAAAATATCGAAGTGTGCAGGACTTTTTTTTAACGAGTTTATATCTACTTTGCTAACAGTGCACAATCATCAAATAGTTGATGAAGTGCAGTATTGACATAGACTGAGATGATGATCTGGGGCCTGTTTCATAAAACTTTGTACGACAAAAACGGTCGTAAGGCGACCATTTTTGTCCAAAATGTGCAAACTGAATTGCAAACAGTGTAGACCCTGATCAGACTGCTCCTGAAGGAGCAGTCTGATCAGGGTCTGAACTGTTTGCTCAGACATATCTGTCAAAATACTTAAGGTGATCAAAGTAGTCAGTTTGATAATATCAGTACAGAGAGGGTTAAACAATATTCATTAAATTTCCAATGCGTATATAGACACAGTAAAATCCCATTTATATGTTCCAATACGTATATAAGTAAAGTTCCATTTCTATTTTCCAATACGTATGTAAGTATATTTCCATTCTTATAAAGAGTCTGTCTAGTCTCCCACCAACATGCAAACTATGAACAAGACAATTAGAGCTTATTTGCAGTTAAATAAGTACAGTGGAGAAGAAGTTCTTCTTTCCCATTTTAACGCATACGAAATGCAAATGCAATGCAATTAAATGTAGAAAATGAGAACTTTTTTGAATGTCTCATGATTGATTAAAACCTGTGTGGCAAAACAGTTAACCCTTTCCCCCATAGAAGCGCCTTTTAGCGCATATGATTTATTCCTCCGCTGCAGAAAATAGTTCCAATTCAATCAGTCATGAATATATATTATATGGAATATTTTCGATGTTCTATCATATGGTGGCTTAAAGCAGGCTGAAAGTAAAGCAGAATGCGCCTAAGGGCGCATTCTGCTTTACTTTCAACCTGCTTTAATTGGTCACCTATCTTCAATACTAGAAATAGGCTATCAGGTAATGGGTTAAGAGCCTGATTAGACGCCAGGATCCCTGGCGTCTGATCTGGCCCAAAATTGTTTTGAATGGAAATAACAGTGCGTCTCTGCTGATGTATGCATGTATAAGTTGTTCTTTTTATTTAAAATGGAGACCAAGGCAAAAGTCTGCAGCCTTTTGGGGATTGTTTGATGTAATTGGTTCTTGGTAAAAAACAAAATCTGACGCTATGAAATGATTATTACATTTTTTTGTTTGTTTGTTTGTTAATGTCCGTTTCTGAAATCTACGGACTAATTGGACGCTCCAGAGAGAAAGGAGCAGATACAGAGAACCTTGGCACAATGCCCTACTCTAATTATCAAAAGAGTTCTCTGGTTCTTTTAGATGCCAAGTGTAAAGCACTCATACACCGGATCTCGGTTTTATAAAATCTCATCCTAAGGACTTGGTCCGGCGGGGGATCAAACTCATAACCCCTCAGACGTCGTAAATGGGTGCTTTACCCCTCGACTACGTCCGCCGGTTGATTATTACATTGATGTTCACATATACTCGAGGTCATTCATGGGATCAGTATGTAGATGGTTTCTGTATTTTAGACTGGTCTATACTAACAATGACTCAAATCTATCAATCAAACCTTGATAGTTGTCAATCGATCGATAAAACTCCAAAAACTATGCTATCTAAGACGAGGATCTACACTATCTGAAAATATTTTAGTGATGGTAGTGATTTTCTTATAAGATATGTCTGACATGAATATGCACTTTTTCATGGAGATCATAGAATCTGTGTTTTATAGTGGGTTGGGTTTTATATACGAATATACAACATAGGAATGGTTAATCTTGCTTTTCTTTCTGCTTTACTTTTATCATGCTTCAAGGTATTTCTCATCTTTAACCCTTTACCCCATAGCTTGTTTCTAGTTTTGAAGACAGGTAACCACTTAAAGCAGGTTGAAAGTAAGGTTGAATGCCTGTTTTAAGCTACTATCTCATAGAATATAGATAATATTTACTATAATACACAGACCTCCAGATAAGAGGGAGGAAACTGAACAAATCCAACATTTTCTCACTTAATTTAGCACCAAATCCTATGGTGTTACTACTCATTAGAATCGTCTCGAAGAGACGATTCTAATGAGTAGTGACACCATAGGGTTTAATACAGAAATAAAGATTTAAATTTTGAAATACTCCCCTTATCTGGAGCCCTGAATACATATCCATGACTGTATAAATTGGAACTATTTTCTTGAGTAAAGGAATAAATTAAAGGTGTCAAAAGGCGTATTTATGGAGTATTAAGAAGGTTTTACTGTGCACGTACAAAAACAGATGTTTTTACATCTGGTTGTATTCCATCCAGACCAGCTGCTTCTCACAGACACAACATTATCTGATACCTTATATCTTGTTTTAACCCTTATCCTGTAAAATCTCTCTTTAACAACCACTTAATTGTGGTAAATTATAAGGTGTTTACGACAGATGACTGCTTAAAGCAAGGTGACAGTAAAACAGAAAACTCTCCTTTAAAATCTCTCTTTAACAACCACTAAAGTGTGGTAAAATATTAAGTGTTTTCGACAGATGACTGCTTAAAGCAAGGTGACAGTAAAACAGAAAACTCCTGTAAAATCTCTCTTTAACTACCACTTAATTGTGTTAAAATTATTAGGGGTTTACGACAGATGACTGCTTAAAGGAGCTTTCTGTTTCACTGTCAACTTGCTTTAAGCTGTCACCTGTCTTTTAAACAATCAATTAGCCTTTGTTATACTTATAGTGGTCGTGGTAGAGAGGTTTTTCTGTATCTTGTTTTTAACCCTGTATCCTGTAAAATCTCTCTTTAACAACCGCTAAATTGTGGTAAAGTTCTTAGATGTTTACGACATGTGACTGCTTAAAGCAAGGTGACAGTAAAACAGAAAGCTCCTGTAGGAGCTTTCTTTTTTACTGTCACCTTGCTTTAAGCTGTCATCTGTCCTTTATACAATCAATTAGACTTTGTTTTAGTGGTCGTAAAAGAGAGGTTTTATTGTATATTGTTTTTTTTTAACCCTTATCCTGCCATCATATCATCTGCCTTGAAATAGTTCTCTGCTAAATTTGTGAAATTATTATTTTGTACTTTAAAAATAGAAGACATTTTAAAGATGATTTTGAATCAGTTTGGATCCAGATCAGACATCCAGGTACGCAGCATCTGATCTGGATCCAAACTGTTTGCAAGTACCAGTCTTGAGTCATGATCAGCAGGTTAAGGGTTAATAAAGTGTCTGTTAGCTGTCGCCTAAATTCAGCTCAATAAGTAATCTTTGTTTAAAGATTGCTGCTTAATGCAGGACAAAAGTAATGCAGAAAGCTCCTTAAAGAGCTTTCTGCATTGCCTGTGCTGTCCATTAAGTAGTCATCTGTCACACGAAGTTGCTGTATTTCTTTCATGAGTGCCGCTGTACACAGAGTTCCCTGTATCATGTTTTTTGTCATGAGAGTATCATCCTCTTCTGTATTTAATCAAGAAAGATAACTGTGTTAGAGCTGACAGGCTTATGTTACCTCCCTTCCATTGGTGAGGCAAAACGAGTGTTCTGCACACTATTGTAAACTCTTAGCCTGCTTTATGCAACTAGACTAGAATTTGCCATCAGTGTAGATCCAGATCCAGATACCTGATTGTTTGATCATGATCCAAATTGTGTAACCATTATATTGATTTTTAAAAGCCAAAAGGTTAAGCTGTGAAACAGGTTTTAACAAAGCAATGAATTAGCAGGATAAGGACAATCTGTGGTTTCTCTAATATCTGATAATTTAAATTCCTTTAAAAACTCAAAAACCCTTTCCCCAATAGGATCGACTTTTAGCGCATTTTATTTATTCCTCCTCTGAATAAAATAGTTCCAATTTGTTCAGTCATGAACATGTACGATAAGAAATATTTTACAATTCCTAGCAGAAGGTAGCTTAAAGCAGGCTGAAAGTAAAGCAGAATGCGCCTTAAGGCGCATTCTGCTTTACTTTCAACCTGCTTTAATTGGTAACATGTCTTCAAAACTAGAAACAGGCTATTTGGTAAAGGGTTAACCCTTCAAGTGCTGATACTGGGTATAAACATCCTTTACAAACAGTGTAGACCCAGAAACCATCCTTTGCAAACAGTGTAGACCCAGATCAGAGGGCTCCTTCAGGAGCCCTCTGATCAGGGTCTGCACAGTTTGTCATAATTTAAGTATTTAGGGGACAACACCCTCTAGAGTCAATGTTAATTAGTCAATTATCAACTTACGAATGAGTTCATTTGAAAAATCAAAGTAATTACAGCGAGGACTGTTTTGCAAACAGTGAAGACCATGATTAGAGCAATCTCGAAGACACTGCAGCATTTCTGTTTGTCTATCATTCAGCATCGACCTGTCACAATTCAGAAAAAAAAATTACAGTGTCTTTTAAACAGAACATAGTTGAATTTCATTCGAGGGGTAGGTCAAGACATTTCTAAGGGGGAAATGAGTTATGCCGATTTCAGCCTGATTTAAGTATCTACCTGTTGTAAATACTTGAAAAAATATTCAATGGAAAGGGTTATAGCATTAACCTTTTGTTCAAAAGCCGCTAAATCACCTCTATATAGCTGTGTTTAACCCATTACTCCACAAATACGCCTTTTAGCACATTTAATTTACTCCTACACTGGAAAAAATAGTTCCGATTTATACAGTCATGAATATGTATTATAAGAAATACTTTCTATATTCTAGCAGATGGTAGCTTAACCCATTATCCTATAAATACGCCTTTTTATGCCTTTAATATATCCTTCCTTTGAAGAAAAAAGTACAAATTTACACTGTCAAGAATATACGAGGGCTGTCCCAAAACACCGTGGACTGATATTATTTTTGAAGAACCCGACGTAATATTTCTTTGATATTTTTACCAATGCTATTTCAAACATTTTCACATTTGCATGAGAAATATTAAGGTTCCTGAACACACTTGACCCTATTTTATTTGTAAATATTCATTGTTGGTTAGATTATGCGGCGCACGCCAAAATCTTAAAGGTAGATTTAAAGAGGTACATTTTACAACCTCCTACAAAGCAATTTCGAATTTGAATTTGCGCAAAATTGCGTCATGAATGTTGACGTTGTTATATATGACGTCATCCTTGAAAAATTCGTTAACGTAGCGTCATTTAAAAAAAAGATATCTAGGTTATGACGAATGATACTGTGTTCTTAAGACGCATGAAATGACGACGTCAGAGGAAAAGGCGGCGCAGCAGAATGTCATAGAATACTGCTTTGAGTTGAATTTGATCCCGAAACAGACGTTAAAACAACTACAATCAAGAGAAATGTATCAATCAGCAGCATCTCGCTTGCTGGTGTTAAAAAAAAAAACGCGATTTTCAGAAGGATGGGTTGAGAAAATAATGTAAAGATGGGATAGCCGGAAGAAATTGACGGTTTCATTGTAGAAAACGTGAGGAGCGTCATGATTGGTGATCAGCGTCTTGCGATGAGATAGAATGCTTAACTCCTCGGGGTGAGCAAATGGTTTGTACATCGACTTTTACGTGAGAAATGAAACACGTCGAGAGTCGGTGCTATATGGGTGCCACGCTTGTTAAGTGCAGAAGAAAAAGAATGATGTGTCCAGGTATCAACCCATTTTTTAAGACGATATTCAAGAGATCAGGACTTTTTCATCAAACACCCTTCACACAGATCTATTGCATACGATACGAGAGAAGTGACCGGGGTTCATTGACAACTTAGAAAAGCAACATATTTCACAAGGTTATCGCTTCGTGCCACATTTCCCAGCATGCACATTTGGAACTTGCCGTGTTGGGGTTTCAAAAGCTTAAACATCCGCCTACTACCATTGACCTAGCCCATTAGATTTTGCAGTATTTTCATACCTAAAATTGAGCCTCAATTACGCCGACAAAAATTGAAAACGTTGAAGACAGCTCAAACAAGGAACATTGAGAGTGTTGCGCGAGCTTCATGTAGATACCAGCTTGTTTAAGAGGCTGTGTGTCAGCGAAAATGCATCAATCACCACTACAAGTAAAGGAGTGACGTTGTTTAACGTCGATGACGTCATTACGTTATCTAGTGTGCGCCGGGGTTACACAGGTAGGGTGTTACAAATTACTCTTTGCTGGTGAGTTTTAAAGATAGCGCGTTAAAACTTCACACATGTTTACATAAACCCTATGTTTATATTTACTGACGACCGTTTGTCTCTGCTGTTGTAACGAACAATTTTATAAGGAAAGTCTACGATGTTTTGGGACAGCCCTCGTACAGTGCTCCCTCCCTACAACGGCCCTCCGAACCATCACTACCTCCTTACAACGACTTTTGCCGCTGTTCCCAAGAAAGTTATGTCTAATGCTCAAGTCTAACTGCTGCAATATTGTCTGCTGAAAATTGATATCTGCTGTTTTTCTTGCATAAATGACATTTTGAACAATGCACACAATGTGTGTCTCCCATTGGATGTCATTTTAGAGAGGGAGTGCTGTATATCACACAAAATATTTTCTATATATATTGTAGCTGACTCCTTTTCACAGGGGAGAGATGCTCTAAGGTGATTTTTTGGAGAAAGGCGTTAACCCATTACGCCATAGCACATCTCTAGTTTTGAAAACAGTTAACCAATTAAAGCAGGTTGAAAGTAAAGCCGAATGTGCCTTCAGGCGCATTCGGCTTTACTTTCAACCTGCTTTAAGCTATTTTCTGCTAGGATATAGAAAATGTTTCTTATGATACAGATTTATGACTGTATAAAAGGGATCTATTTTCTTTAGTGGAGGAATAAATTATAAGCGTAAAAAGGCGTATTTATGGGGGAATGGGTTAAGTGCCGCAGTCTTTTGTTTCATGCTGGTTAATATCATTAGATTCCAATTACCTGTAACAAAAAGCAAAAACACTGTCAAGATGGCATTTAATATGGAATTATCATCTTTCATGCCATCTTCAACAAACTGATTAATTCCTGAATTAATATTCGGGTTAGTTAAAATTTAATTGGTTTGGGGTCATAACTGTATTATATTGGGGCATAAAATCACAATATTATTGCGGGCTACTGTTCTCGGAAGAAAGTTATGTGGTGACGTTTTTTTTTCGCTACACTGACTTCGGAAGGAAGGGCAGATGTGGTATGGCTACTTTGACGGGGAATTGAACCTGGTTTTTGTCGGAAATTAATTGTACAAAATTACTTTTATTTGCATTGTACGGATATGCAGCACATTGGGTTCACGAGTTTCCCATAAATCGTATAAACTTTATTGCCTCGGCAATGATTTAAGTCATATACTGTCATTTTTGTATATGTCAGATTATAGTGTTCCCTATATTTCTGGATTAATTCAAACGGTTTTTGTGCATGTGTTTTGTTTTTGGGTAAGTTTACGTCATTTTTTGTCCGGTAATAAACAATCATAAGGCCAGATTAACGGCTTCCACCATATGTACTCCTCAATTTGATTTCTCTGGAACACATGTGTTGACAAATCAACTCATGTTTTTTGTCTAATCAATGTTAAATCATTCACTTTTTTTTCAACTTTAAAAGCTAATAAATATTGTTGTTTGCAACAATTGTCTTCTGCTTCTGTTCTAAAATTAGATTGTTTAACTCTTTCCTCCCTGAAACTTTAAATAGACAATTCCAGTTTCCATTTTAGTCTAGTCCATTTTAGACTTTTAAGGGTTGTTTTTGTCAATGTTTGGCATTATGACAAACAGTGAAGACCCTGATCAGAGGGCTCCTTTCGGAGCCCTCTGATCTGGGTCTTCACTGTTTGCATAGGACATGTGTTCTATTCACACATACACTGTTTGAGAACCACGCCTATATGCGGAACTAGGGTTCAAAGAGTTAAACCCATTACCCCTTATCCTGTTTTTAGTTTTGAAGACAGGTGGCCACTTAAAGCAGGTTGAAAGTAAAGCAGAATGTACTTTAAATCAAGACCCATTTTGCTTTACTTCCAGCCTGCTTTAAGCTAACATCAGATTCTGCTAGTTTTTTTAGAAAATGTTTTTATGGTATATATATTTTGATCACTGTTTAAAGTGGAACTATTATCTTCAATGGAGGAATAAATTAAACGCATAAAAAGGCACACTTATTGGGCAATGGGTCAAATATCTGTTTGAAATAATCTCATAGTGTCAAATAGTTTTGATCTTGATGAGATGCCAAGTTACTTTGCCAATTTGTTTTCAAAGATAATCATGATGGTTTAACAGTTGGGGTACAAAGAATTATGGTCAAATATCTCTTCAAGACGACACAACATTCATTAACTTTCCCCATTTGCCATCTTAGCCCTTTACCCAATGACCTGTTTCTAGTTTTGAAGACAAGTGACTACTTGAAGCAGGTTGAAAGTAAAGCAGAATGCATCATAAGACGCATTCTGCTTTACTTTCAGTCTGCTTTAAGCTATCATCTACTAGAATATAGAAAATATTTCTTACTATATATCTTCATCTCTGTACAAATTTGAACTATTTTCTTTAGTGAAGGAGTAAAGTATAGGTGTAAAAATGTGTATTTATGAGGTAATGGGTTAACCCTTTTCATAGCCTTGTTTCAATGTTCATCTCTTTCAACACTTAGCTACTCTTTGGGTTATTAGATTCCCTTGTGGATATTTAAGTGGAGGAATAAATGGAAGGCACACTTATGGGGTATTGGGTTAAAAGACAGATGACTGCTTAACCCTTTACCTCATAGACTGTTTCTAGTTTTGAAGACAGGTGACCACTTAAAGCAGATTGAAAGTAAAGCAGTATGTGCCTTAAGGCACATTCTGCTTTACTTTCAGCCTGCTTTAAGCTAAAATCTGCTAGGCTATATAAAATATTTGTAATGGTTATTGTTCATGAGGGTATAAACTGGAACTATTTTCTTCAGCATTTTCTTCAGCAGAGGAATAAATTTAATACGCTAAAAGTCGCTTCTATGGGGGAAAGGGTTAAAGCAGGCTGAAAGTATAGTAGATATCTCCCTTAGGGAGTTGCTCTCTGTTATGATATAGAATGTAATTCTTATGGTGCATATTCATGACTACAAATTGGAACTATTTTTTTAAAGCATAAAAAGGTGTATTTATGGGGAAGTGGGTTAACCCATTACCCATAAATACACATTTTACACCTTTAATTTATTACTCCACAGAAGAAAGTAGTTCAACATTATTCAGTCATCATGAATATGTAGCATAAGAAATATTATACTATATTCTAGCAGATAGTAGCTTAAAGCAGGCTGAAAGTTAAAAGCAGGATGTGCCATAACCTGCTTTAAGTGGTCACTTCTATTCAAAACTAGAAACAGGCTATGGGGTAATAGGTTAAGCAGCCACAAGTTAGGATGTAGGTGAATGTTCCTATATCCTATTATCAGGACAAGCAATATCATGAACTCATTCGTGATTATCTGTGCAAACAGTTTAGATCCTGATGAGATGCCGCCTTACGCGGCATCTCATCAGGATCCAAACTGTTTGACACTCTGACCCTGTTTTGAAAAGAAATTTAGGAAATTTTATTTTTAGAACAGTTGCAGACGACAATTTTGAGAGACAAAAAAATTGCGCAACCTGCAAAGAGCTCATTTATGTAAGGAATTATAAAAGTGATAATAATTATGTATGATGGCATGTCATAATATTGTCCTTCTGCATTTCTGTTTTTCCTCCTTTAACTCTTAATTTGCATGCTGCCGGTAATATTTTTCGTCTGCAGCATAAAATTTTGTCGTCTGCTATTGTTCTAAGATTTTTTTTTATAAATTTCTTCTCAAAATAAGGTCAGAATGTCAAACAGTTTAGATCCTGATGAGATGCCGCGTTACGCGGCATCTCATCTTGATCTAAATTGCTTGCAAAGGCAATCAATCTGGCGGATATATCCACCGCTAGCGTGTAAAGAGTTAACTCTTTGCATTCTGGGTTATTTTTAGGTATGCAACAATTATTGTCGTCTGGTACTGTTCTGAAAACAGAAATTTTAAAATTTCTTTTTCAAAACTGGGTATAATTATTACAGAGCTCCAGATAAGGGGAGTATTTAAAAAAAACTAAAATCTTTATTTCTGAATAAAACCCTATGGTGTCACAACTCATTAGAATCGTCTCTTCGAGACGATTCTAATGAGTAGTAACACCATTGGATTCGGTGCTCATATAAAAGAGAAGATAATGGATTTGTTCAATATACTCCCTCTTATCTGGAGCCCTGGTATTAAACAGTTTGAATCCTCATGATATGCCAGATTTTACTCCTCGCCCTAAGCTAGTACGTACTGCAAAATTTAGAATAAGGAATTGCCAAGTTTTGTGTCGATGCGAAAAACGATTTTGAGGTCTGAAAAATCTGCTTGTCTGAGAACACAGTGGCAAATGGGACAGATTCTTGGCTGGAACATGATGCATGATGTCCTTTTCTAAATGCCTGATTTAAAAAAACAACAAAAAAACATCTTCAGATTTTAACTACATGTAGACCATCGGGGTAAGTAACTGTAAGGAACTACTAGTCCGAAATTGGTCACTACTAGTGAATGTCGTTCGGACGCAGGCCACTGTTGAACCCTGAGCTTCTGAAGGTGCTGTCTGATTTGCTCTGTTTTCTTATAGAATCATTCGGTAACGGGTCTGCAGTCTTTCCTGGGGAAAGTTTTCCTTATTTAATTAGCCAATGGAATGGTTCAGATGATAGCTATCCATAGAGGGCTGAGTTTTATACATGTGTATTCAGTAGGAGAAAGTGTAACACATTTATTCTGATTTTACTTTGTTTGAGAAAGTATTAACTAATTCTCCCCGGAAAATTTAACCCTTTCCCTCATAGAAGCATCTTTTAGCCCATTTCATCTATTCCTCCACTATAGAAAATAATTCCGATATATACAGTCATGAGCATATGTACCATAAGAAATACTTTCTAAATCCTAGCTGACGGTAGCTTAAAGCAGGCTGAAAGTAAAGCAGAATGCACCTTAAGGTGCATTCTGCTTTACTTTAAGCCTGCTTTGAGTGGTCTACACTGTTTGCATAAGACATGTGTACTCTTCACAGGTACACTGTTTGTTAATGAATAGTAACTGTCACTTAGGGTTAAATACGAGTATACCTTAGGTACACATGCACGTTCAACTATGTCATCAGCATCTTAAAAACTGCAAAGACAATTATTATAAAAGTGATTTTTGTAAGTACAATGAAAAACAATTAAAAACATTCACAGCCTAAAGAGTTTTCACTTGCATTAGTTTTGTTTTATTTTATGCCTTTTTTTGACCACTTGATTGTCAAAAGGGGAATTAATTTATGCTAGAAACAATGAAGAGTATGATTAAGAGAATTAAATTTTTTAAGTAATTATATTAACCTTCCAATTAATCTTTGAGATATAGCTCCCAAAACTGCAATATAAGACATTATAAAAACAGTAGGTGTTATTTCTTTCAATTCAAAAACGGAAGTGAATGAAACATGGGTCAAATTATAATAAAAATAACACCAAAAAGCACAGGGATTGTTTTTTCTGCCGTACCGTATGTTTATCTCGTAGATTTAAAAAAGAAAAGAAACAAAAAGATATTCCTCTAAAATTCACACTGTTCTGAAAGTGTTCAGAATTTTATATGCATTATTTTTTTCCACAGTTTTACTTTGCGCTTTATGCAATTTTTTAGCGATTATATTTTGTGCTTTGTTGGCACTGTTCATGATTTTTATCATTTTGCACTCTTTTGTGGTTTGAAATTCGATAAAATTTGTATGGAAGATTCTGCAATGGTGAGAATACATGAGAGAGCTCCAGATAAAGCGAGTATTTCGAAAAACTAAAATCTTTATTTCTGGATTAAACCCTATGGAGTCACTACTCATTAGAATCGTCTCGAAGAGACGATTCTAATGAGTAGTAACACCATAGGATTTGGTGCTTGATGAGTAAGAAAATGTTGGATTTGTTCAGTTAACTCCGTTCTAATTATCTGTATGGAAGATTCTGCATGGGTGAGAATACATGATTTATGGTAACTTTTGTTGAAGTCTATCCAAGTGTTGACCTGTATACCGACTTGTAACAATAAAGAACATGAATTTAGAAGATTAAACCCATTATTCCATCAAATGCCTTTGTACGTCTCTTAATTAATTTCTCCCCTGAAAAAAGTAGTTCCACATAATGCGCAGTCATGACTACGTGGCATATTAGAAATATTTATTATATCCTAATAGGTGGTAGCTGAAAGCATCCTGAAAGTAAAGCAGAATACTCATGCTTTACTTTAAACCTGCTTTAAGTGATAACCTGTCTCCAAAATTAGAAATTAGCTTAGGGTTATAATGGGTTAAAGAATATACATTTGCATAATAAATATGACATAAAGGTGGTAGTTTAAAGCAGGACAAAAGTAATGCAGAAAACTATAGCAGCTTTCTGCATTACTTTTGTCCTGCATTAAGCAGCACTCAAGAGCACTATTAACCCTTTACCTGATAGCCTATTTCTAGTATTGAAGATAGGTGACCACTTAATGCAGGTTGAAAGTAAAGCAGAATATTCTGCGCCTTTAGGCGCATTTTGCTTTACTTTCAATCTGCTTTAAGCTTCCATGTGCTAGAATATAGAAAATATTCCCTATACTATATATTCATGACTGATTAAATTGGAACTAATTTTCTTCAGCGGAGGAATAAATCATATCCACTAAAAGGCGTATCTATGGCGGAAAGGGTTAAGAGGTCAATTCTACTCAGACAGTACTGTACAAACATTGATTTAAAAAAAAAAAAAAAACAGGAAAAGGAAGGTTGAAAATTTTCCAAGTATTTCGGAATCTAGCTTGACATCATTACATGTATACTCTATGGGTTAATTGTTAGCAAAGATTGTGTGGGCAAGGTGTGGGTGGGTGGGTGGGGTGTGGCGAAGGAATGACCTGATTTCAAGTTCCATCAGTTTTAACCCTTTACTCCACAGCCCATTTCTACTTTTGAAGATAAATGACTACTTAAAGCAGGTTGAAAGTAAAGCAGAATGTGCCTTAAGGCACATTCTGCTTTACTTTCAGTCTGCTTTAAGCTATCATCTGCAAAAATACACAAATATTTTGTATGGTACATGTTTATGACTGTATAAATTGGAACTATTTTTTCAGTGGAGGAAAAAATTAAATGTGCTAAAAGGCGCTTCTATGGAGGAAAGGGTTTATGCATGGCATTTAATCAAAACAGAAGAAAGAAGGTTGAAAACTTTTCCAAGCATTTCGGAATGAAGCATAATTAAATGTTATTACATGTATATTGGTTGCTTTAGGGAGGATTGGGTGGGTGGGTTATGGGGAATGACTGATTTGACAGTTTGAATGCATGGTATTTATTCGAAACAGAAAAAAGGAAGGTTGAAAACTTTTCCAAGCAGAATAGAGCATAATTAAATGTTATTACAGAGCACCAGATAAGGGTAGTTTTTCAAAAATTAAAATCTTTATTTCTGAATTAAACCCTATGGTGTCACTACTCATTAGAATCGTCTCGAAGAGACGATTCTAATGGTTAGTAACACCATAGGATTTGGTGCTAAAAATAGTGAGAAAATGTGGGATTTGTTGAAAAAACTACCTCTTATCTGGAGCCCTGTATTACATGTATATTGGTTGTTTTAGCAAAGGTTGGGTGGGTGGGGTGGGGTGGGGGGTGGGGAACGACTGATTTGACAGTTTGAATGCATGGCATTTATTCAATATTGAAAAAGTTTAACTGTAACTTTCTAAAATAGAGTGTGGAAGGGAATATAGTAACCATTTTGGTCATGTCACCAATAATTGATTGAATTGATGGTGTTGGAAAAAGTGTCTGCATAACCTTCAAAATTCTCCTTCATCTAAGCTTTCTATGGTGTAAATACCATAAAAAACTGTTGATCTCTTTAAGCAGGCTGATAGTAGAGCAGTTTAAGTAGTTACCCCATAAATACACCTTTTTACACCTTTAATTTGTTTCTCCACTGAAGAAAATATTTCCAATTTATACAGTTATAAATATGTATGATAACAAATATTTTCTTTATTCTAGCAGATGGTAGCTTAAAGCAGGCTTAAAGTAAATCAGAATGCACATCAAGGGTGCATTCTGCTTTACCGGTACTTTCAACCTGCTTTAAGCAATAACCAATTTTGAAAACTAGAAAATGGTTACGGGGTAATAGGTTAAAGGAGCTTTCTACTTTACTTTCAGCCTGCTTTAACCCTTTCCCTTATAGAAGCGACTTTTAACGCATTCATTTTATTCATCCGCCAAAGAAAATAGTTCCATTTTATACTGTCATGAATATGTACCATAAGAAATATTTTCTATATCCTAGCAGATAGAAACTTAAAGCAGGTTGAAAGTAAAGCAGAATGCGCCCTAGGGCGCATTCTGCTTTACTTTCAACCTGCTTTAATAGGTCACATATCTTAACTACTAGAAACAGGCTATGAGGAAAAGGGTTAAGCAGCAACTAATTAGGATTGATGCAGCAAATGTTTCCTATGTGTCTATCATTGCAAGGTAAAACATGAAAATGCTGCAAATTTCTATGAGGAATAAATAAAGGCACAAATGTATGTTATTATGAAGGAGAAAAGGATGAAAATTGGGCAGAAATTTCAATCAGCTTGACCCTTATCCCGCTTTAACCCATTACTCTATGTAGACACCTTTTTGCACCTTTAATTTATTCCTTAGCTGAAGAAAATTATAGTTCCACTTTTGCACAATGATGAATAATTTATGTACCTTAAAGAAATATTTTTGATATTCTAGCAGACAGTAGTTTAAAGCAGGCTGAAAGTAAAGCAGAATGTGCCTTAAGGCACATTCTGCTTTACTTTCAATCTGCTTTTAGCAACCGTTCTGTCTTTAATATTGGCAAAAAGCTATGGGAGAATTGATTGCTGGGTTAATAGCTGGACTTTATGTTGTCTATAGCTTGTATGGTTCCGTCTCTTACCCCCTTTTCCCTCTCGTTTGGCAGGGACGGTAATCAATACACAGTCGTACTTGCCTTTACACTTTCCTCCTTGAAACTTCAAATGGACAATCCCAGTTTCCATTTTAGTCTAGTCCATTTCTGACTTTTAAGGGTTGTTTTTGTCAATGTTTTGCATTTTGAAAAACAGTGAAGACCTAGATCAGAGGGCTCCTTAAGGAGCCCTCTGATCTGGGTCTTCACTGTTTGCATAGGACAAGTGCACTTTTAAGATGTATACTGTTTGAAAATATGCGGGACTAGGGTTCAAAGGGTAAAGCAACACTAATTCATGATCAGGCATGGATGTCTTATGCAGAACATGTGACCTGCAGAGAACTTTCGGAACAATCTTCCTGTGTGATTTGAGTATTTCGTAAATATGCCATTGATAGATCAGCTTATGTATCAATATTTTTTTGCGTGGATTTATATGATTTCCACTGTAACTTCTATTCAAACCTTTTCTATGTAAATCAAATGAGTATATGACGATTGTGTGCTTTGCAAACAGTATAGACCTTGATCAGACGGCTAGGTCCTTCAGGAGCCCTCTGATCAGTGTCTGCACTGTTTGTTGTTGATATTTAAGACATTTTTTCTGAAACATTTTTTGAAATTTGCCGTTAAAATTAATGTAAACTTGTCTCGTTTCGAAAGTGGACAAATCTATTTGAAAAATTTAACATAGAAAGGGTTAACTTCGAGAGTAGTATCGGAAAAATGTTTGAATGAACCATTGCACTCCCATCCTATACATTTGTACAAAGTTTTAAAAAAAACAGCAAAATTCTATCAAAATAACTGCAGAATTCTTGCCTGATCTGTACCGAACCATTTACCTGATCGGACTAAAACCTTCTCTTCAAACAGGGTAGTGTTTGTCTGGGGAAAGAGTCTGACGATAATCAATTTAGCGTACAAAGACAGGCTGAAGACTATTGTCGGGGCGATCAACAGCGGCAGGCTAAGCCTTACTGCAGCGAAATACAGTAGAGCCTCTCTATTACGGCCACCTAAAAATCTATTTGATGGTTTTAAAGATAGATCACAGCTTAAAGCAAAATGAAAGTAAAGAAAAAAGCTCCTAAAGGAGCTTTTTGCTTTACTTTCATCTTGCTTTTACACAGCCACCAGCCTTTAATTCCTGAAATTTAACCTCATGTAGTGGGTGTAGTAGAGGGGTATTACTGTAACTTTGTGCGGCTGCGTGTAGGCATGCCGAATGCTGGTGCTGTTAGCCACAATTACTTGGAGTCAGATTTGTCTCTGATTCATGTACTACCGAAAATGCATCAGGGTTGTTGCATTGGTGTTGCAACCGACTCTAGTTTTCAAATTCTTCTGGGTATAGTGTATTGTTATTTTCCCTGAAAAGTTGAAAATTCAGATCTATTGATGGACCTGTTTTAAATATACTCATTACATTTTACAAACAGTTTAGACGCAGATCAAAGGGCTCCTATAGGAGCCCTTTGATCTGGGTATACACTGTCTACACTGTTTGCTAATTTAGACCAGTATTCCTCGGCGCCATATGAGCATTTAATGTGTCACGGTGCCGTAAAATCCAACTCAAATCAATCAAGACCAGTATTTATTAAACTACCTAGAATTCCAAGCAGACTGGTTTGTATTTATAGGCAACTAAAAATATCCACAAGGGAACTTAATAACACACTTAGTATTGAAAGAGTAGTAAACAATCCCCACCATCCTGTAGGGGCTTTCTGCTTCACCTTCAGCTTGCTTTAAGCATCCACCATCAACCAGCTTTTTTTTTGAAGATATTTATCCTTATTTTGTTACCCAATACCATAGTTCAGATTACAGTGGTGTTCATAGTAGGCAGATTTATATATATGATAAGATTTAAGCTTATAATACAGTCAATTCTCTCTATTAAGACCACTAAAATGAAGCCTAATTGATTGTATAAAAACAGGTGACAGCTTCAAGCAAGGTGACAGTAACACAGAAAGCTCCTAAAGGAGCTTTCTGTATTACTGTCACCTTGCTTTAAGCAGTCACACCTAATAATTAACTCTTTGCAACTCGTCTGCAACAATTGTCGTCTGCTTCTGTTCTAAAATTATATTTTTCAAAATTTCTTTTAAATTCAGTGTCAGAATGGCAAACAGTTTGGATCCTGATGAGACGCGGCGTCTCATCTGGATCCAAACTGTTTGCAAAGGCAATGACTGTGGCAGATATATCCGCCGCTAGCATGCAAAGCGATAGCACACTTTTATGGACGTAATAGAGGCGTTTTACTGTACCTAGTCCTGATTTGGGATATTATTTACTTTCAGCTTGCTTGCCTTTTAGTGCATTTAATTCTTCTTTAAATTATTAGTCATTAATATGTATTATAAGAAACATTTGTAATATTCTAGCAGATGGTAACTTAAAGCTACAAAACTTAAGAAAAAGGCTATGGAGAGGGTTCCAGATAAGAGGGATTTAACTCAAGTTTTTCAACATTTTTCTCTTCATGTCTGCACTAAACCCTATGGTGTGACTACTCATTAGAATGGTCTCTTATATGGTTTTGAGCAAGCATAAGGAATTTAGTGAAACTTTATAAACTGAGGTCCTATGTATCAGTACTTTTCACTGGGCATCCAAAAGAACCAGAGAAATTTGTCGGCATGGTAACAGGGTTGTTTCGATCCACTCCCCATCAACTTTATTTTCAACCTGCTTTAAGTGGTCACCTGTCTTCAAAATGAAGAACTAGGCCATGGGGTAAAGGGTTAAATACTAGTAACCCTTATGCAGGGCTCAGTTTCTGTCTTTCCTCTTTTATGTCTCCACTAACCCCTATATTAGAATCATCACTTTTGGACAATTCTAATGAGTAGTCACATTATAGGACTTGGTTGAGACATAAAAAATTAGTACTCGAAATATCCCTTTTTGATGCAGACAACTAAATTCTTGATGCCTGATCAAAACCCAATAGTTTGACTTGTAACTCATTAAAATCATCTCAAAGTGATGATTCTATTGAGTAGTTACACCATAGGATTTGACTTAAACAAAAAGGAGCCCTGAGTATGTCTGCAATTTTTTTTATATTATTGACTCTTAACGCAGTTCTTCATACCTTCATAAAAACCTTTCATAGTTTACTAACATGTTAAATACTAATCATAAGATGAAATACCATCTATGTAACAAAGAAAGACAGTCAGGTGCAGCGAAAATAAAAATACAGGATAATATCGGTGTAATACAAATCTCACTTATCAATTTAGTACGTGAGTATGCAGCTTTAAATTGACAGGCATTCTCTATTGTACGCTTTTCCTCCATTAGCGACATGCTTTTCTCCCACATTTCTCTCGTCGACACCACATGTTACACGAATATGTTAGAATCATTGAAATCTCATTTAGCCGGCATGCACACAAGCAATGCACATGCAAACATGCGCATTTTCTACATTTTATAGATTTTCAGTGCATTGAAATATGCAAATTAGGAAATTTTAAATTTAAACCTGTGTTGCCATGGTAACAAAATCTTAAAGTTTCACAGTTGAACTTCCTGATGAATCTGCTGTTGCGTTTCGAGGGGTAATGAATACTAAGGAAGGCAGACTTCTGGGTAACATAAGGGCTCTCTTAGGGTAAGAGTTTTTTCTATCGCTATTCTGTGTCGTGTTTTGTTGTGTTTCACTCTTGCAGCATGTTCAGACTGCGAAGCATTCATCATTTTCATTCATGAATTTATTGTAATTTACTCTTGAACATTTTTAGATCAGAGGGTAGTTTTTGAAGTGGTTTACAAATGTGGTTTGAATATATCTTTAGTTTATTTGTAATAGCTGTAGATAAACGGAGTATATTTCAAACACTTAATTATTTAATGTCTCAATGAAATGCTATTTTGTGACTGCTCTTTGAAACCATCTCTTTAAGATGATTTTAATGAGTAGTCACAGCAAAGAGTTTCATGCGAAAGAGAAAAGAAAATGTACGCAGTTGTAAGCTTACTCCCTCTTAATCTGAAGTCTGTACGTATTATAACTTTGGTGAAATAGGTAGAGATATACAACGGGTGTTAACTCTTTCCTCCCTGAAACTTCAAATGGACAACCCCAGTTTCCATTTAAGTATATTCCATTTCTGACTTTTAAGGGTTGTCTTTTGTCATGTTTTGCATCATGACAAACAGTGAAGACCCATATCAGAGGGCTCTTTAAGGAGCCCTCTGATCTGGGTATTCACTGTTTGCATAGGACAAGTGCACTTTTCACATGTATACTGTTTGAAAAGGACGCCTAAATGCAGGACTAGGGTTCAAAGGGTTAAACATTTATTCAACTCATTCCCCCTGTAACTTTAAATGGAAAATACCAGTTTCCAGTGAAGTCTAGTCCATTTTGACTATTTAGGGTTGTATTCTGCCATTCATTGCTAAATAGCAAACAGTGCAGATCCTGATCAGAGGGCTCCTTTAGGAGCCCTCTGATCTGGGTCTTCACTGTTTGCATAGGACAAGTGTACTCTTTACAGGTTCAATGTTTGTAAATGACAAGGATACTCATTGCTTAGGGTTGAATGTGTTAGACTGAATATTATGTCTTGAAAAGTGGTGACAGCTTAACGCAGGACAACAGTAAAGCAGAAATCTCCTAAAGGTGATTTCTGCATTACTTTTGATCTTCATTAAGTGGAAACTTGTATAATCATTTTCTATACTTCTTTATGGAGTGTCCGCTGAACTCAGGTGTAACTGTATATGGTTGATATTTGGCTGCCTTGTGAGTGTGCTGATGAACTTACTCTCTAACCGTGAAGATCCAGATCCGTGCCTGAGATGAAATAAAGTTTTGTTCTGTTCTGTTCTGAACTGAACAACAAATATTGATTGTTTAAAATACAGGTGAATGTTTAAAGCAAGGTGACAGAAAAAGGAACTTTCTGTTTTACTGTCACTTTGCTTTATAAGCAATCACCTAGCTGTTGTAAACACAATTTTTATAATTTTCTGGTTGTAATGGATATGTTTTACTGTATATTGTCAGAAATCATTAAGATTAAAAGTTGACCTTAAGAAGAGACGATTCTAATGAGTAGTTACACCATAGTGTTTTATGCAGAAATAAAGATATTACTTTTTTAAAAACTCCCCTTATCTGGAGCCTTGTCATGGTTATAATAATTTTTTATATTAACGGCATTTAACCCTTAGCCTGCCACTCACGACTATAGCTCCATATGCAAACAGCTTGGATCCGCATGAGACGCCGAGTAACTCGGCGTCTCATCCGGATCCAAGCTGTTTGACACTCGGACAACATTTTCAGCAATTTTGAGCAACTTTGAAGCACTTTGAAACTTGAAGCAGACGAGAAATATAGCAGACAACAATTTATTTGGCGGGCTAAGGGTTAATTATAATAGAGAAAGTCACATATATAATTATTGAATTAAACTGTTTCTTACTATAAGCATAATATTGATGCTTTTTGACAGCAATGTAGACCCAGATCAAACAGCTCCTTTAGGAGCTTTCTGATTTTACTTTCACCTTGCTTAGAATTGTCATCAGTGTCTTCCATACAAATATTTTACCTTTCTTATCGATGGCCGTAATAGAGAGGTTAAAAGTAATCTTTTGGGTTTAATTTAGGAATTCTAGAGTCCGGTTTCCTTCACACAATAATGTAATACCTCTCCAAAGTATAGTTATATGTCAAGATATGAAGATCTCAACTTGTAGAAATATAATTTTATACAGTCTGAAAGAAACAATAAACAATAATAACTATAGGGTTTCTATTTCAACATGACTGCCTGAAACTGTGATATACAGTGGAGAATCTGTTATTCTTTCCCGTTTAAACGCAAACGAAACGCAAACGCAAAGTACTAACACGGAGAAAAGAACAATTTTGGGACAATTCTGATAACTCGTGTTTATATTGGTGGCAAACAGTTTGGAGCCAGATCAGACGCCGGGTTACCCGGCGTCTGATCTGGCTCCAAACTGTTTGTAAAAGAAAAAATAGTTTTAGCCTAAACGCGTTTATCGGGAAAGAATAACAGATTCTCCACTGTACATAAAATTGTAGTATCTACATGTGAGAAATACTCTTGAAAAATACAGTTGAACTTCGATATCTTGAACTCGCTTAATTCGAACTATTCGACTTTTCGACACATGAATTGCATTATTTCATGCATGGTTAAGTCAAACATACCCGTATTTTAAAGTTAAAACGTGGCTGAGCCACGTTTTAACTTTGAAATGCTGGTATGTTGGATTTAACTGAGTTCGAGATATCAAAGTTTGACTGTATGGTATATCCCTTAACCCCATATATACACATTTTAACACATTTAATTCATTACTCCACTGAAGAAAATAGATCCAATTTATACAGTCATGACTATGCATCTTAAGAAACATTTTCTATATTCTAGGAGATTATGGCTTAAAGCAGGCTTAAAGAAAGGCATAAAAGCCTTAAGGCACATTCTGCCTTCTGGTTTACTTTCAGCCTGCTTAATAACGCTTCCATCTGCTAGGATGTAGGAAATATTTTTCTTACGGTGCTAATGCATTATTATATTATCAAGTGGAAATATTTTCTTCAATGGAGGAATAAATTTAAAGTGATATAAAGCATATTTATGGAGTAAGGGTTAACCCATTACCCGATAGCCTATTTCTAATATTGAAGATAGTAGACAATTAAAAACAGGTTGAAAGTAAAGCAGAATGCGCCTTAAGGCACATTCTGCTTTACTTTCAGCCTACTTTTAGCTACCATCTACTAGAAAATAAAAAATATTTCTTATGATAAATATTCATAATTTAATAATTTGGAACTATTTATTTAGTGGAGGAATAAATTAGAGGTGTAAAAGGGCGTATTTATGGGGTTATGGGTTAAAAAGTTTTTAACCTAATGAATTCAGGTACCTGACTTCTCATCTAGATCCAAACTGTTTGCAAAGGTAATCACTGTTTCACTGTTCTCAGGGCTCCAGATAAGGGGAGTATTTCAAAACCTTAAATCTTTATTTCTGCTTTAAACCCTATGGTGTCACTACTTGTTAGAATTGTCTTGAAGAGCCGATTCTAATGAGTAGTAACACCACAGGACTTGATGCTAAAAGAAGTGAAAATGTTGGATTTGTGAAGTTTACTCCCTCTTATCTGGAGCCCTGTGTTCAATATAATAGAGTGCAAAGAATAAATACAGGAACCCAAAAAGAAGCAAAAACAAAACCACAGACAACAATTATGAAGCAGATGACAGTTTGGAAGCAGACGGCATAATATATTGTTATTCGGAAAGAGGAGCTACAGTTGATCTTGTATTATCCCCATTACTCCATAGCCTGTTTCGAGTATTGAAGAATTTGTGACCACATAAAGCAGGATAAAAGTAAAGCAGAATGAGCATTCTGCTTTACTTCCAACCTGCTTTTAAGCTACCACCTGCTAGGCTATAGAAAAACTTTCTTTTGGTAAATGTTCTGGACTATAATTATAATATTTCTTCAATGGAGTAATAAATTAAATGCATAAAAAGGTGTATTTCTGGAATGAAGAGTAAAGTCATCACCTGTCTTTATAACTAGAAACAGGCTATGAGGTACAGTACCGAACCTTATTAAATTAACAATTTTTGCGGTTCGCTTGCAATTCGATGCCAATTCGCTTGCAATTCGATGGCGATTCGCTTGTGAATACCTTCCAACGCAATTAACGCGTTAAGTTTTCCTGAATTGTGTATCTCCCCAATTTTCGCAAATATGCCCTCGTTAATGTTTTTCAATTCAATTTTTGTCACAACCGCTTCGGAAAAATCGCGTGAAACCACTCAAGCACATGGTTTGCTTTTTGAAGCGCCCAATTCGATGGCGATTCGATGGCAATTCGATGACAATTCGCTTGCGATTATCAATTTAATTTGATAAGGTTCAGTACTGTAGTGAATGGGTTAACTCTAAGCATGCTAGCGGTGAAACCATGATAACCTTTGCAAACAGTTCGGATCCAGATGAGACGCCGCATAATGCGGCGTCTCATCAGGATCCAAACTGTTTGACACTCTAACCGTTTTTTTGGAAAGAAATCTTGAAAAATCTATTTTTAGAACAGAAGCAGACGACAATAATATTTATTTTTTTTGCAGACTATAAAAGTAATGATACCCATGATGCAAAAGAGTTAAACACTTAGAAAAAAGCTATGGCTGAAAGGGTCAATACATGATTGACTGTGATATATTTTTATTTGGATAAAGGAAAGATATAATTTCAGAATCAGGCAGTTGCACCTGTCTCGGTATCTGGTTAGTAAAAACAAAACTCATGCCAAGTTTCGGAGGTTTTAGTTGCAGCATTTTTGCACCTGCGACTCAGAACATGAATCTGATAAATTCCTGTCATAAAAGTGTCAAAAACGAGACAGAAACTGTCGCCCACCACGTAGACCTAGATTAGATATGCATAAGTGAGTAACGTGCAATATGTCAGGAGCAGATTTACTCCGTTTAGAGAATTTAGATAGGAGATGTCACATTATTGATGTTGCATGGGTGGATGAATTGAAATGGGATTGCATACATTATCCCTCAGCCTGCGGAAAAGTTACCATCCGCATTAAAAGTTTTGTCAAATTTGGTTTCTTTCCAAATATTTTTCTTTTTACATAAAAAGTGATCAAAATGCATGTTTCTGATATCGGAATTCAATAGAAAATTTTGGGTGATTCTAGCGTTTGGTATGGATTTAGATCGTTCCAGATTTCAGATGAAGGTGTGACTAGTAGAATCATTGTTATTGTTGTTATCATTGCTGATTTGTGGGGCGTGTGTAATTTAACCCTTAGCCTGCCAGTCACGACTATAGCTCCATATGCAAACAGCGTCTCATCCGGATCCAAGCTGTTTGACACTCGGACAACATTTTCAGCAATTTTGAGCAACTTTGAAGCACTTTGAAACTTGAAGCAGACGAGAAATATAGCAGACGACAATTTATTTGGCGGGCTAAGGGTTAACTGAATGTATGGCACATTATTAACTCGTTGCATGCTGGGTAATTTTTTGGTCCGCAACAATTGTCTGCTTTTTTTCTAAACGACTTGGTCGTTTACGTTCCACCACCGTTTTACTACAGTAAAACCTCGCTATTACGACCACTAAATTATGTTAATTATTAGGGTGTTTACGGTAGGTGACCGCTTAAAGCAAGGTGACAGTGAAACAGAAAGCTCCTTTAGGAGCTTTCTGTTTCACTGTCACATTGCTTTAAGCTGTCACCTGTCTATTATACACTCAATTAGCGTTCGTTTTAGTGGTCGTAATAGCGAGACTTTACTGTACTAGTAAAAATAAGTTTTTGAAATATTGTTTCAAAACAGGGCAAGAGTGTCAAACAGTTTTGCCTTACGCGGCGTCTCATCAGGATCCAAACTATTTGTAAAGGTTATCTTGATTTTAATGCCTAAGAGTTAATGCTTACAATTCTGAATTGTCAATCAAAAATGGAATCTTCCATTTACTCGTAAATGCCAAGTCTATATTCACTTTTGGTGTCTTCAAAATAATTCAGATATTTAGAATTATGCCAAACATGTGTAGACCCTTATCAGAGAGCTTGGAGTTTAAATTAATCATTTCTCTGTATCCCTAGGACATGGTAGGGGGTTCAATGATTTATGCTAACAATTAAAATGGAATAATGCCCCTGTGTGAAGGTTTTGAATTATTTTAGAACTATTCCAGAATAATTTCTTGAATATTCATGAACAATTCTAGAAGCAGTCATTTAATAAATGTTCATGACTATTCTTAAAAAATTCTAGAAATATGATAGTTTTAGAACCATTGTTCTTGAATTACGGAAGTTCTTGAATTCCTTTTTGTAGAATTTGTAAAGTAATTCTTGAAACTCTAGAACAATAGTTATTTTAGAAATGGCCATTTAACGTTCATGAATATTCTAAAATTCTTGAATACTTTTCAGAGGTGTGGCATTCTTATATGCTAAATATAAAGACAAAGTTTAGAACACAATATTGACTATATCAAATGCAGTATTTATATTATATAATGCCTACAGTGGAGAATCTGTTATTCTTTCCCGATAAACGCGTTTACGCTAAAACTATTTTTTCTTTTACAAACAGTTTGGAGCCAGTTCAGACGCCGGGTAACCCGGCGTCTGATCTGGCTCCAAACTGTTTGCCACCAAGATAAACATGAAATATCAGAATTGTCCAAAAGTTGTTATTTTCTACGTTTTAGTGCTTTGCGTTTGCGTACGTTTGTGTTTAAACAGGAAAGAATAACAGATTCTCCACTGTACATCTTCATAGATAATATTAGTCATTAGTTATTAGTCACCAATAGATATTTTTCTGACTATAAAAGTACAAATATTTAACTCTTCAAATAATACACAATAGAACTGTTAGTGTCACAAACATTTTTAAAAATCCATTTTTATCTTTTAAAAATCCATTTTTATCTATCTGATAAAAGTAAATACTTTTAACCCTTTTCCTGCTGTAATCCGGGATAAGGGGACAAGGGGAGTAATTTAGAAAACTGAAATCTTTATTTCTGCATTAAACCCTATGGTGTTACTACTCATTAGAATCGTCTCTTTGAGTAGTTACACCATAGGATTTGGTGCTGAAATGAGTGTGAAAATGCTGGATTTGTTCAGTGTACTCCCACTTATCTGGAGCCCTGTCTGTAACATTTGTCTACTTTGAAATGCCAACTGTAAAATTTGTGAAGCCATATTTGGGAGTATTTTTAAATAGCAGAAACTTAAAGATGGTTGTCAAACAGTTTGGATCCAGATCAAGCACCATGTATCACAGTTTCTTGACCGTATTCAAACTGTTTGCAAATACCAGTGATTTGAAGACCCACAGAACAAGGGTTGACAACTTGTATTCTCAAGCATTACGATCAGTTAGAACGATATCTGTAGTTTGGACGATATCTGTTTTTGATGATATTATATATAATTGCCTGCATTGTGATTGCTGTTTGCTACAAATTTATCCCAAATGCACTCAAATGATACTATTTTAAAGAAATTACAAAACATATTAGAAATATGTTATTTATTATCTGATGAGTAAAAATATTTGCCCTTTTCTCAGTGTAATTGATGTTTGGAGTCAGCTTGCATGCTAGTAGTGAAGGGTCCAGATAAGAGATAGTTATTTCAACAAATCAAATATTTTATCACTCATTTCAGCACCAAATCCTATAGTGTTACTACTCATTAGAATCGTCTCAAAGAGACGATTCTAATGAGTAGTGACACCATATGGTTTAATTCAAAAATAAAGATTTTAAGGTGCATTCTGCTTTACTTTTAGCCTGCTTTAAGCAACCATCTACTTGAATATAGAAAATTTTGGTTTTAGTAAATACATGTATTCATAACTGGTTAAATTAGAACTATTTTCTGTAGTGGAGGAATAAATCAAAGGGCGTAAAAAGGTGTATTTATAGGGTAATGGATAAAAGTGAGTTTGAGTTATCAAGATTCGACTGTACTCAAGGTTTCACCTGCTACACAGTGAAAATACAAAGCTGTCGGCGGAGTGTCTGGCGTCTGTCTGTCTGCTAGGAGTCAACACTTTCTGCAAATTATCATAAACGCTGCTAACTGACATCACACATGCATTTCCTTGAACATATCTATCATTTGTACCTCGTTTGTATTGATAAACCAGTCTTAACCCTTTTCATGGTAGTAGCATAATATAAACAAATCCAACATTTTCTCACTTGTAATCCTATAATGTAACTACTCATTAGAATCGTCTTGAAGAGACGATTCTAATGAGTAGTCACACCATAGGATTTAAAGCAGATATACAGATTTTAGTTTTGGAAATACTCCCCTTATCTGTAGCCTTGGCATAGTGATGACTATTGCAAACAGCTTGGATCCAGATAAGATGCCAAGTGACTTATTCATGGCATCTCATCTCAATTATATTTACAAGCAGTTTTGATCAAGATGAGATGCCACGTAACATTGTGTCTCACCAGGATCTAAACCATTGCAATCATTTAAACACTACTTGGAATTCTGGGTTGTTTAATAATGAATACTGCTCAAAATTAGCAAAAAGTGTAGATCCTGATTAGAGAGCTCCCATAGAAGCCCTCTGATTTGGGTCTACACTGTTTGTAAATGTAATGAGCATATTAACCCTTTACCCAATAGAAGCGCCTTTTAGCAAATATGATTTGTTCCTCCGCTAAAGAAAATAGTTCCAATTCAATCAGTCATGAAAACATATTATAGGGAATATTTTCTATATTGTAGCACAAGATAGCTTAAAGCAGGCTGAAAGTAAAGCAGAATGCGCCTTAGGGCGCATTCTGCTTTACTTTCAACCTGCTTAAAGTAGTCACCTATCTTCAATTCTAGAAATAGGCTATCAGGTAAAGGGTTCAAAACAAGTCCATGGTGTTGAAAGAGTTGTTACTGCAAAACCTGTTTTGAAATTTTTTGCATTTTGTCACTTCGATATCCTTGTTCTGTGAATAATACATAATATAGATAAATAGACTGAACTGATTTGAAGATTTTAGCGGACATTTTCTGTAGACTAAATTTACTCTGTTGAAAGAACTAAACCTAAAACCTTTACCTCAGTACCTGTTTCTAGTGTTGATGGTGGGACTAAACCTAAAACCTTTACCTCAGTACCTGTTTCTAGTGTTGATGGTGGGACTAAACCTAAAACCTTTACCTCAGTACCTGTTTCTAGTGTTGATGGTGGGACTAAACCTAAAACCTTTACCTCAGTACCTGTTTCTAGTGTTGATGGTGGGACTAAACCTAAAACCTTTACCTCAGTACCTGTTTCTAGTGTTGATGGTGGGAGACTACTTAAAGCAGGTTGAAAGGAAAGCAGTAAAGCTTTACTTTCAGCCTGCTTAACCTTTTACCCCATAAATACGCCTTTTTACGCCTCTAATTTATTCCTCAACTTACGAAAAAAGTTCTAATTTATATAGCCATCAATATATATCATACGAAATAATTTCCATTTCCTTGCAGAGGGTAGCTTAAAGCAGGCTGAAAGTGAAGCAGAATGCGCCTATAGGCGCATTCTGCTTCATTTTCAACCTGCTTTAAGTAGTCACCTATCTTCAATATAAGAAACAAGCTATGGGGTCATGGGTTAAAGCTACCATCTGCTAGGATATAGGAACTGTTTGTTATGTTGAACATTCTTTATTTTCTTTAGTGGATGAATGGATTTAATGTTTAACCCTTTACCTGAATTGAAAATAGGTTACTACTTAAAGCAGGTTGAAAGTAAAGCAGAATGCGCTTAAGGCGCATTCTGCTTTACTTTCAGCCTGCTTTAAGCTATCCTGTGCTAGAATATATTGAAAATTTTCCCTATAATATATATTCATGACTGATTAAATTGGAACTATTTTCTTCAGCGGAGGAATAAATCAGTTTCGCTAAAAGTCGCTTCTATGGGGTAAAGGGTTAAAAAGGAATATCTATGGAGTTGCAGGGTTAACCAGTAATGTGTAAGCTTAACTTGCATTTTCAAACAGTTTTGCATGAGCCATATTTGGAGTTGAACAACTTGATGTCTGCCATGGTCAGGATCCCAACAGTTTTGACAGTGCTCACTTGGAACATGTTGAGCCGCATATGATTAGGATCCAAACTGTTTGCAAATAATCATTGTAGTCAGGGTAAGAATGTGAAGAGGTTAATTCAAAGATTTTACTTTGTTACAATGGAATATATTTTTTTAATGAAAAAAAAAAGGAATCACAAATTACGGTGCATTTCAAATTAACATTTGTCAAGTCTTGGAGCCAAGTCATTTACCAATATTCAGACTGATAAGAGCGGCATAATCCATTACCTCATAAATACGCCTTTTTACGCCACTAATTTATTCTTCCACTGACTAAAATAGTTCCATTTTATATGGTCATGAAAAAAATATGTACAATAAGAAATACTTTCTATATCCTAGGCAGCTTAATTATTAAAGCAGACTGAAAGTAAAGCAGAATGTGCCTTAAGGCACATTCTGCTTTACTTTCAGCCTGCTTTATATGGTCATTTGTAATCAAAGCTAGGAACAGGCTATAGGGTAATGGGCATAGTGAAAGGCACATTTCTATGTCCCCAAAGATCTGATAAAAAAGTGTGTCACACACATAGGCCATTGCCAGACATGTGTCTTCATCTAAAAGCAGGTTTTTTTTCTGCCCTGCCTTGCATTCTAATGATGTTTTGATCCATTAAAATCAAATCACTCTCTCATCCATCAACATGTGATTGTCAGCGTTCGGCATGAGTTTGTCGCCATCAGTCATGAGCGTCATGACATCATGCATATTCCATGTGCAGATCCAATCAAATTTTCTCAAAGGGGGTCGCAGTGATTCAGATAAGGGGGGTAGTTCAAAAACTAAAATCCTTATCTCTGCACTAAACCTTATTATGTCACTACTCATTAGAGTTATCATAAAGAGACAATTCTAATGAGTAGTTACACCATAGGATTTGAATTTGATGCTAATGTGGGATTTTTTCAGTTATTCCTTCTGAAATGGAAAATTTGGAGGGGGATCCAACTGAGAAGATTAAATCTTTTCTCCCTGAAATTGTAAATGGAAAATTCAACTTTCAGATATGTCTAGTTTTGGTTTTTTTACTTTTTACTATCAACAATTGCTTAATGTCAATGTATTGTTGTATGGCAAACAGTGTAGACCCTGATCAGAGTTCTCCTGAAGAACTTTTCTAGAGGGTCGGGGAACTGGGCATCTGTTCTCCGCCTCTAAAGATCCTTGCCTTTACTGGGTTTGGCTTGTGTCAACATCTGTATTTTGTCTCATAGACATGTATGAAAGTTTTCCTGAAACCATACAAACACCATTGGAGGATGCATTTATCTAGTCCAGGAACTCTCTGATCTGGCTCTACATTTTGCAAAGGGATGCATCAAGACATAATTTAAGTTTGACAGTGTAGATCTAATTCAGAGGACTATTTCTGGATCGCTCTGATCTGGATTTGCACTGAGATGACAATGACCACAAGTTTTAAGTATGTGTATATTCAGAGAGCAGATCCGGTCAGAAGGCTCCTTCAGGAACCCTCTGATCTAGATCTACACCTCACAGTATGAGAAACAGTGAAGACCCAGATTGGATGGCTCCCTCAGGAACCCTCTGATTTATTGCAAAGAGACGTATGACTATAAAATTTAATGACATTTAATATAGTGGGAGCCCTCTGATTTAGGTCAACACTGTTTTCAAAGAGACATATTATTACAGATTTAAGTATGACAAACGATATAGACCTAGATCAGAGGGCTCCTGAAAGGAGTCCTTTGATCTAGGTCTACATTGTTTGTTTGTTCTGTCTACACTAGTCCCCATACTGTAAGAGTTGATTCAAATATATCGGCCATATGACAAAACATTGTAGTTGTTTATAAACTTGTTATAATATGTAATGAGCATGATCTAGGTCTACATAGTTTGCACTGTGGATCTAGACTGTTTGCACTCTCTACACTCATTCCTCTCACTGTAAGGGTTTAATCCAGATATCTTTAAAAGTCCATATGAAAATACATTGTAGTTTATAGACTTGTAATATGAGTGTGATATTACTTTGGTTCGCAAGGAGGAAGGCACAAGATACTTTACCAACAGATTACATGGTAAACAGATATCTCCCCGATCACCTGATACAAGATTATATGAGTTGTTAGATTGCATGCAGGGATTCAGAGCCAGTACAGTCAAACCTTTACTTACCGACCAATGATGACAACTCATAGAACTCGTAAAGCTCTAAGTCTTGTGGCCTACCGATGATGACAACTCGTAGAGCTCTAAGTCTAGTGGCCTACCGATGATGGAAACTGGTAGAGCTCAAAGAACAATTTGCCATTATTCTTTCCCAATAAATGTGTTTACACTAAAACTATATTCGCATGCAAACAGTTTGGAGCCAGATCAGACTCCGGGTAACCCGGCGTCTGATCAGGCTCCAAACTATTTGCACCTCAGACTAAAATGAACAGCCTGAATTTTGAAAAAGTCACCTTTTCTACATTTTATTGCAGTGCATTTGTGTTTAAACGGGAAAGAGTAACGTCTTCTCCACTGTAAAGCGTTTATTTTGACATTTAAAATCTTTATTTCTCAACCAAACCCTATGTTCTGACTTCTCATTAGAGTCATCTGGAAGAGACAATTCTAATGAATAGTAACAACATAGGATTTTATAGAGACAAAAAGGAGTGAAAGACCTTGAGTCAAGGCTCCAGATAAGGGTAGTTTTTCAAAATCTAAAATCTTCATTTCTGCATTATAAACCCTATTGTGTTACTACTCATTAGAATCGTCTCAAAGAGATGATTCTAATGAGAAGTAACACAATAGGATTGGTCCTGAAATGAGTGAGATAATGTTGATTTTGTTCAGTTTTACTCCCTCTTATCTGGAGCCCTGAAAATGCCTTGAGTTTCTTGGGGTTTCATATCAGGATAAAATAATTTTTGCAAAGGTCAAGACATGGTGGTAAAGATGGCCAATTCATCTTCTATTGAAAGGTCACTTTAGACACACATGTTAACTGTTTATGCTGCCTATATATATAATTTCCATTTCCATCTGCAACAAATATCTTTTGCTACTGTTCTTATAATAAAACTTACTAAAATTCATTTTCAAAATGAGGTCAGAATGTCAAGCAGTTTCGCTCCTGATAAGACACTGTGTCACACACGTCTCATCTGGATCCTTATTGCTTGCAAAGGTAAACACGGTTTTGTAACGTTAGCATGCAAGGAGTTTAAGGTAAAGCTTTAATTGAACATACATGTATAATATAGTTTGATGCATGTGTGGTACTTTGATATTTGAAATATAAGACAAGTGACGTTAAATCTTGGATAATATTTCTGGGTTAATATGTACCTGGCGAGAGTTGAAAGTCAAGATTATTTGTATGCAATGACAGCCAACCATTTACGTGTTGACATTTTGGATCCTTTCATGCAAGGCTTCGAATAACCCTTTACTCCATTGCTTGTTTCTACTGAGCTTTGAAGACAGGTTATCACTTAATCCTTTACTCCAAAGCAAGTTTCTAGTTTTTAAGACAGGTGATCACTTAAAACAAGTTGAAAGTAAAGCAGAATGCACCTAAGGTGCATTCTGCTTTACTTTCAGCTTGCTTTAAGCTATCATCTGCTAGAATATAGAAATCATTTCATATAATGCATAATTATGACTGTGTAAATTGGAACTTTTTTCTTCAATAGAGAAATAAATCAAAGGTCCATATGTGCACAGAGATATCTTTCTTATATAGTTGCATGGTACAGTGGAGAAAACGTTATTCTTTCCCAATAAACGCGTTTAAGCTAAAACTATTATTTGCAGTGCAAACAGTTTGGAGCCAGATCAGACGCCGGGTAACCCGGCGTCTGATCAGGCTCCAAACTGTTTGCCACCAAGATAAACATGAAATATCAGAATTGTCCAAAAGTTGTTCTTTTCTACATTTTAGTGCTTTGCGTTTGCGTACGTTTTCGTTTAAACGGGAAAGAATAACAGATTCTCCACTGTATCAGGCCACTATTTGACCTGTAAAAAATGATATTTTCACGGGTCATTGAAGTGATATGATTGGTTGTGAGAGCCAATCTGCCATTGAAAATATTGCGTATTTATGGAGTTAAGAGAACAATAAAGCAGGTCAAGAGTATAGTCAAATGTGCCTTAAGGCTTTCCTTTCAACCTGCTTTAAGATATCTGCTAAAATAAAAGCAATATTTCACATGGGGCATTCACAAGTCATTTCTATAAGAGGTCTGTTATGTTTGATTAAGTTTGTGAAATTAATGAGTTAAGTAATTTTGGATGTGTTGACTTCTGGAAACAGTTTCTGACAATTAAGGTAAACAGTAAACTGTTGTTCCAGATCTGGTACCAAAGTTTTAAGTGTTTGAGTTGAGTCTGAGATTGTTCTCGAGCATTTGATTGGTCAGATTTGAGCTTTTGCTCAAATCTGACCAATCAAATGCTTGAGAACGATCTAAGCCTCAACTCAAATGCTTTATAACCTTGACCCAGGCATCACTAATCTTGATCCCAACTTATTTGACATTCAGATTTCTATTCTTCATGTAATTGTTTTTGTTATTGTCAAACTATTGATGAAATTGTTTCTTTCAGATATAATAGCAAAGATATTTGAGTTGACATGAAGTACCTAGAGTTGAACTAGGTTAAACAGAATATAGTTCATGTCTGAATCGAATACTTCTAGCAGTAAGAATCACTTTAACCCTTTCCCCCATAGAAGCGCTTTTTAGCGAATATAATTTATTCCTCCGCTGTAGAAAATAGTTCCAATTTATACAGTAATGAATATACATTATAGGGAATATTTTCTATATTCTAGCACATGATAGCTTAAAACAGGCTGAAAGTAAAGCAGAATGCGCCTTAAGGCGCATTCTGCTTTACTTTCAACCTGCTTTAAGTAGTCGCCTATCTTCAATACTAGAAGTAGGCTATCAGGTAAAGGGTTAAAAGGTTATCCCTGTAAAAAACCTGGAATACTGTCCACTCAAATTGATGCCAGTTGAAAGTAAACTCTATACTGTCCGTATTTGTTGGCAATGACCATGTTCATTTAACCCATTTCCCTATATTATATACACCTTTAATTAATACCTCCACTGAAGAAAAAAGTTCCACTTTATTTAAGAAATGAATTGATTTTTTTCGGTGTTCAAGCCAAATGAACGACAGAAAATTATCCGCAAATACCATGAATCGCGCTAGCGAATAGCGCGATTCATGGTAAATTTGCCGATAATTTTCTGTCGTTCATTTGGCTTGAACCCCGAAAAAATTCAGTTCATTTCTTACATTTACAATATATTTGCTGTAATTTCTAACATTAAATAAACATTTTGTCAGTACGCATGTATGTTTAATCGATATTAGAGGTCGATAACACGAATAATGTGTACCCTATAAGGAACAGCCATGACCGATTTACTGAATCTGTGTACATTCGAAAGCAGAAAAAATAAGTTCCATTGTCAACAACTTGACAGTTTGGCGCGAAAAATGCTGATTTATGACGTCATTAGAAGTGAGGTAATTTTAAAGTAGGATAAATATATCGGGGTTTTATTGTCATAAAGAAACGCAGATATAGGCCGCTGTTTATAAAAAAAATTTATGGTAGATTCTTATGTCAGTTTTCTTGCAATTTATCTCATTTATAAAGAAGAATATTAGTCGGGAATCATGGTTTCCACTAGTAGGAAGGCATAGATCGGTTAAGAACAAATTTTGAATAAATCCGCCAAATGTTTGCTGCCCCCAGTTCCAAAGATTAATTCGCGAATGAAAACTGCATATGCCCCGCCTCCCCTTCGAAACTTTTCCACAAGTCCCGCCCTCTCGAAAATTGGTGTTTATTTGAAATGAACACACTTTTTGTCAATTGAATTGAATGGGGCGATTGTAAATATACAGTCATGAATATGCACCATAAGAAATACTTTATACATTCAAGCAGATGGTAGTTTAAAGCACGCTGAAAGTAAAGGAGAATTAAATGTGCCTTAAGGTGTATTATACAGTCATGAATATGCACAATAAGAAATATTTATTTCATCCTAGCAGACGTAGCTTAAAGCAGGTTGAAGGTAAAGCATAATGTGCCTTAAGGCACATTCTACTTTACTTTCAACCTGCTTCAAATAGTCACCTGTCTTCAAAATTTGAAACATGATATGGGATACTGAGTTAAATACTTGATTAACCCATGCATTACCTCTTAAATTTGCCTTTTTATGCCTCTAATCTATTCCTCCACTAAAGAAAATAGTTCCACTATATACACAGCCATGAATAAGTATGATAGAAATATTTTCTATATCCTAGCAGACGGTAGCTTTAAACAGGCTGAAAGTAAGGCATAATGCACCTTTCAGCACATTCTGCTATACTTCAACCTGTTTTATGTGGTCACAATGTGTTCAAAACTTAAAGAAACAGACTATTTATGGGGTAATGGGTTAAATGCTTGATACCGCAGTAATTACCATTGCAAACTGTTTGGATCCAGATGAGATACCATGTAATATGGCTTTAGGATCCAAACTGCTTGACCCTCTGACCCTGTTCTGGAAAGAAATTTAGAAAATCTATTTTAGGAACATCAGCAGATGACAATTGTTGCAGACTAAAAAAAATACCCAGCTTGCTTTGAGTTAAAGTTGATTAACATAATGGATTCCTTCTATGATAGTTTATTCTACACTGATTGTTGTAATCCTTTACTCCATATCCTGCTTCTAGTTTAAAGATGGGTATAATCTACTTAAAGCAGGTTGAAAGTAAAGCAGAATGTGCCTACAGGCACATTCTGCTTTACTTTCAACCTGCTTTAAGCTACCACCTGCTAGAATAAAAAGAAAAAAATTTCTTATGAAAAACATTCATGAGTATAAATGCAAATTTTTTTCTTCAGTGGAGGAATAAATTAAATGCATGTAATTGGAGTAAAGGAAAGACCAAGCACTCTCACGAACCCGAGTCAAGATGCATTTACCGGGTAAAATTACTCCGTTCTAGAATCTTAAGCATTCTGAGATTTAAGAGAAACTCAAACGACCTTCCTTAAAGATTATCTTTCGCCTAGAAATTTATTGGTGCAACTTAATATTGAAACAACATGAAATTTGTATAGCAATGCTGAGTTGTAATACAGTATACTCGCGTGTGAACCCTCAGACCTCTCAAAAAAGGCGTATTCTGCTTTACTTTCAACCTGCTCTAAGTGGTCACCTGTCTTCAAAACTAGAATATTTTTATTATGGTGTATATTCATGACTGTATAAAAATGGAACTGTTGACTTTAGTCAAGTTATAAATTAAAATGCATAAAATGCTGTATTTATTGAGTAATGTATTAACTCTTTGAACCCTAGTTCCGCAATTTGGCGTCATTTTCAAACAGTATACATGTGAATAATACACTTGTCCTATGCAAACAGTGAAGACCCAGATCAGAGGGCTCCGAAAGGAGCCCTCTGATCAGGGTCTTCACTGTTTGTCATAATGCCAAACATTGACAAAAACAACCCTTAGCAATTAGAAATGGACTAGACTAAAATGGAAACTGGGATTGTCCATTTAAAGTTTCAGGGAGGAAAGAGTTAAGAGAGATACATGTACAGTATCTGTCTTAAAAGATCTTCATTCTTCTTTGTTGACCCTTAACCCAATAGTCTGAATATAGTTTTGAAGAAAGGAGACCACTTAAAGCAGCTTTACTATCAGTCTGCTAGGATATAGAAAATATTTCTTGTTGTGCATTATTCATGACTGTATAAACTGGAACTATTTTCTTCAATGGAGGAATGAATATATTTTAGGTGTAAAATAGGTATATCTATTGAGTAATGGATTAAATTGCACCTTAATTAACCATTACCCCATAAATACGCCCTTTAACGCCTTTAAATTAATCCTTTACTGCAGAAAAGGTTCCAATTTATACTGTCACAAATAAATATCATTAGAAATATTTCTATATTCTAGCAGATAATAGCTTAAAGCAGCCCGAAAGAAGGCGCATTCTGCTTTACTTTCAACCTGCTTTAAGTGGTCAACTATCACCACAACTAGAAACAGGCTATGGGGTAAGAGGTTTATTAAAGTCTGGCTGTATACAGAGCTTAAGATAATTGGAGTATTTCAAATACTAAAATCTTTATTTCTGCATTAAACCCTATGGTGTCACTACTCATTAGAATCGTCTCTTCGAGACGATTCTAATAAATAGTAACAACATAGGATTTGGTGCAATATGAGTGACAAAATGTTGGATTTGTTCACATTACTCCCCCTTATCTGGAGCCCTGTGTATATCTATAATGACAGGGGAAGCTGTTACAAACAGCAAAGTCTCCTGCAAGATGGCAAGATTCTGTGTTGTTTTGATTTTCCGTATCACTTGGATTGCAATTTATGCCAAATAATATTTTTGATGACTTTACCAAAGAATCGAGACAGGAACCTTGTGTGTGGATGTATTATTCAGGTATAAGTGTACAGTTAAACCTGTTTTAATCCATTACTCCTTAAATTCCCCTTTCTTACACATTTTTCGGTGCCATATGACCATTTTGTGTGTCATAATGCCATTATAAAACCCAACTCAAATCAGTCAATCAATCATTCTTACACCTTTTATTTACACTTCCGCTTAAGAAAACACTTCCTCTTTTTACAGCGATGAAATGTGTTCTATTATATATTCCTAGTAGCAGTCTCCAATAGTATATGATGGAAGTACTGAATTTTACACGTCCAGAGATTAGAAGTTGAATCTTAAAGTTTAGTTAGCAGATGGTATAGCTTAAAGCAGGCTAAAAGTAAAGCAAGCTCCTGAATGAGCATTCATGCAGCTTTATTTTAAGCATGCTTGCTTTAAGCAACCATCTGTCTTCAATACTGAGAACATGCTGTTTGGGGGAAGGGAAGGAAAGGTCAACCCATTACTCCTTAAATATGCCTTTTTACGCCTGAAATTTATTCCTCCACTCAAGAAAATAGTTCCAATTTAAGTATTATGAATATGTATCATAAGGAATATTGTCTATATCCGAGCAGATAATTGCTTAAAGCTGGCTGGAATGAAAGCAGAATGCGCCTTAATGCTTTGAATAGTCATCTATCTTCAAAACTAGAAACAGGCTATGGGGTAATGGGTTAAGCAACCATCTGTCTTCAGTACTGTAAATATGCTATTTGGAAGGAGGGAGGAAAGGGTTAAGTGGGCATTAATGATAAGGCATTAAGGATCTCCAACGACAAGTATTTGTTTAATGTAGGGTATTTAACCCTTTGAGCCCTAGTCCCGCATATTGGCGTTCTTTGCAAACAGTGAACATGTAAATAGTACACTTGTCCTATGCAAACAGTGAAGACCCAGATCAGAGGGCTCCTAAGGAGCCCTCTGATCAGGGTCCTCACTGTTTGTCATAATGCCAAACATTGACAAAAACAACCCTTAAAAGTCAGAAATGGACAAAACTTAAATGGAAACTGGAATTGGCCATTTAAAGTTTCAGGGAGGAAAGAGTTAAGTAATAGATGGAGAATAGGTCTACACTGTTTTCAAAAGGTGTCAATATATACCTACAGCAAGGGTTAGATTATTATATATTTCTAGACTCAAGAAAGTTTTGTTTTCAAAAACATAGAAAAAAAGTAATTTCTTGGTTTGTGCAACAACCTTCCCCTTTACTTTTTTATCCATGACAAAAAATGAACCCTGTTATACTCATTGTGTAAATGAAAGCTGAGGGCGGAAAAAAAAGATACAAGTGGCAATCTTTAAATGTTACCATAGCAACCATTTTCTAAAACATGCATTGAATGTTTTGAAACGTGCAGGCAGTGAAAGCTGTTGATTGCACCAAAATATCTTCAAACACTAAATATGGAGTAGTTTACTCATGGCCTTGTAACTCTTCCTCCCCGTACAAGCACCTTTTAAAGTACAGAGCTCCAGAGGGAATAAACTGAACAAATACATCATTTTCTCACTCATTACATCACCAAATCCTATGGTGTTACTACTTATTAGAATCGTCTCTTCGAGACGATTCTAATGAGTAGTGACACCATAGGGTTTAATGCAGAATTAACAATTTGAGTTTTTGAAATATCCCTTATATGGAGCTCTGAAAGTATCTAGCCACTCCTCAAAGAAACATCTTTCCATGATTTTACTGTGTTCTGTTAACCCATAACCCTATAGCCTGCAACATGTTTCAAGTTTTGAAGACATTGGTGACGACTTAAAGCAGGTTAAACATAAAGCAGAGTGTGCCTTAAGGCACAACCTGCTTTACTTTCTGCCTGCTTTAACTACCAATTTTGCTAGGATATAGAAAAATAATTTTTTTGGTACATGCTCATGACTGCATAAAGTGGATTTTTTTTTTCTTCATTGGAGGAAAAGGTTAAAGGCATAAAATGGTTTATATACCTAGTAATGGGTTAAAAGAACATTGGGAAGGTTCACCAGCTGCCTGTCAGGACAGGTGAATGCTTCAAGCAGGCTAAAAGGAAAGCAAAATCTTCCTGAAGGAGCTCTCTGCTTTTCTTTCAGCCTGCTCTAAGCATCCACCTATCTAGAACATTGAAAACACGCTGTGGGGTAATGGGTTAACTTTTATACGTACTGTCCAACTTGTGTTAATCCTTCAATTATGCTGAATTTTCTAATGGACTATTATGTTTTTATACAAAAAGGGAAGACCCAGATCAGGGGACTCCTTATAGAGCTCTCAGATCAGGGTCTACACTGTTTGTTATTTTGAAAACCATTCTAAAAATCAACACTAAATAGTAAAAAATGGACAAAACCTCAATTGAAACTTGAATAATCAATTAAAAGTTTCAGGAGTGATGCGTCAAAAGATGATTCTAATAAGTACTGATAAGAACTTTAAAATTATTTACTTCTGCATTAAACCCTATGGTGTAACTATTTGAGACAAGTCAATTTTAAATATCAAGCAGGTGGCATTTTAAGCTGACAATATTCATTTAGTATTAACAGATTCTATGCCAAACACTTGTGAAACATGATCTGTTGATGTTGATTTTAAAAAAGAATTTCTGAAAAACAATAGTTAAACAAACAGTTCAGAACCTGATCAGAAGGCTCCTTCAGGAGCCTTCTGATCAGGGTCTTCACTGTTTACAAAGAATGGATTAGTTTCCAGAATAGGTTGAAAAAAAAGTTGGGGGGTATGTGACAGATTCCAAAGAGACAACATTTGTTTCCTTATTTTAAAAATTCAATAAATATGTATGGCTCTTAGAATTTGACCTATTTTTAGTGCTAAATTTTCAGATTGCAAATTGTAATTTTAGACTGAATGAGTCAGTTTTTTTCATTTTCTACATTGTATCATTTGTCGAGCGGCTCCCTGGTTTTTTTCTCATTTTCTCTGTTGCATCATTTGTCGAACTACTGCCGTTGTAGTTGTCTTAATGTTTTAGCTGCAAAATTTATGTCTGCTGTAAAAAGTGTCGTCTGCATATCTTTTATTAACTTTAGTTTTAACAGGATTTTGATAGAAAAAATAACTAGAAATAAAAGTCAAATAGTTTTGATCCTGATCAGAGGCTGAGAAACTCAGTGCCTGATCAGGATCGAAATGGTTTGTAATTTCCACTTAATAGGTCTTAACAGGCTAATGGTAAACTCTCTTCCCTCCTAGCGCCCGATATGTGCCGCAGTGATTACCTTGCAAACAGTATGGATCCAGATGAGGGGTCTCATCAAGATCCAAACTGTTTGACACTCTGACCCTGTTTTAAAAATAAACTTTGAATTTTTCTATTTTTAAAACAGTTGCAGACGAAAAATATTACCCAGCATGCAAAGGGTTAAACTGCAAGCCAATAATCTATCTGCATCTAACCTTTGATGCAACATTCCGATGAATTTAGACCAATACTTTGCTAAAGAAGCTATGCATTTTATTATATCAATTCTTCAACATGTAGAAATGAATAAAAAAAGCAATACAAGAGCTATAATTAATGTTACATAATAACTCTAACAATGCTTTTAAAGCAGATGACATTATTTTCACAGCTTAAGATTTCTTCCTTTTGCAAGGAATTCTCTCAGAGCCTGCATGGTACAGTGGAGAAAACGTTATTCTTTCCCAATAAACGTGTTTACGCTAAAACTATTATTTCAATTACAAACAGTTTGGAGCCAGATCAGACGCCGGGTAACCCGGCGTCTGATCAGGCTCCAATATGTTTGCCACCAAGATAAACATGAATTATCAGAATTGTGCAAAAGTTGTACTTTTCTACGTTTTAGTGCTTTGCATTTGCGTACGTTTGCGTTTAAACGGGAAAGAATAACAGATTCTCCACTGTACTTCATTCATGTCTAACCTCATGAGTAACCCCGAAACCCTTGTTCTGCTGCTGAAATGTCGTCTGCTTGAAAATTGTCGTCTGAAAGAAGAAAAAAAATTTGTACATCTATAACAGTAAAAACACATTGATAGCGTTGTGAATTGGTACAGATTTCAGTAAAATGTCGCGTAATATGCTTTTAACTGTTTTGGAAATTTAAGTAAAGATACGTTTAGCAGGATAATAGTTTGTAGCTCTGCAAGACAATGCCGAGAAGAGACTTTCGGAAAATGTAGGGAAAAGAAAACAACATGAGTTTTGGTTATTCTCTGTGCATCATGGAAATTACGTAGTCTGCTGCAAGGATTATGCATGTGCATATCAAAATGTAAAGCATTGCGTACTTCAGGCACATAAAAATTGAAGTAAAAATATCATACTTATTGTGCCGGAACCTAGTATATGAGATTGTAAAGATATCATATGCAAACAGTGTAGACCCAGATGCATAAAAAGGCGTATTTATGGGGTAATGGATTAAATCTTGATGAGAAGCAGTGTGATCCGTGTCTCATCTGGATCCAAACCATTTACAAATGTAATCACTGATATTTTTTTGTTAACCCATTACTCCATAATACACCTTTTTACGCCTCTCATTATTTCTATGCTATGGAAATTAGTCCCCACCTAAAGGGCTCCAGATAAGAGGGAGTAAACTGAACAAAACCTTTTCTCACTCTTTTCAGCACAACATCCTTTGGTGTTACTACTCATTAGAATCATCCCGAAGAGATGATTCTAATGAGTAGTTACACCATAGGGTTTAATGAAGAAATAAAGGTTTTAGTATTTGAAATACTCCCCTTATCTGGAGCCTTGTTCTGAACATATTTTATATATAACACAGAAGACATTTTCAGTATCTTCCCAGATGGTAGTTTAACCCATTCCCCCAGAAATTCACCTTTTTACTCCTTTAATTTGTTCCTCCACTGAAGAAAATAGTTCCAACTTATACTGTCACAAATAAAATTCATCAGAAATAGTTTCTATATTCTAGCAGTTAAAAGTTTCAAGAAGGCTGAAAGTAAAGCAGAATGCGCCTTAAGGCGCATTCTGCTTTACTTTCAACCTGCTTTAAGTTGTCACATATCTTCAAAACTAGAAACAGGCTAGGGGGTAAGGGTCCATACATAAAAGTTCAATACAGTGTTAAGCGTGTGAAGGGTTAATTTAGTGGTTTAGAGTTTGTTCATCTTGCTAACAAGCATAAACATAAATTATACTACTACTGATAACCACTTTTTTATTTTACATTGTTCGTGTCTGGGACTTTATTGTGAGCTTAAAATTTAAAATTAATGAAATCCACTTTTAGTTTTTTACGGAGTATCAAGCCTGTCATAATTCACAACAGGATCTAGGCTGCCAATCTGTTACTATAATGAGCAGGTGCCAAATCATTTGACAACTTATCTGGGTATCAAGCGACGTCCAGGTATCTTACAATTGCATCAAATTTACTAATACAGTATAAAAACCTCTCTATTACGACCACAAAACTGTGTTAATTATAAGGTATTCAAAGCAGGTGACTGCTTAAAGCAAGGTGACAGTAAAACAGAAAGCTCCTGAAGGAGCTTTCTGTTTTTCTGTCACCTTGCTTTAAGCTGTCACCTGTCTTTTATGCAATCAATTAGCAATCTTTTTAGTGGTTGTAATAGAGAGGTTTTACTATACTAATACTACTTTTAACTTTTGAAATGCTCATGATGAATTTTTTTGTGTTTACAAACAAGTTTGGATCCAGATCAGACATTGAGTTGCTTGTCATCTGATTAGTGTACAAATCGTTTGTCATTTGAGATCCTGTTTCGGAAATTTTATATTTATGATTTAAGCATGTAAGGTTTTGCAGATGACAATTTGAACAGATGACAATTATTTGTCATATTTCATATTTTTATCACGCTAGAAGTGAAACTATGTTTACTTTTGGCCAAACGGTTTGGATCCTGATGAAACGCCAGGTAATGTTGCGTCTAACTCAGGGATCTAAACTGTTCAATGCTTTGACCCTATTTCGAATTTAAAAAAAAAAAATATTTTTAGAAAAATAACAACGACAATTGTTGCATAAGAAAAAATTACCCAGCATGCAAAGAGTTATAATAATAAGGGGTGGGTGATGTGAATGCATCTATAATCATCCCATTTGTAACATTGATTGTGCCAGACTGATTTTTTTATTTTTTTTTTAAAAAAGAGCAATCCAATTTGTTAAAATCAACATGTTTCATCATAAAATTATCATATAACATGCCTATTTACAAATGAAGATTTAAATTTTACATTCCTTTTGATTGAGATAATGATGTTGAGCTAGTTCCATTAACCCTTAGCCCGCCAAATAAATTGTCGTCTGCTATATTTCTCGTCTGCTTCAAGTTTCAAAGTGCTTCAAAGTTGCTCAAAATTGCTGAAATGTTGTCCGAGTGTCAAACAGTTTGGATCCGGATGAGACGCCGAGTTACTCAGCGTCTCATCCGGATCCAAGCTGTTTGCATATGGAGCTATAGTCGTGAGTGGCAGGCTAAGGGTTAACATTAAACCTTTTTCAATGCTTAGAAACATGTGCTGTAGGATCAAAGTGAAACCAGTTTGGATCCAGATCAGGCCCCACTTTAAGTGGGGCCTGATCTGGATCCAAACTGGTTTCACTTTGATCCCGTTTCTGTAAAATTAAACAAAACGGCAAAACTTATTTCAGAATTTTAGCAGACGACAATTAATTTTATAGCAGATGACAGCTACATGGTGTTGAAAAGAGATGGTATGTGCAATCGAATGATCAGTCAGCGAGCCACTCACCGGAACACCGTTGTTTTTTTCCCATATGATCATACTGCAAATTGTCAAGGCTGAATTCAAATCGTCATTCAAAAGTTGCAGTTTGCTTACATCTTGCACTCCTCCCTTTCCTCTTTCCCCATCCTTCATTTTAACCCTTTCCCCTATAGAAGCGACTTTTGGCGTACTTAATTTATTCCTCCGCTAAGAAAATAGTTCCAGTTTATACCCTCATGAATATGTATCAGAAGGAATATTTTCTTAATTCTAGCAGGGGGTAACTTATAGCAGGCTGGAAGTAAAACAGAATGCGCCTTAGGGCGCATTCTGCTTTACTTTCAACCTGCTTTAAGTAGTCAACTATCTTCAATACTAGAAAAAGGCTATCAGGTAAAGGGTTAAAACCCTGTAGCTTCATGTCAAACTTGTTTTGATACTGACGCCAGGGTGTTTTAATGCAAACTATTTTATCTAGATCATTTAGAGGGTGATGCATTAATAGTTATGCCCTGGAGAAAGGGTGAAATTAGGTGACAGCAATTTGTGCATTGACTTGCTGTGGGTTGATGAACTATTGTCGTGAAATGACTCGGAACGCAGTTATTACTAAACAGGTAGACAAGTTTTTACTTTAGATTTATAGTTGGTTAGACAGAATTTTGTGTTCAGCATTCAAAACGAGATGCATCAACACATAAAGGTGATACAGTGGAGAATCTGTTATTCTTTCCAGTTTAAACGCAAACGAAACGCAAACGCAAAACACTAAAACGTAGAAAAGAACAATTTTGGGACAATTCTGCTAACCTGTACGAAATATTCCGCCCGGAATTGGGGCGGAATCTCACATCCTATTCCGCCTGCATTTCCGCCTGTTTCCACTTATATGAAATAAAGAATAAATTCCGGGCGGATTCCAGGCGGAAACGGGGCGGAATTCGGGGCGGAATATGTAAATGAGGCACATTTTACGGGCGGAAAAAATTTCAGGCGGAAAAAATTCCGGGCGGAATTTGGGGCGGAATATGTAAATGAGGCGGAAAATCTTCCAGGCGGAATTTGGATATGCAAATGAGGCGGAATATATTCCGGGCGGATTCCAGGCGGAAACGGGGCGGAATTTGGGGCGAAATATGTAAATGAGGCGGAAAATCTTCCAGGCGGAATTAGGATATGCAAATGAAGCGGAATTTTCTTTGGGGCGGAAATTTTGATGCAGAATAGGTTATTAAAGGAAGGGGAATATTCAGGGTAGAAGCTTTGCAAAATCTATTTTGGGTAGAATTTGACTTTAGAACATCCTCTTTTAATTTTGCAGTCAAATTAGGCATGCCCATCACAACTTCCATCAAGAATTGCAAAAAAGAAACTCCAAGAGCTACTGAAAATAGATAAACAAAAAAGTGCATTATGATCATTAAACTTTTTAATTAAAAAAGTAACATATTAATCAATTTAACTTACACTTCACACACCTTGATGCTGTCCTAGAAACCAAATGTCTTATAATGTGTCTCGTATGATAAAATAACTCCAAGAACAAACCTGAAATCGTTCCCCAACAGCACTATTTCTTTAACCCATTCAACCATAAATATGCCTTTTTACACCTTTAATTTATTACTCTGCTGAAGAAAATAGTTTATACAGACATGAATGTGCTTCATAAGAAATATTTTCTTTATCCTAGCAGATGGTAGCCTGAAATCAAAACAGAATGCACCTTACAGTGCATTTTGCTTTACTTTCAACCTGCTTTAACCTACATAACCCCATAAATACACCTTTAACTTATGACCCCAAAGTTCCATTTTTCCTATATCCTAGCAGATGGTACAGGTCTTAAAGCAGGTTGAAATTAACTTAAGCAGAATGTGTCTTAAAGTGCATTCTACTTTACTTTCAACCTGCTTTAAGTGGTCACTTGTCTTCAAAAGTTGAAACAGACTATGGAGTAATGGTTAAAATGTCATGATCCAATTATAATCAAATTAGTACTTGACAGAAAGATTCATAGTTTGAACATGGAATGAGAATTTCTTATCCAAGTAAAAAGAGCAGGATAACACCTGCAAAATTTGATACATTTGATAAACAAACAGAGCAAACACAGATCAGGAACAGTCAAATCTGGGTCTTCTCAGTTTGTTAATGCCATAAAAAAGTGTCTATGAGAGAAATATTTAATCTGTCTTAACTAATGTACAATTGTATAATCAAATATTTATACACTTATTATTTACAGAGATATTTATCAAGTTATTGTCTTTGAATTCTATTCTCTTATTAAAAACCTCATATAAATTTGATGGGTTACAGATTATCAAACAGAAAATTTCTATCTTTGACATAAACACTTTAGCTCGTTTAACTCTTTCAACACTAAGTAACTCTTGTGTGTTATAATGTTCTTGTAGATCCTTTTAGTTACAAAAATATGAACTAATGTCTACTTGGAATTCTGGGTAGTTTATAAATACTGCTCTACACAAACAAACAGTGTAGACCCTGATCAGAATAGCCCTCTGAAATGGGTTTACATTGTTTGCAAATTATGTAACTAGTATATTTTAAACAGGTCAATTGTGTTGATAGAGTTTACCCTTTTTGAAAATAGTTGACTATATACTTAAAGCAGGTTGAAAGTAAATCAGAATGCACATTACTTTCAGCCTGCTTTAAGCTACCACCTGCTTGAATATAGAAAATATTCCTTATGATACATATTCATGACTATAAATTGGAACTATTGTCTGCAGCGGAGGAATAAATTAAATGCACTAAAAGGTCACCTTCTATGAGGGAAAGGGTTAAACAAATATGGCACAGCTAATGTTCAATTTGGCCTACAGAATTATCTAAACAAATCCATTCTAGGATCAGGATAAGTCCAGTTCTAATGACACATCCATATCAAATGTCTAAGGTTTTAGTTGTAACTTGTTTCCTAGCATAAGATGATCTCCATGTCACGGCATCATTCATTCACTGCCTTGTTGGTAAAAACGTGGCCAATGTTTTCCCACATCAAGTGTTGACATAATCTAAAAGACAATCAGGAGACACTAAATTTAGAATATGACTTCAAATATTTATTACAAAAAAATTGATTCTGAATTAATTTTAAAATGGATCTTAAGGTTGAGTACCCCTAATGAGATCGTGCCAATTTCGGTCAATATTGGAACTCTATAGAGAGCGATCGGCCATTCTCATCAACTGCGGACCTGTTCTGAACTGTGCTAAAGCATGCATGGTTCGAAACACTTTGGCAGTTGACAAGAATGGCTGATCGACATAGAAATTAGACTACCATTTGTGGTCTGATCTCATTAGGGGTCCTAAATCTTAAATCATTACAATGTGTGAGCCAATATGCAAACACAATACCCATCACTAAAAACTGCATTACCAGAGATGCAAAGAGTTATAATGGTGTTAAATGTTGTTTCAGAAATATGTAAAAAAAAAAAAGTCCCCCCCCCCCCCCCCCCAAACATACTTTCATTTTAATATTTCCAAATTTAGTATTTCCTCAAATTTCATGTTCTCATACTGTTTTAATATTAAAGAATCAGATGTGTTTGGGTGTAAAATATATCCTACAGTTTCTACTACTATGAAACATTCCATTGTAAATATGGAGCGTTTCATGGCAGTAGAAACTGCAGGATATATTAGTTTAACATCAAAACATATCTGACAGCTACATCGGCTGTCTAATCTAGGTCTACTCTATTTGAAAAAGGGATAAAGAACTAAATAAGTTTAACAAGGTAGGTATAGTTTTAAAAATACATGTTTTTTTTCTTCTCAAAACCATAGGTTAAAGAGACGTCTATCATTTTTTGTTTTGTGTTCATTTTGCATAAATCCTGTTATTTGTAGTGAACTAAGAATTAAGTCTGTTTCATACCCTTAGTATTGAGATTCCTGTGGTTTCAATTTCCCCCAAGACCCTGGGTCCCCTTGAAATCAAAGTTCCTCCAAATTGAAGACCTGGCTCAGGTGACCTATGATACATCAGATGGAAAGCAGCCCCTTTCTATGGATGAAGTGTGGCATACTTTCCTCAGGGCCATTTCTGTTGACAGTTTAGGCCATTGACAGCAGCAGTATAACCTATAAATAAGATATAAACATGCATTTAAATTTATTTAAAAGTTATCATTCTGCTGATTCATTGAGTTGGGGTTTACCGCACCACCACACATAAAATAAAGTGCCAAATAAGTGATGATATACCTAACACAGAACAGAACAAATTTTTTTCTGACTTAAACATACTAAGTACATCGTCACACAAAACCACATAATTTATAACTTTTCAGTCACGATACAATAATCATGTTACCCGATATGTAACAAAGAAACTCAGTACATGTATATCAATACTCCCAGCCATATTTTATAAAATACATTATCCTAATATCTGAAGACCCTTCACAGGTACCCATTTTAACCCCTGGCTGGGTAGGGAGGAGCAATTCGCGGTACATAACTTGCTCAAGAACATTCCTGTACATCATCAGAGATTCGGAAAAAATCCCCTAGTCAGGCAGCTGGTCCGGCGGGGGATCAAACTCATGAACCCCTGGAACCGTAGTCCTCGCTAGTAACCCCAATAAAGCACTGGTATGAATTTATCATTTTTTAAATCAATCTTGTGTAACCTATCCAATTATAATTTTGCCGATAATTATTGATTCTCACCTGATCTGTAGCATCAGCAGAAGCCGTGGAGGATATCCAGACTTGGAATACTCAATGTCTGCCTGCTATGAATCTGACAGCCTAGAGACAGAAGGGAAAAGTTAGTGGATAATCAAATAGTAAACCAAATACTAAGAGATACCCCATAGCCTGCTTCTAGTTTTGAAGAAAGGTGACCACATAGGGCAGGTTGAAAGTAAAACAGAATGTGCCTAATGCGGCACATTCTGGTTTACTTTTCATCCATGATATATGGAATATTTCTTTTGGTACAATTGTTCAAAAGTCAATTAAGACCGTATCTATTGAAACTCACTGGTGTAGACTATTCAGGGGGTGGGGGTAATTGAAGGTGTAAAAAGCCTTAAAGAAGTTTAACACACACTGTGTAACCATATATAAAATTATCAAATTGTCAACTTGAGTTTTCACTTCGATCTCAAAAAGTCATTTTGACAGTTTGTTTTTACTACGATTTTTACATTAAAGTCACTAAATATGCTTTGTCAGTCTGGAATTAACTTTGAATTATATGATCGGTATACTAACATATCTATAAACATCATCGTTTCAGTGCATTCAACTAAATTTCAAGCCAAATTCTTTACTGTTTGTTTGTTGTCATCTATTGGAATAAGTCGGTCGCCATTTTTGAAGAGTTCACATGTGGAGAAGTAAACAAACTGAACTGCATGCTGGGATCGATAAAACTCGGGTGATTCCGTCAAATCACGGAAACCTTTTTCCTTTTTCTCACCCCTAAATAAATCTAACCTGGCTATTTACGGTGAATCTAAAATACTTTCATACATCTAGTTTGATATATAATTTTTAAATAATTGTAAAAAAAGATTGGTTATTGTCTACATGGAGAAATGACGGCGGACCCTTGAAGACAGACGGACCGACTGCCGACTAGTCACTATGTACAAAATAGTCCACGGCCTAGTTGCCCTCCCCGCACCCTCATACCTGCAGCACCCTACCCGAATGACTCGCAATATGCATCCTCTCTCTTTTCGCCAGATTTTTACCTCAGCTAACTACTACAAATTTTCTTTTTTTCCGGCGACCATCATACTGTGGAATAAGTTACCTGCGCACATTGTCCTATTGCCTGATCTTGACCAGTTCAAGCAGGCTGTAGGCAGTGTGCAGCATTTCTATTAATTAAGCAGCAGTGTTTTTATCCTCTTTTAACTGTACATTCTATTCTTGCTAAAAAAAATAACAAGACTTTTAAACTATATTACAACATTTTCTTCTGTCTTACTTTTTTCTTAACTAATTCGCACAGACGCGCAGCTGCACGTAATACTCATATGAGGGTGTTGCAGTATGAACAGACAGACAGACAATCATGTCTCCATGTTGTCTACAAAACGAAACAACAGGTTTATAATTCTAGATCTTGAAACGTTGTATGCTACACAATCATCTCGAATGCAACAATATAGTTTGGTACAGAATCTAAAAACACCCAAATCGTTGATGACTAATTGATTTGAGACTAGAGTGAAAATAATATAAACAGATCTACAAGAGTTTACTTACCAAACGACTTTGTCAACCAGGTGTTCCATTTGTTTATCCCAAAAGGCCCATCACATTCGATTCTAATTAGATCTAGATCTACTGTACATTAAATTTCACCTTGAAGTATTTCTCTTCTGAACGTATAAGAAAAACTCGATGTCTTCGAGTACAACAAGTCACAACAGAGAAGCATATCCCTTTGGAAATACTTAAAACACACACACACATTTCCTAGGATCTTTCGTAACGTTTGAATTATAACGGCGGATGGCGAACGATTAGTCACCTATTAAGGGCCGTTGGCTGAAAAAGGCGCAAATGGGATAAACAGGAAATAGACTCTGCTGCTGCAGTATATAAAAATAAACTTTTACTGTCGGCGCCTCAGCCAGGTATCTAGACCAGTGTCGGACTGCAGCCTTTGGCTAAAAGTGCATTTGGGGTTCAACCGTTGTGTTATATGTTTTGGTGTAGATTCTATTCGGATTAGCAGAATAGACAGGTCAACGCCCTCGGCGCGTAGTGAAAGAGACAATTAATTAGCAATTTGGTTCACACCCAGTCTGAGTCAACATGTAAAACTTTGACATAGATCTACTTATAATCTCCGAGAAAAATCAGGAAACAAACAACGGTAGGTGTATAATAACCTTTAATAGATTAATTATTACTATTTTAATCACGGAATTCAGTGGCACAACGGAATCATCCGACTGCTTTCAAAATGTACCGAACCGTCACGAATGGGGATTCGTCCGCTTTCGGGGGCGAAGAAAATAATCGGAAACGTTCGGTGATTCTCGCCACAAATTGTTGCCGAAAATAACAAAGGAGATCCGAGTTATGCATTTCCGGCACAAGACAAAAAATCCATCCTCCAAGCAAATCGAAAATAGAACCAAAAAGAGTCTAAATTTACCGGCGTAACTAAGGCTTCAGTATAGGTAAAACCTTCTTAATTTCTTACAACTGATGTGATGTTTAATATGATGCCTCTGAGTTCATACCTTGCAGTATTGATTTATATTTGGAGCGAGGTCCCTGACATTTTAAGGACAACTGCAGTTTCTAATTTACCCTTATCCTGCGGTGATGTTGTCTGCTTCGAAATTGTTTTCAACAAAACTAATGTTATTTACATTTATACTTTGTTTTGGGAAATAAATCTTAAACCAGTCTCAAACAATTTGGATTCAGATCAGACAGTCACACCCTGTTATGCGGCGTCTGATCTGGATCTAAACTATTTGCAACAATCAGAAAAGTACGATCAGCTGGTAAAAGGTTAAGACCATTCAATATTGTTTTCACAATACAGGCTAAAATGACAACGTTGAAACATTGCAGACCCTGATCTTAGGAATCCTATTTGGAACCTCTTACCTGGTCTGCACTGTTAGTAATACAGTATGACAAGTGTACACCTACCTTATGCATCGCAAGGGCTCAATCAATTAAGCTTATCATGCAATTAACATGACTTATGATGGAAGTTAATTGATGCATTGACTTGAATAATTTATAAGAATGCATTCTTTTAAATTCAAATACATGGAGATCTAATACATATATGAATAAATTACATTGAAACAGTATCTGATATAAATTTTGACTTTTATATATAAACTAGCTCTGAGAGATAGAATATTTTAGTGGCCTGCAAAATTCACAAAGTCAAAGTCTAAGTATGAAATTTCGCCTCATTCAGGCAGAATTCAATCATATATATGGAAATAACTAGCTTGGAGAGATTAATTGCAGGGTCCATAATTCTGACATTAATATTTTTGGAGTTATTCCCCTTTGTTATATTTGTCCAAAAGACCTTCCTCATTTGTACATATATGACTTCTTTGTTATATGGCGATAATTTTGAATCCATGAACACCCTAATTTTATTAAATAATGAAAAAGATACAATTTTTTAAAACTTTTTTCATGTTTTGGACTTAAACTTTTTTTCAAAATTCACAGTCCAAAATTCCGCCTTGTTGCATTTTAGTCTAAGTATGAAATTCCGCCTCATTCAGGCAGAATTTTAACTATGTCCGAAATTCCGCCTTATTGAAATAGTCTATGTCAAAAATTCCGCCTCAATTTCCAATGTTTTCTCATTTTCCGCCTCGAGATGCTAGTCTAAGTGAGAAATTCCGCCTCTGAAAAATGTCAAAGTACAAAATTCCGCCTGGATTTTAAATTCCGCCCGGAATCTTTTCAAAATTCCGCCTGTAAAACTGACTGAATTGAGGCGGAATTTAGGTTTCCGCCCCAAGTCCGCCCGGAATCGGCCATTTCCGCCCCAATTCCGCCTCATTTCCGGGCGGATTCCGCCTAGATTTTTCGTACGGGTACTCATGTTTATATTGGTGGCAAACAGTTTGGAGCCAGATCAGACGCTGGGTTACCCGGCGTCTGATCTGGCTCCAAACTGTTTGTAAAAGAAAAAATAGTTTTAGCGTAAACGCGTTTATCGGGAAAGAATGACTGATTCTAAACTGTATGCTGAATGTATGACAAATGTAATGCAGAAACAGGGCTCCAGATAGGAGAGTGTTTCAAAAACTAAAATCTTTATATATGCATTAAACCCTGTAGTGTCACTACTCATTAAAATAATCTCTTCTAGACAATTCCAATACGTAGTTGCACAATAGGGTTTGGTGAATGATGATATAAAGGGACAATCTACATTAGAAATTTCAATGAATCTGATTTTTAATGATCACTTAACCCTTTACTCCATATCCTGACAAATTCTAGTATTGAATTTAGGTGATTGTTTTAACTCTTTCCTCCCTGAAACTTTAAATGGACAATTCCAGTTTCCATTTTAGTCTGGTCAATTTCTGACTTCTAAAGCTTGTTTTTGTCCATGTTTGGCATTGTGACAAACAGTGAGGACCCAGATCAGAGGGCTCCTTTAGGAGCCCTCTGATCTGGGTCTTCACTGTTTGCATAGGACAAGTTACTATCCACATGTACACTGTGTACAAAGGACGCCAATATGCGGGACTAGGGTTCAAAGGGTTAATTAAGCAGGTTGAAAAAAAAAGCAGAATGCACCTTATGGCACATTCTGCTTTACTTTCAGCCAGTTTTAAGCAAGTATTTGCTAGGATATAGAAAATATTTCTAATGGTACTTGTTCATGACTGTATAAATTGGAATTTTTTTCTTCAGAGGAGGAGTAAATTGAATGCGCTTTTTTGGTGCTTCTATGGAGGAAAGGGTTAACACAAGTTTTCACTATACTGCACTTTAACCCATTAGTCCATAAGAACGCCTTTGTACTCCTCAAGCCATTCCTACACTAAGAAAAGTAGTCCAGAACTAGGTACAGTAGAGAAAACGTTATTCTTTCCCAATAAACGCGTTTACGCTAAAACTATTATTTGCAGTGCAAACAGATTGGAGCCAGATCAGACGCCGGGTAACCCGGCGTCTGATCAGGCTCCAAACTGTTTGCCACCAAGATAAACATGTATTATAAGAATTGTCCAAAAGTTGTACTTTTCTACGTTTTAGTGCTTTGCGTTTGCGTTTAAACGGGAAAGAATAACAGATTCTCCACTGTAATCCTGATACACGCAGAAAGCATTTTCTGAGATTTTGTTTAAAGACATTAAAACAGGGTTGAAATCTGTTTGAAGTGGTCCCCTCTCTTCAAAACTAGAAATATGCTGTGGGATAAAGGGTTTTAAGTGATCTGCTGCAGATTTTTTTACAAATATTTCTACAAATATGTCAAAATACCCCAAATACTGAGAAGTTTGGATACACATGACATATTTATTGCATGTCACTCTCAAGATATTTCTGCACAATGCCACCTTTAACTTAACCCGATCTTTCACAGACGTAAATTTGAAAGCTATATCTACAGTGGAGAAAACATTATTCTTTCCCAATAAACGCTTTTACGTTAAAACTACTATTTCCAATACAAACAGTTTGGAACCAGATCAGATGCCAGGTAACCTGGTGTCTGATCAGGCTTCAAACTGTTTGCCACTCAGATTGAAAATAATAATTAGGATTGTCAAAAAATTGTCATTTTCTTCATTTTATTGCAATGATCGAGTTTGCATTTCGTTTGCCTTCAAACAGGAAAGAATATTAACACTTTTATCTCAGCAGAAGTACTACACACAAGCATCTTTTTACACTTCTACTCTCATTTGGAGTTTAAGGCAGATGGCTGCTTAAAGCAGGCTGTGTATTTGACATTTCATCAGAATTAAAACTATTTTGCTCTTTGACCTTATCTTGAAAAGGTATGTAGGAAATTCTAATTTTAGCAGATGATGATTGTTTCAAATGAAAACATTATTCATTAAAAAAGATTTGGTGTTCTTAGCAGGCAATTTTTGGGTATTTTTTCAACCAAGACAGTATCTTTAATGGGTACCTTTTCTATTTTTTCAGCATTTAAACTACATCAACTATTTTTCTGTATTTTACAGCATCGACTGTTCATTAAACTAAGAACCACCTATTTTACTGTGCATACAGTAAAGCCTCTCTATTACAACAAACTAAAACTAAGGCTAATTGATTGTTTAAAGGACAGGTGACAGGTTAAAAGCAAGGTGACAGTAAAACAACAAGCTCCTTTAGGAGCTTTCTGATTTACTGTCACCTTGCTTTAAACAGTCACTTTAAACACCCCTAATAATTACAGGGCTCAAAATAAGAACAAATTCATTATTTTCTCTTTATCATAAGAGCACCAAACACTTAAGTGTTACTACTCATTAGAATCGACTCAAAGAGATGATTCTAATGAGTTAGTGACAAAATAGGGTTTTATGTAGAAATAAAGATTTTAGATTTTGAAATATCACCCTTATCTTGAGCCTTGAATTAAAATTATTTAGGGGTTGTAATAGAGAGGTTTTACTGTATGTATCTGCCCAGATGGTTCATTATTGGGTTTTCTGCCTAGTTTTCAACCCAGACTGATCATTTATATGGTATTTTTCTGTATTTTTCAGCCCAGACTGATCATTTATATGGTATTTTTCTGTATTTTTCAACTCATACTGATCATTTATATGGTATTTTTCTGTATTTTTCAGCCCAGAATGATCTTTTATATGGTATTTTTCTGCATTTTTTCAGCCCAGAATGATCTTTTATATGGTATTTTTCTGTATTTTTCAACCAGATTGATGATTAATGGGTTATTCTTTCTGTATTTTTCAGCCCAGACTGTTACCCTGGGATCAACATGACTGAGCGCTACCAAAGGGAGGATATAAGCCTGTGGCCAGGGGTACAGGTGAGTACAGAATATAACCTTGTATTAAACAGCCAGTCATGGATGTCTCTTTAACTTATTGACCCCATGAAAAGTAAAATGGACAGTCCAATCTCCAATTTAGTCTTGTCCATTTTGAGCTCTTCTGTGTTTTGAAGAAGGAAAACTAGCTTTTGTCATCACTCTGGCGTCCTCATCATTGTTGTCGCCCAAAATCTTAACGTTGTCCATAACTTCGTTAATTTTTCATCTACAACCTTCATTATTGATATGCATGTCCTATCTAGACATACCAAAATATTTTACCAATAGACCTTGACCTTGACATTTGACCTGATTTAATTGTATTTTTCACTGATCATCAAAACACAGACAAGCATTGGCACCTGTATATGGTGCTCTTGTTGACAATTAATGTCAAGAACTCTCAATAAAAGTGGATAAATGTAGGACAAAATAAATGTTGAAAGCTCAGGAGCTTTCTTGCCTTACTTATGTTCTGCATGAATCTTTGACTTGCTTTTAGAAATTACAGATGCAATTTCCTTTATATGGTTGCTTTACAGATCTTCAGATAAGAAGGAGTTAACTGAACAAATCCAAGATTGTCTCAGTCATTTCAGCACAAAATCCTATGTTGTGACTACTCATTAGAATTGTCTCGAAGTGACAATTCTAATGAGTAGTTACACCATAGGGTTTAATGCAGAAATAAAGATTTTATGTTTTGAATTACTCCCCTTGTCTGGAACTCTCTCCATACTGGTGTATGGTAACACAAAACATACATTTTGACTTAATAAATTGACTGAATCAGAGTAAACATTTTCTGTGTTAGCAGGGCTCCAGATAAGGGGTAGTTTTCTGAACAAATTCAACATTTTCTCACTCATTTCAGCACCAAACCTTATGGTGTCACTACTCATTAGAATCGTCTCGAAGAGACGATTCTGATGAGTAGTGACACCATAAGGTTTAATGCAGAAATAAAGGTTTTAGATTTTGAAAAACTACTCTTATCTGGAGCCCTGGGTAGCGTTTTACTAACATTGCGTAAGTTTGAACGTAGGAATTTGCGTAACTTTACGCTTCCGACAATATTTACGCAAGTTCTTAAACTGTTTTACTAAAACTGCGTAACTTTAAGATTTTGCGTACGCAATTTTTTTACGTAACTCTTCAATCGGAGGTAGATCTAGTAACTTTGCTTAACTAATTGGGGCTGATTGATATGTCCCTTTAATGCAAGAAGGCCCTAATTAGGCCGTTTGAGCATAAAATAAAATGTCTGCGATTACCTCCCTTTATTTACATTTTATATTATTTTTTCCTTTATTTAACTTATATGGGTGATCGAACTTTTAAAACTGTCAAACACAGCTTTTATAATAGCAATTATATCAAAAAAGGAATAAATTTAATACAATTCTTCCAAACAAATATATTAATTTAAAACGTATTAAGTTTTTAGAAATTTATATTAGAGTTTTGTTCATGTGGACAGAAATGGGTCAGATTCGTGTTGTAGCGATAAACTTGTTCGCGATTGCCAAATAGGTTTAAGTTTAACGTTGGGTCGCTAGATCAAGCTCAATTTTCACCAAATCAAATAAATAGATTCTGATTGTCCGAGTACCCATATATAGATTTATTAAATCTAGATCTATACAGATCTATCGGGCATGTCGACGAACCAGTGGTTTCCTTAAACATAATTATATATTCGCATTTACTACTCTTAGCTAGTAGACTGCTGTGTGTACCTGTATTTCTTCTCCAAATTCGTCTAGCTGGAGAAGCATATCATATGGGTACCCCAGCATTACTGTTGGCAAAAATGAACCAAATATTTATTTATTTATTTATTTATCCTATTAGGTAGAGTTTGGTAAATACCTGTATGCTTTCTTCTTCCATGAACATGTAACCTCGGTACTTCTTTATAACTATTATGACATATCAATATACAAATTGAAAGAGTGAACTCGAGGCATCATAGACTAGGATCAGAGGCCGAGTTACCTAGGAACTGATCACGATCTTAACTGTCAGGTGATATGTAGCCTATGACTATATATGGAACAAATTTTGGTTAACATTTATTCATAAGAAATTATTTAGGCTTTATTATAAATTATAAAAATTTCAAATGAATTTGCGTATTCCCAACTAATGACCTTTCTATTGATATGTATGTTTTCTATTTGTATAAATGTTAATGCTGCCCACGGTAGTGGACCTTATACAGATATATTTCAATAAAGTTTCAAAGTTTCAAAGCTTAAGCAGTGGGATTCCATATGTAGACCTATCCTTAATTGCACCTCCCACCCAAACTAAGCTAACATCCGCTGGGGCCGTCGACCCCTCCATGATAAGACAGTGATGATCGAGGGACGAAAATTACAATCATATAAGTAGATTAATCTACCCAAACCTGACCTGAGACTAATGCTCCTTTTGTATGAACATTGCTCCATTTCTGTTTTTAATTTTAAAGTAAAAGGTAAAGATGTTTGTCTAACTTTTAGCTGCTGAAGCTTTGATGTCCATTTCTTGCTTTTTCCTGAACAATAGATCTAGATCACAGGTTTTCGGCGCGTAGGCTATAACCCCCCCCCCCCCCCCTCGATGCTACCCCCCATAAATCTTTCAAAATGAGTCAAAATACATCCATATGTTCAACAAACATCCTTAAAAAATGTTTCAAAAAGTTTCAAGAAGTTTAAAAAAAAAATTTTTTTTTTCGTATCATGACTTGTATCAGATCTGTATACAATTTTAGAGCAGTGGCGGGTATTCTCGGCCGTCGGCAGTCACCGGCATGTCCTTTGTATTATCTTGTTTTCACAATTATGACGTCACATAATCATACTAGTGACGTCATATTTAGCATCATCCTTACGTCAGACATCTATAGCGGCACTTGTGATATTTGTTTGGTTTACCGCAACACCCTCATACAAGAATAAAAAAAGGTAAGTACACCTCGCTTATATAAAAATAGCCTTCTTATGACGTGCCGTAAGAAGGGTCATGTACTTGAAATTTCGCTGACGTGCAAAAAGCTTTTAAAAAAGGTACTATGTGCACACAGTGATGACGCAATGTTATCATACTTTGTATTTACCGCAAACGGTCGCATCATACAGGTCACTGAGTACAGATATCGGGACGGCCGATAACTGCCGACATAAAATGTACCTGTCGGCAGTGACCGGCAGGGCTAATTATTGAACACCCAAACATTATGCAAAACCCATTATTTATTATTTTTTTCCTTTCAGATTGAGCATTAGATCTAAACTGAGAAAGGAAAATGGAAAGACGCCTTAAATATTCGCCTTCAAAAATGGCAACAGCCCTGCAAATGGTCAAAACTGGCGCAATGTCCCAGAGGAAGGCTGCCATTACTTATGGAGTGCCAAGAGCAACGTTGTTTGACAAACTGGCTGGCCGGTCACCAGAAGAAAGAAGACGCCCTGGTCCTGCTACAGTGCTGACACCAGCCGAGGAGGAGGTTCTTGTCGATTATGTCAAGCTCATGTCAAGCATAGGTCCTGTCTCTTCTCTGAATCAGTTTTATTCAATGTTCTTTAAAAGGCATTTCTTACGGTTTATTTTTTGCAAATTATAGATCCACTGACATATTAAAGGTCCCTTTTAAGTATTCTTTCAACGCACATCTAAAGACTTCTCTCGGCCGACTTCTGATAACCAACCTATTCTTAAAAGTAGATTAGATCTAGATCTAGGTCTACATAAATACATATTTTCATACTAGATCTAGATCTAGATTCATACATCATGTAGATCTATAGACGCCATTGTGTAGACTATAAATATAGGGCTATAATCTACTATAAGGTGCCCATAAAGGTGTCAATGTTTCCAAATGTAGGAACTATACCTTAAACCCTTTCGCTACAAGGCTCTATATAACATGCTAACAGTTTGGATCCAGATCAGACACAACGTTACATGGCGTCTGGCATGGATATTAAACAGTGTGAAACCCATCAAGGTCAATGTTTCCTAAGTAAAAAAAAACCCATAAAATTCCAAATTTTAGAAACAAGAGCATAAATCCAAATATTTCCGAAAACTCCTAAGAAATGTGGCAGCGCCTGTATATAAAGTTTCTTGTTTCTTGTAGGTTACCCCATGTCCCGGGGGGAGCTACTTGAAGAGGTAAAAAAAGTAATAGATATTGACGGAAGAGAAACTCCATTTAAAAATAACAAACCTGGCAAGGATTGGTTTTATGCCTTCAAGCGCCGCCATACAGATTTGAGCGAACGTTTCGCAATGAATCTAGGCCACCAAAGGGCCATGGTTAACATGGATATGGTAAACAGTTGGTACGCTGGTCTCTTTAAGTATCTACAAGAAGAAGTTCCCGACTACAAGACCATGATTTCAGACCCGAGGAGAGTTTTTAACGCGGATGAGAGCGGGTTTCCGCTGTGCTTCAAAACTGGCAAAGTCCTTGCAACTAGAGGTGCCCGGCATGTGTATCATGTCTCCACAAGTAACAAGCAACAGATTACTGTTATGGTTTCTTTTAACGCCTTTGGTGACTTCGTTCCACCCCTCATAGTGTATCCAGGGGAACGATTTCGCGATACAGGCATTTCAAATTTCCCTGAAGCCATCTATGGGCATTCGTCCAATGGATGGATGGATAGTGATTTGTTTGTAGCTTTTCTACATGAGTTTTCAAATTTTGTTGATAAAAAATGTATACAAAAGCCTGTACTTCTTTTTGTAGATGGGCATTCCACACACATGACAAGGAATGCGTCGCTTTTTTGCTCTGAGCACGGTATTATACTGTATTGCCTCTTACCTAACGCCACTCACATCCTGCAGCCATGTGACGTCGCCCTATTTTCGCCAATGAAATCAGCTTGGAAAAAACATGTTAAACTTTGGCAAATTGACAATATAGGTGAAAACCTAACCAAGAGGGATTTCCCAAAGGTATTCAAGGCTACTTGGGAATCTGTAACATGCCTGGAAATAGCTGTTCGTGGTTTCCGTCGGTCAGGTATTTTCCCATTGGACCCCTCTGGTGTAGATCAAACAAAACTTGAGCCATCGTCTGTGGCAAACCCGCCGACAGCCACTGTTCAGGACTTAGCAGTAGATAACCAGCAGAATGCACAAGATGTGGACGTAAGCCAGGCAATACCACCGACAGCCACACTCCAAAAAACATCAGTTATGCCCCAAGAAAACCAGCAAACCCCTCAAAGAACAGAACAAATCCCACCTACTCCAACTCCCCCCTCTCTGGCGACTAGGCAGCCATTGTCAGAGCTTCCTACGGATGCCAGTGCTACTATGAACACCGAAGAGGTGTCTCGTGGACCACAAGCTAAGGTTATTTCCCCTGTAGCTAGTACAAGTAAACAATCCCCGTCATATGTTTCACCTGCATTTCAGAATCTAAAAGTTCCTGAGCCTAAGATTAAAAAAAGGGGTCAGTCATTAAACCAGAAGTTACCAAAGGCATTATCCGGATCAGTTGCGCTGAAGATGTTCGAGGACAGAGAGAACCAAAAAGTGGCAGAGATGTTAAGAAAACAGAAAAGGAAAATTGATCTGGAAATGAAACGGAAGGAAAAAGAAGAACACGCAAACAAAAGAAAATTAGAAAGGGAGGAGAAGAAGAAGGCTAGGGAAGAGGAGAAACTATCAAAACAAAAGCAAAAGAGGCAGAGAAAGCTCAGTGGGTCAAGTTCCTCTTCAGACGAGGGAAATGTGAAGGTCGTCTACATGGAATCGGACGACAGTTTTAACGAAATCGACACTTGCCCAGGCTGTCATACTGACGATGCGTCAGACGACCCATTTGAATGGATCAAATGCCGAAAATGCAGGCGGTCGTGGCATGTAAGCTGCACAGGGGAATCGATATTGGTTGAGATACCTGTCGAGCAATTAAAAGAATACCCATTTCACTGTGAAAATTGTTTGTAGATGATGTTTGTACAAAGTAATCAGTTTTTCTTTCAGCCTGCTTAACTCACTGACTCAAAATCTAGTAGATCTACATTTTTAAATAGTTTGATTTTAACAATCTATCTTCACTAGATCGAATAGATTCTACACTGTTTGTAAGTAACGCATGTACGCGTCACTAGAGGTCTAAATGTTATCTATTTATTACAGACTTACTCCAAGTCTTTGTTATATACAGTAGAACCTTTCTATTACGACCACTAAGTTGTGTCAAATATTAATCGTTCAAGACAGGTGACTGCTTAAAGCAATGTGAAAGTGAAACAGAAAGCTCTTACAGGAGCTTTAGCTGTTTCACTTTCACATTGCTTTAAGCTGTCACCTGTCCTTTATACGGACAATTAGCCTTCTATTTAGTGGTCGTAATAGAGGGGTTCTACTATAGTTTGTTGTAAGTTAGTTAACCTAGTCTGAAATAAAAGTTAGTTAAAAGCTGTTTTGAAGGAAGTCATACATTTATATAGATCTAGATCTTTTAGTGATAGGCATCGAACCAAATAGATCTACACACCTAGAGTTAAACCTGTTATAAGCGACCACTAAAATGATGGTTTATAATACTTCTAGTATCTATGACAGGAATCAGCTAAATGCTGGACAAAAGTAATGCAGAAGGACCCTACAGGAATTCTGCATTTACGTTTGTCCTGTATTTATCAGTTACCTCTCACTAACGATCGTTATAATTTATAGGCTTCGTCATTCAGTGTTCACTTTACAATGTTTGACTGTATGTCTTAGATGATTATGGAACACAATTAAATATGCTATAATGTGCTTTAATGGATCTGCAAAAATATACTGTGTTTGTGTGCTTTGTTTTAGCGCTAACCCCGTGTTTTTTTAAAACTCCCTTACCCTGCCGATAACTACCGAAACCTGCCGACAACTGCCGACACAGACTGACACAACTCTCTACTCGAGTATTCATTCAGTTATAGCGTATCGTAACCAAGACATGTGCTGTTAGAACAAGTGAAGTCTATAGTTACCAATCGAACACTCACTTTCATACCATGGCTTTAAATGACGTCACTTCGTTGAAGGTAACGTTAAATGGCCGATAATACCCGCCACTGCTCTACTTATAAATTAGCAAAAAAAAAAATTTTTTTTAAATTTCTCGAAACTTCAGGAAATGTTCTTTTATGATGATTATTGAATGTATGGATAGATTTTAGGGGTAGTGTCATAGCCAACGGGCCGAATGCCTATGATCTAGATCTGACAAATTTGATCTAATTTATTTAGATTTAAGTTGGGTTTTACGGCACCGCCACTCATAACATGGTCATATAGATCTAGATCTAAAATGTGCCAATCTAAGTGTCTAAAGGTTATCTAGATTTAGATCTATGTAGACTGCATATTTTGTCACTTTTCACGAGGAGTCTTTGAATCTTTGAATAATAACAGACACGCAATATATAGTCTACTCTGGCTGTAAACAGAAATCTGCAGTTTTTCTTTTATTACCCCCCTTTAATAATTTTTTTTTCATCTCGATATAACTATCCAAATGTATGTTAGTATTTCACATTTTTCTTATAATTTGAACTAATATAATGTGAAATTCATTGTTAAAACTTCGATAAATTCGGAAAAATAAATCCTAATTGATTGTAATTAAATATTGATTTTTTTAATTGAATTTAAAATGTAACGATAAAAATCGGTCAAATCACTCTTGTATCATCGCAAAATAGTGACATTTTACTGTTACAAATGCAAAAAGGGGCATTTATATGTAAGGTTTTCTAGTTGACACATAGTTTACGCCCCCTATTCGTTTGCGTAAAGTTACGCTTGAAGTTACGCAAGTTCGTAGCTGCGCAAATGTTAGTAAAACACCCCATCGTAAAGTTACGTAAAAACTTACGCAACTTAAGAGTTACGCTAGCGTAAGTATGTTAGTAAAACGGTACCCTGGTTAGTATATTGTAACACCCGTATACACACTCTGATACATTTTTCTGGCAACATCTCAAAGAGACGATTCAAATGAGTAGTAACATCATAGGGTTTAAATCAGAAATAAAGATTTTACGTTTTGACCTGCTCCCCTTTTCTGGATCTCTTTTTTCATACTGGTGTATGGTAACACAAAACATACATTTTGACTTTGTGAATTGTCTGAATCAGTGTCAACATTTTCTGTGTTGGTATATCGTAACACCCGTATATACGCTCTCACACATTTTTCAGGCAACATTAGCCTATTTTGAGCATCTTTTTATTTATGGATGTATTATGAATATTATACAACATTTATTACAGCTGAGGAAGTTGAGACAAGAGCAATAAAGTGACTATAGCAAAGAGGAAAAATATAATATTGGTCCTTCGTGGTAGCAACTTAACCCCATACCTGCTAAACCCCATCAGATTTAAAATTTGAAAACAGTTTGGATCCAGATCAGATGCCGCGTAACGCGGCATCTGAGCTGAATCCAAACTGTTTGCAATTCAAAATTTGTTTTGGTGGTTAAGAAATGACATAGAAATTAAATTTTAAAAAAGTAGGGGCAATGATTTTTAATGTTGGTGATATTTTGGCAGGACGAAGGTTTAAGACGTGCAAGGAACATGCACCGATATTTCCTGCAGACTCTGTTATGAATTTTAAGAGTTCCTGCGCTGTAATAAACCTCAGTGCCTGGTTTACCTACATTTAACTGCATATTAAACTAAGAGTCCCACTGAGAAGAAGCATTATTAAAATGCCTCCCATGATGGCCGCATAGATACAAAGTAGAATTTATGGTGGTTGGGTATTTTGTTATATCTTTTTGGCCCCTTCATTTCTTTTGACAATTGAAAATGGCATCTGCTTTAAAAATGTTATCTGTTTTATAAAAAAAATATGTCATCTGAATTTACAATTTTGTGGATTTGTTTATAGCGTAACCCATTACACCATAAATATGCTTTTTTACACCTTTAATTCAATCCTCCATTGAAGAAAATAATATACTGTCATGAATATGTACCATAAGAAATATTGTCTCTATTCTTGCAGATTATTAATAGCTTAAAGTAGGCTGAAAGTTACAAAGAATACAGGATTAAACAGTCACCTTCTCCCTATGGGGAGCCTTTTTATTTTACTTTCAGCTTGTGTAAGCATTTACCTGTCATAATTCAAGACAAGTTTACTATTGCTAATCAATCTAGACAATTTTAGTAGAAACATGAAAACCATTTCTGTTAGAAATAGGTAAAATCACGAAAGTCATTTCTGTGAGAAATTGGTAAAATCAGGAAAAGTTGTTATGTGAGAAATAGGTAAAATCATGATAAGAAATAGGTAAAATCATGAAAAGTCATTTCTGTGAGATATAGGTAAAATCATGATAAGTCATTTCTTTGAGAAATAGGTAAAATCATGATAAGAAATAGGTAAAATCATGAAAAGTCATCTCTGTGAGAAATAGGTAAAATCATGAAAAGTCATTTCTTTGAGAAATAGGTAAAATCATGATAAGAAATAGGTAAAATCATGAAAAGTCATCTCTGTGAGAAATAGGTAAAATCATAAAAAGTCATTTCTGTGAGAAATAGGTAAAATCATGAATAGTCATTTCTATGAGAGAATACCTTTCCAAAAATGTAGACCTTGATGAGGCACTGTTACAAAATGGTATTTTTTTTACATTAAAAAATTAAAATGGTAATTTATCCATATCTACACTGTTTGCAATATTTGCAAACCCTCCCCACCCCCATTCTGCTGCTCACGTTCCATCAATGTAAACAGAAAGTTTAAAAAACACAAGTTCATTTCAAAGTACTATTTGCACTCTAGTTGAGTAAGCCCCCCACAATTTACCGATCCAACAAAACAAGTTATTGTAGTAGCTTACAGGTGACTGCTTAAAGAAGAATGAAAGTAAAACAGAAAGCTACTGTCAGGGCTTTCTGCTTTACTTCCATCCTGTTTAAGCAGCCACCAGTTTTTAACATCAAAAGCCAAGCATTTTGATTCATTGGTCGTTTTAACAGGGATTTGCTGTACGTCGCGCTCCTTCCTAATGATGTTTGTTCGGAGTTCTTTTATTGATTTCATCGAAGAAAGAGAGTCAATTTGTGCATGCCAGTGCAATTACGTTAATTTTCAGGGTCAATACTGTACAAGCAATGAAAAATGCATAAAGCTGTGCAAGCTCTAAAACTCTACTCTTCGTACTCCGCTGATGACTAAAACATTAGAATTGAACAAGATAGCAGGCATATATTTGGCATTGAACATGAAATATATATTTAAGATTTAGAAATTGCTAATTTTCATGACTTTGCCTAACTCATTCAGCCCTAAAACTTTCAATTAAGGATTCCTGTTTCCAATAAAGTTTTATCAATTTTTTACTGTTTGGTTGTTGTTGTTTTTTTAACAATTTATTGAAAAATGACAAACAGGGTAGACCTTGAATATGTTTACTATGGCTCCAGATAATTTGGGAGTATTTCAAAAGCTAAAACATTTATTTCTGCTTTAAACCCTATGTTGTCACTACTCATTAGAATCGTCTCTTCGAGACGATTCTAATGAGTAGTAACAACATAGGATTGGGTGAGAAAATGTTAGATTTGCCGAGTTTACTCCCTCTTATCTGGTGCTCTGTTCTCTAGGCGGGTACATTATCTGGGAAGGACAAGTGTACTCATAGCACACTGCATATTGCAGATAAGAAGCAGTAAACTGAATAAATCCAACATTTTCTTGCTCGTTTTACCACCCATAGGGATTAATTTTTATACAGAAATTAATATGAGCTTTGTGAGCTATGGTTGAATGAACTAAAATGAAATGGTAGATAAATTTCTGAGTTTGTGCAATAAAGGAATTATTATCACACTTGGGAATTAACATCTCACTCTTTGGTTTGGATGGAGCTGAAACCAAATAGTTAACATTACTGTAAACAGCGACATATCATAACAAACAAACAAACTAATAGAAAGAAGAAGAATTTCAAACTTTTAACCCTTTACCCCATAGCTTATTTCTAGTTTTGGAGACACTTGAGCACTTAAAACAGGTTGAAAGTAAAGCAGTAAAGCTACTTTCTGCTAGAAACTGGAAAATATTTCTTGCAGCATAAGTTCATGTCTGTATAAATTGAAACTATTTTCTACAGTAGATGAATGAATTAGAGGCGTAAAAAAGGCTTATTTATGGGGGAACGGGTTAAATAAACTCTATTGAACAATCTCTTAACACTCTAATAAACACTTTTAGTTTGGTTTCCAGCTTTTGCCATTCTTGCAGGAGCTGGGGTCGAAACAAAAAACTCATCTCTAATATGAAGAAAATAATCTCTAACTCTCTTATAATCTCTAACCTTTTTGTTTTGGCTCCCAGCTTCTCTCTAGAAGAACCCAAAGGTTAGAGATTGTTCTTTAGTGTCAAACCTAAGGCAATATTGATGATATCCAGTCAAGGTGATCATATAATAGACATAAATCATTTGTCATAGCCACAAAACAAACAAATCTATTACGTTTCAACTGCATAACCCTTTAACACATAGCCTGTTTGTAGTATTAAAGATAGGTAACCACTTAAAGCAGGTTGAAAGTAAAGCAGATTGTGCAATAAGTCACACTCTGTTTTACCTTCTGCCTTAATTAAGCGACCATCTGCTAGAATATAGAAAACATTTATTATGGTGCATATGCATGTCTGTATGAATAATTTTCTTCAGTGGAGGAATAAATTATACATGTCAAAATGCATATGGAGTAATGGGATAATTTAACCCTTAGCCCGCCAAATAAATTGTCGTCTGCTATATTTCTCGTCTGCTTCAAGTTTCAAAGTGCTTCAAAGTTGCTCAAAATTGCTGAAAATGTTGTCCGAGTGTCAAACAGCTTGGATCCGGATGAGACGCCGAGTTACTCGGCGTCTCATCCGGATCCAAGCTGTTTGCATATGGAGCTATAGTCGTGACTGGCAGGCTAAGGGTTAAGGAGATTCAATAAAGTACTTGATAGCCAATATATAACTAATGGAAACTATATGGACTTGTTTGAAGTGGTATGAAAGTAATGCAGAAAGCTCCTGGAGGAGCTTTCTGCATTACTTTAGTTCTGCATTAAGCTTTCACCTGTAAAAAACAATACCACTGTATCATTATGACTAGTTCATTAAGACCTGTATAAGACAGAATATCATGCATTAAATACAGCATGCCAATCATCATGATTGACAATCTATCAAGTGTGCTTTTAATTCTGAGTGCATGCTGGGTAATTTGCAAAATATTTCGTCTGCTACTGCTCTAAAAATAGATTTTTAACATTTTCTTTTCAAAATCGGTCAGAGTGCCAAACAGATTTAATCCTGATGAGACGCCGCATAATGCGGCGTCTCATCAGGATTCAAACTGTTTGCAAAGGTTATCACGGTTTTATCACTAGCATGTTAAGAGTTAAATCTGATTGCGTAAAGCGTGATCGAATTTGATTCTAATATGCATACTGTTTAGATCCAGATTCGCTGTCATCCAACTTTAAATCTGATTAAATTTCATTTCATCTGATGTTTATATATATGTTTCTTCAGATAAAATATATAAAAACAAAATTTGAAAAAATATTGCAGACGACAAGTTTGAAGCAAACGGCAACACGGTGTGGTAAGCGTAACTTAAAATGCTTTTCATGAGGTACCACACAGAGACGGGTTAATGAATGAATGATAAAAAGTAATTAATTCTCTTTACATATTCTGTTATGTTTTTACCTTTAATTCTTACAATGCAAGCGGGGTGACCTTTGCAAACGGCTTGTATCCAGATGTGATGCCGCATAATGCATTGTCTCATCAGGATCCAAGCTGTTTGACACTCTGACCCTGTAAAGAAATTTTGAAAAAATTATTTTAGAACAGTAGTAGATCTAGATGACAATTGTTGAAGAAAAAACAAACATTACCCAGCATTCAAAGAGTTAACCCTTCCCCCATAGAAGCATAGATATTTTAAGAGACTAGATCGGCCACCTAGCGCTGAGCTCCTATTGGTCGACGGTCAGAGAGACGCCATCTTGGTACGTGTATCATACAGTTTCCCTCCGGAAACAAAATATGATTTACTTTCATTTAAGAATGAATTCGTACTACATACATCTTGTAACATAAATATGCACCGTAAAACGACAATCAAACGATAATAAGCACAAAATGATGGTAATTCTTATTTAACTGAATAAAATCATCGATTAATCATAGCAACTATGGAACGGTTCTTAGCAACTTCTGTAGTCAATGACGCACCGTCAACGTAGACGGGATTACTGCGCACAGCATGTAACGTCATTAATCTACCGCAATACGACGTGCACCAGACCATTGGAACATGAATAGCATACACGAACCAAGATGGCTTCTCGATGACCGTCGCTGATTGGCCTATAGCAGATCTAGGTTATTTTAAGATATCTATGCATAGAAGCGACTTTTAGCGTATTTAGTTTATTCCTCCGCTAAAGAAAATAGTTCCAGTTTATACCCTCATGAACAATTACCATTACAATTATTTTATATAGCCTAGCAGATTTTAGCTTAAAGCAGGCTGAAAGTAAAGCAGAATGTGCCTTAAGGCACATTCTGCTTTACTTTCAACCTGCTTTAAGTGGTCACCTGTCTTCAAAACTATAAACAGGCTATGAGGTAAAGAGTTAATATGACAGCTGTTGAATGTCAATAACCCATTGTCTAAGCTCTTCACCACTGTGGGTTCAAAGCCCCGGGCTTGGACTTTCAGATTTATCCTGTTGGGAAGCCTTCCAGCTGGCTTGTGGAAGGTCATTGGTTCTCTACCTGGTTGCTGATTTGTGCCTGAAACAACGCATAAAGGACTTCTGGGGTCTTCCTCCACCTGTAATTAGCTGGAAAATTTGGAAGTCGTGATTAGATTAAAATATTGTTTAAAGTGACATAAAATCATAACAAATCCAAATCCTAAAAGACACTGAAGGAACCCTGATCAGATAGCTCCTTCAGGAGCTGTCTTAATTGGGTTCTCACTGTTTTCAAAAGGCATCAATATAGGCTTAACCATTTTATCCTGTTTACTAATTTTGAAGACAGGTGACCACTTAAAGCAGGTTGAAAGTAAAGCAGGTTGTACCTTAGGGTATATTCTGCTTTACTTCAAGCTACCATCTGCTAGGATATAGAAAATTATAACATCTCATATCGATGACTGTATAAAGTGGAACTGTTTTCTTCAGTGGAGCAATAAATTCAAGGCATAAAATGTGTATTTACAAAGTTATGGGTTAAAAAGCAAAAGAAGACTTTCATAGTAGGTCTACACTGTTGTTGGGAACAGATCATCCCTAAAGGTCACCCCTTAGACAATGGATGCACAAGATTACATAGCATAAACATAATGTCAAAAATAAGAAAAATTGTAATCGAAACGTAAATTACCTGCACCTGTTCTTAGTTAGGCAACTGCCAACAGACGAGATATACCATGACGTCTCTCTATGGCAACTCATATGAACATTTGTTAATTGCACTTAAAGCAGGAAGCTGTTAAAGCAGGATGAAAGTAAAGCAGAAAGCTCCTGTAGGAGCTTTCTGCTTTACTTTCTCCCTGCTTTAAGCTGTCACAAGTCTATTGCATAGGAATGAGCATTTTTCAGAGTGTCTGTTATAGGGAAACTTGGTTGTAATATTGGGCGTAAATAATTTGGGAAAACCTATCTTTTGTGCACAATACTGTCATCTGAATGAGACAGGCATATAAAGTAGCCATTCTTGTGTTGAGAGGCTATTTGTTATAAGAAGCATGGATTGTCCCAAATGATGGACAACTATTAATGCTGGACAGAAAGTATTGCAGAAAGCTACTTTTTGTACATTAATGCTGCCAAATTGCTGATACTTCAATTCCAGCTTCTTTACGGTGACTTCTTCTAACAGGTTATACTGTAGTCTACTGTTATGTACTTTATTGCAAAAAAAAAATGCAGGAAAGGGAGGTAACCCTGATAATATATCTGAAAAAGGGAGATAACTATAGGAACCCATTCTGTTAATTCTGAAATAACAATGGTAATTGGTTGATATCGGGTATCTCAAAGAATGTGAATTCAAGTACAGAAAAGAAATAAAAGTAGTAAAGTTATATTGAATTTTATGACCTATAAACATGATAAAATGATTTACATGGAAATAAAAAGTTTAGTGTCAGATGCATTTCTCTGCATGTTTCTAGACGGGCTGCCGATGTTACGAGCATTATAATCATTATAGTACAGAAAAACATTTTTTATTTACTTCTCCAAACAGTTTGGATCCTGATCAGACGCCAAGTAACTTGGCGTCTGATCAGGATCCAAACTGTTTGTGACAATGATTCTATATCAATAACCACAGGGAGAAATATATAAAATCATTTTTTTAAGGCAGAAGACAATTTCAGCAGAAGATATGTATTTATCATTCAAAGGCTTAAAATTCCCCAAGTGCCCCTGCTGCAAAACTCCCCATTTCCAGCACACATAATTATGGACTGGTGAAATACTTAAAATTCAGCAGTGACAGTAAAGTCTGTATTTATAAGCCAGATTCGAACTTTTATTATCAGTCATTTAAACAGTTTAAAGCTTATAATGCAAGATAAAAGTAATACAGAAAGTTCTCTGCATTACTTTTGTCGTGCATTTAACAGTTACCTACCAGGGTTCCAGATAAGAGGAGTATTTGGAAAACTAAAATTTTGTTTTTTGCTTTAAACCCTATGGTGTCACTACTCATTAGAATCGTCTCTTCGAGACGATTCTAATGAGTAGTAACACCATAGGTTTTTGTGCTACTTTGGATTTGTTTACCTTTTGAAATATCTTGTGTGACTCTCAATAAAAGTTGCACTGTACAGTCTCCTCTTTGAATGCAGGGTAATTTTTACGTCTGCAACAATTATTGTCGTCTGCTATTATTTTAAAATAAGAATTTTCCAAAATTTGTTTTCAAAATAGGGTCTGTGTCAAACAGTAGGGACCCAGATGAGACTCTTACATAATACAGTGTCTCATTGGAATCCAAACTATTTGCTTAATCCAATGAGTTATGCAAATTTGGACACGCCGACGGCATCTCACGAAGATCTCCTCCTGGGTGACGATGAAGAAGAAAGGGGAGCAACTCCCGGATCATCCACCGCTCGGCCCGATAATTCTCGGGCCGAATCCCGGAAAAGACCGAGGTCAAGTACGGGGGAGGAGACACCAGAAGTGAAGAGGGGACGGGGCAATCTCTCGCAGAAGGCTGAAGAGATATACCGAACGATGCGAAACGCATCGACGAGGTTGATAAAGATGGATAAGCAAGTCCAGTACTTGCTTGGCTGCGTCGAGCGGAAATTCATCCCACAGGCATACCATTTAGCTCTGAAGCCTCCTCAAAATTACTTTGGGGACTCGGAGTTTATGGGAAAGTGGAAGCAAGCCCTAGCGGATTGCTCCACCAGCCTGATGGAGCTTTCTATCGACAACATGCGGTTCTCCATCAAGGAACTAACCCTGCTCAAACAGGGGCTGAACGAGGAAATCCTAGGCTGCACATCCGAGGAGCAAGTCCAAATTACGACTGCCCTGGGTACCGTATGCGGGCGCGTACGTGCAGAAAGGGAAAAGAGACTCTCCGCGAAATTAGGTTTACAACATAAATCAGTTTCACGGGAGTCTTTTTTAGAGCGAGGCCACAGAAGCAAGTCCAGGATGAAAGCAAAGAGGAGGCAGAAGAAGCCAAGAAGCAAAGATCCGAAGAAGCAAGTCCAGAACCTGGAAACAAAGGATCAAGAAGAGAGGGAAGCTCCCTCACAAAGGCAAAGGCACAGGAACCAGGAAAAAGACCTGGAACAAGCCAAAAGGAAAAGGGAAGAAATGAGAGGGAAAGGAAAGAAGCAGAAGCAGGGGAGCAAGTCCAGGGAGGGAAGCAACACCGGCCAAAACGGCCAGGACAAAGTGGACCTCTTGGCAAGACTGCTAAGTTCAATACTAAAGTAAGATGTAATTCTATGTCAAACGCAACTGATAATAAAAATTTGGAAAAATATTTATCCAAGTTGGTTATCAATATCTCAGATACTGAACTATCGGAATCTGAGATTGAGGTATTGAGACAGGGTATTAATTTTGTACCCACCCCACCCACACCCTGTTTGACCACACTTTTCCAGGATTTGTCGGCTTTCACTCGAAGGATGAGGCTTAAGTTACATTTTTCCAACTCTGATTCAAATAACCAAAGTTTTGACTCAAAATTGGAGCAAATGTTTCGGAAAAAATCGAGTTGGACCCCCCAAGACGGGGAGGACCCAACTTTGGATGCTTTCATCCATAACATCACGGTGAAATTTCTGAACATGAAGCCTAAGCCACCTTCAATAGAGAGAAACCTGACAAACCCTGTACGAAAAGCCTTAGACAACATCAGGAAAAACAAAAATCTGGTGATAAAAAAAGCCGACAAAGGCTCGGCAATAGTGGTAATAAATAAAACTGACTACCTAAAAATGGTAGAGGTACACCTCAAGAATGAGGAATTTTACTGTCAGACAAACAAAGATCTGACCGAATACCACAACCAAACAGTTTCGAAAAAACTTAACTCAATGGTGTCTAAGGGAGAAATCTCTGATAAAATGTACAATGGTATGTTAAACGACAAACCTAAAACCGCACAAATATATGTGCTACCCAAAGTACATAAACAAAAGGTAAACAACCTCTACCCAAGTCGCCCAATCATCAGCGGCATAGGGAACGCAACAGAGAAGATCAGCCATTTAGTGGACGAACACTTAAAACCGTTCGTCCCACACATTCCCTCTTACATCAAAGATACAACAGATTTCATTAAGAAAATCGAAAGTATCGCTGACCTACCAGATCAATTTTTTCTGGTCACTCTAGATGTAACATCCCTCTACACGAACATCCCAAATCAAGAAGGCTTGAGATCCGTTGCCAGATGTCTCTCCACTCACAAACCTGGATACAAGATCAGCAACACTAGTCTGCTAGAACTACTGAGAACGGTACTCCACAGCAACAATTTCGAATTCAACGGCAAACACTACCTCCAAATCGGAGGCACTGCCATGGGCACCAGGGTAGCTCCATCATATGCCAATATCTTCATGGGAGATCTTGAAAAAAGACTCCTAGAAAGAGCAACACACAGACCTCACACTTTCAAAAGGTTCATAGATGACATTTTTCTCATCTGGACCTACAGCTACAAGCTACTACAGGAGTTCATCGACTACATGAACAACTCTCACAAAACCATCAAGTTCACTTGTGAAATCTCTAAAACAGAGATATCATTCCTGGATACAACAGTGTACAGGGTTCAGGGCACGAACAAACTAGCAGTGAGGCTTTACACAAAACCCACTGACACTCATGCCTACCTCAAGTATGACTCCTGTCATCCTCAAAGAATGAAGGATGCAAATCCGTACGGGCAATTCTTGCGATTGAAACGGAACAACACAAGTGAAAGAGATTTTGAAAGGTCTGCTCAAGATACAAAGGCACACTACATGAGACGAGGATATCCAGAACAGTTACTAGATAAACATCTAGCTACTACTAGGACCCGGGTGAGAGAATCACTTCTCCTTAGCAACAAAAAGGAGAAGGACACATCACGGGTCCCATTTGTGGTTACTTTTAACCCACGAAATCCTGATCTAAAAAAACTTGTGAAAAAGGAATGGGACATCCTCAAACACTCTGACACATGCCGAAAGCTGTTTGACAAACCACCAATTTTTGCCTACAGGAGAAACCAAAATCTCAGAGATCTACTGATTCACAGCAAGTTCCAACCAGAAAGGACATGTGACACGGTAAACGCCAAAAAATCCAAAAAACCAGGCTGCACCAGAGACAAGTGTAAATATTGTGATCTACTGGACCCCAAAACAGAATTCAAAAGCCACTCTACAGGGAAAACTTTCAAAAAGAAGCACACCTACGACTGTGAAACAAGCAATGTCATCTACCTCATCTCTTGTGGAAAATGCCACAAGCAGTACGTCGGACAGTGCAAACGACCTATAAGAAATAGGATCTATGAGCACGTCCGATACATGAGGGAGAACCTCGATCAGCCCACGGGAAGGCATTTCAACCTTCCAAACCACAAACCCTCTGACGCCAACTTCGAAATTATCGAAGTACTGTCAAGCCACCCGGATGATCCTAAATCACTCAGCCTCAGAAACAAACTGGAGCAAGTCTGGATCACCACATTACAAACTGTGCGTCCTAAAGGCATTAATCTCCAATTAACACGATAATGTTCCTGCCCCCCCTTTTGTCGTAGTATGTCACTTTACTTCAGGAACATTGTGGTGCTAATTGTAGGATCAAACGCAATATAGAGAAAAACAGTAAAAACGTTCAGAGACTAAATCTGTCTCAACGTACCTTTTCTGGGATGTGTAGTACTCACTACACACTGAAATATGTCAAATCAGACATAATTCAAGCATTATGACACTTTTACACTGGAGAAAACAAGGCTCCAGACTAAGCAAATCTCCAAATTTGAGAGACCCAAACCACACCCGTTTCCAAGAAAACAAACTACAAAACGTGTAGTAGAAAATACCAAAAACTTTGGACACAGAGAAACAATCAAATACTCAACAAAATCAATGTTGGGACAGAATATCTTTGATTATATAAGGATTTTCTTTGATTTGGGATAATTTCTCTAACAACCGGAAGTCATTTTTTGGCCTTAGTTACACAAACAAGGCCCTTAGTTACCACAATAGATCGAGCTACGTCACCAAAAATAGTGGATGACGCAGTCAAAATCTGCGCAAACATGCGTAATTTGTCATAAAAAAATGCGTAAAACGTGTCAAAAACGTAATAAAAGATGTCACGTGATACAATCCCAAAGGTATAAATTACGAAGTTTCAATACGAAATTTCATACGTTCTGATGAGTTGCAACTGCAACGAAACTAGTCAACGGAAATTACCTACTCTGCCGGAGTTTCTGCAAGAAGCAAACTTTCTTTTCGACTGTATTTGCTTAAAGGTTACCATGGTTTCACTCCTTAATGCTAAGAGTTAATGGACCAGCATTTGATAAACATTTCGGGGGGGGGGGGGGGGGGGGGGGGCGGCCTACGTGGACTAGTGGTATAGTCACAGTGACTATCACTAAAGCTCCTCACCGCTGTGAGTTTGAAATCCCAGTCTGGTCATTCGGATTTTTTATGTGAGGAAGCCTTCCAGCTGGCTTGCGGGAGGTCGGTAGTTCTACCCAGTTGCCGATTTGTGACTTGTGGGGTCTTCCTCCACCTGTAAAATAGCTGGACGTCGCGATATGACTGAAATATTGTTAAAAGTGACGTAAAATAATAACAAATCAAATCAAATTGATAAACATTTCAAACAGTTTTGATCCTGATAAGATATATGTTTACACTGCATCTTGTATGGATTTCAACTGGTATTGTCGATAAGGTTTGACCTGACGGTTCATGCATATTCCGTCTTTTTCCGTAAGTTATTCGTTAGCTTCCGAAAACAACTACAGTGTATTGAGAATAGACAATTCAACGGTGACTCGAACTGGAATAGTGTTATCGGTTATAGATAAATACAGTCGGTGATGGCTCAGTGGTAAGGTCGCCGCGCTACCAAGGTAAGGGTATTGGGTTCGATCCCCGGTAGAGTTTTGTATTATTTATTGAATATGTACATGTATTTTTTTTAAAAATGCGGATAGACGCATGCAAACCATGACATTCATGCAATTGCATGTACATGTATATGAAATAGAGTACAGTGCTACTTGCCTAGGAAAAACTTGGCTAGAAAACTGGTCCAAAGAACACCACGTTATGCAAAACACTCCCAGAAAGCACTATGCGTTACTTTTGTATTTCGTCAAGCATCAAAAGGCATCAGGCAGCAGGCCGTTTTTCAAAAAAATTGCTGACTGATTTATTTTAGTATCGTTTAAGGCATACTAAACTTTTAATTTTTTACTATTTAAAAAATATTTACAGCCGAAGTTTACAAAACAGTACCGAGAATCGAACCCATGACCCTTCCACAACGAGTCATTAACGCTATCCATTCAGCTATTGCAACACAGTGACTTTTGGTATCGGCTAAGGTATATATCAATAAAGTATCCGGAAACTCCCGATTGTACCACCGATTGTACCAACGAAAGCTGACGGAAAGTGATGACCGTCAGGTCAAACCTTATTGATAATACACACTGATAACATTTTTAACCCTTTACCCACCAGATATGCTTTTTCACACATTTAGTTCATTCCTCCACTGAAGAAAATTGTTTCAATTTATACAGTTATGAATGTGCAACATAAGAAATATTTCCTATATGATCCAGCAGATGCTAGCTTAAAGAGGCTCGCAACCGGATTTAGCATTAAAAATGGTAATTTGTAAATATATGTCAAATGATTATATAAATGGGTAAGATTTAGTTTAGGATAATAAATTCTGTTAAAAAATGCATTTCCAAAAAAAAAAAAAAAAGAAGCTCTGGTGGGATTCGAACCCATGACCCTTCATTGCGGAGACAAACAAGAAAAATGAGGACACGCCTTTACCGCCTTGACCACGGACGCTCTCTATATATATGGTAGCGAATTAACGTACTTCACTGGTAGCGCTTAATACTACATTATATCCTTAGAGGGATAATTGCATAACTATTGATGCTACACATTTCGGGATGGGTTCCGTGTGAGTTGTTCTTTGTCTTTTACACACACATTTCTCTTCCGGAATAAAAAACATCAACCGATCTACGAATATGCGGTTTATATTTGACTTTACACGAAACTGAATAAGGGCGCTACGATAAAGTCCGTGAGGAATAAAATATGGAAAAGAGTAGATGAATCAAGGAATACACAGGGCCGTTGACACCATGAGAAGGTGTTGGCCTGTTTGTCCTGGATAATTGGGTAGTCAGGTAATTTTCATTCACGACAATCAATCGAGTAAAGATTGTTACTGAGTGAAAAACTCGACACGCAAAATTCCGGTCCATCGTACAGTCGAACATCGACACATATATAGTGAACTTTGAGTGAAACAGTATGTACGGACCGAGAAAAAAAGTCGATATAGCGAAAAACTCGACTTATAAAAACTCGAGTCAAACTTAGATTTTAAATAAGGTTATATAGGGAGAAAAGCTGGGACTTTAAAAAAAGATCGGCACATTGAGAAACTCGACTCTTCGAAGTTCGACACATCGAAGTTCTACTGTATTTCATATACGTTTGGCATACGCTGGCTAAAATGTTGTAGTGTGACTTCTTCCATAAATGCTTCCAAACTTTGAAACCATTTATCATAGGTCAGCGTATACCAACGTTTCAGAGAGTTTTGTATATATTTCATATACGTTTGGCATACGCTGGCTAAAATGTTGTAGTGTGACTTCTTCCATAAATGCTCCCAAACTTTGAAACCATTTAGCATAGGTCAGCGTATACCGACGTTTCAGAGAGTTTGGGATATATTTCATATTCGTTTGGCATACGCTGGCTAAAATGTTGTAGTGTGACTGTGACATTAAGGAATAACACAGACTGACAAATTCAGGGCTCCAGATAAGAGGTAGTTATTTCAACAAATTCAACATTTTCTCACTCTTTTTAGCACCAAATCCTATGGTGTTACTACTCATTAGAATTGTCTCGAAGAGACGATTCTTATGAGTAGTGACACCATATGATTTAATTCAGAAATAAAGATTTTAGTTTTTGAAAAACTACCCTTATCTGGTGCTCTGCAAATTCATATGGTTATGTCTAATCTAATAAGGATTAGCAACCCAGGATATTTTGTCTGGCCTGCCTGAAAAAAATTTACATTTTCTCCATATAGACTCTTTATACAGTTAGGTAAAGGCATGAACAACCAGAAAACTAAGAAGAATGCCAAACAGTAACTGAGCCCTATGGAATTAGCTGTCATCTGCATAAAATGTTATTCGATGAAATTCTTATTTACTCATTCACCCCTGAAACGTTTCATTCCAAGTAAGTCCAGTCGATTTATGATCTGTGTCTACAATGTTTGCACAGGGCAAAGACATACTATGGTTGTAAAAGACAAGTATAGACTAAGGATTCAATGTGATACAATTCATTTGTTTAACCCTTTACCCCGTAGCCTGTTTCTAGTATTGGAGACACATGACCACTTAAAGCAGGATGAAAGTAAAGCAGAATGTGCCTTAAGGCATATTCTGCTTTACTTTCAGCGCGCTTTAAGCTATTATCTGCTAGAATATAGAAAATATTTCTTATGATTTTTATTTGTGACAGTATAAATTGGAACTATTTTTCTTCTGTTGAGAAATTAATTAAAGGCGTAAAAGGCATATTTATGGGTAATGGGTTAAGGTGGATTGCGCAATTGGCAGTTAAGAGTTAATAATTTTGAATACAGGAGATTTATGTTTTACTTTCATCTTACGTTAAGCAGTCAGTTGTTTTAAACACAGGAAGATATAGGTAATGTTTTCATGTTTGTCTATATGGAGGAAAAGATTAAGTATTAAGCCCCCTGCTTTAATCATTTCATTTCCTCCACAGAAGTGACACACATTAACTCTTTGAACCCTAGTCCCGCATATAGGAGTGCTTTTCAAACAGTGTACATGTGAATAGTACACATGTCCTATGCAAACAGTGAATACCCAGATCAGAGGGCTCCGAAAGGAGCCCTCTGATCAGGGTCTTCACTGTTTGTCACAATGCCAAACATTGACAAAAAATACCCTTTAAAGTCAGAAATGGACTAGACTAAGATGGAAACGGGAATTGTCCATTTAAAATTTCAGGGAGGAAAGAGTTAATATTCATAGTATGTGGTTTTGAATACACTAGGTGTCATTGCAGCTTAAAACAAGATGAGATTAAAGCAGAAAGCTTCTGTTGGAGATTTTTTTCTTTACAATTTTCTTATTTTAAGCATTATACCCTGTTCTAAACACAGTTTGACATAATGAAATGAGGGTTATTGACTCTCTAAGTAGGTTAGTTTTACAGTCAATATGTATTGCAATATATCAAACAGTGCCGACCCTGATCAGAGGGCTCCTTTAGGAGCCCTCTGATCTGGGTCTTCACTGTTTGCATAGGACAAGTGTATTCTTCACAAGTTCATTGTTTGCCAAGGATGCGTATATGTGTGACTAGGGTTCAAAGGGTTAAGCAGTATTCTGTCCTAAATACAGTAGGATATAGGTGATTTTCACTACCCACTTGTTCCTGAAACGTTCCATATAAGGGACATAAGCAAACAGTGTACACCTTGATCAGATGACGCATAATTCTGCGTCTGATCAGATTATACACTGTTTGCTGATAGGAATATCAATATAAATCAAAACAAAAATGAAAAATTGAGACCAGGCACCCCTTAGCAAAACATTGAACTAATCCAGTATATAGGCATGGAAGAATCCACTGTGTGCAAATGGGTAAACAGAGAATTAAACCTTGTATTGAATGGTGGTAAGAGAGAGTGTTCACTGTTGTTGCCAGGGGTTAGAAATGTACATATGTCTGGAACACACACTGAAATGTATACAGTAAAATCTCTCTAATACGACCACTAAAGTGTGTTAATTATTAGGTGTTTACGACAGGTGACTGCTTAAAGCAAGGTGACAGAAAAACAGAAAGCTCCTGTAGGAGCTTTCTGTTTTTCTGTCTCCTTGCTTTAAGCTGTCACCTGTACTTTATATAATCAATTAGCCTTCGTTTAAGTGGTGGTAATAGAGAGGTTTTACTGTATACATAACGTCTGTCTGTCTGGATTATGCAATAGTTGCTCATGTTTATGCTGTCAATTTAATCAAGATGTGTCTGCGGTCTGTTTAGACATGCGACAGCTAAACGCAGAAAAAATGCAGACATTTCCATTCAGACCTTGTCAATTCTTTAACCCATTACTCCATTATAAGATAAACCTTTTTACACCTTTAAATTATTCCTCCACTACAGAAAATAGTTCCACTTTATACAACACTTGTACGTTAATATGACTAAGTAGTCATATTTGCGTTAGAGGAAAGATTGCATGCTCTTACCAGATCAACAGTATATTAGACATACAGTGCATGGGCCCTTTTCATAAAACTTTGTACGATAAATGTTGTTGTAAGGTCAGATTATAAAAGTCTCAATTATTATTTATTTCCCCATCTCATCCTGTCTTATGACATCTCCTTGAAATTGTCTTGAAAAGATGATTCCAAAGAGATGTCACAAGATAGGATTAGATAGGAAAATCAGAATTAAAATATATTTAAAAGTTTTGACTTACGATCGTTTTTGTCGTACGAAGTTTTATGAAACGGGCCCCGGATCCTTTGAATCATTATTGCTTTACTTTCAAGCCTGTTTTAGCAGATGTTAGATTTAATGTTTACTGTATTGTGCAATAATGAGTGTAAAATCCTTACCATGGGGACAACCTGTACGTCCATCTCTTGCAAAGAATGTAGACTCAGATCAGAGGGCTCCGAAGGTGCCCTCTGATCAGCATCTGCACTGTTTGCCATGATTTTAAATATTATTAAATATTATTTTGGCCTGACTCTCAAAAGTTACTATAAACGTAATTCGATTGCAGGATAGCTCACCTGCTCCTCACCAATGTTTCTTTCATGCAGTCTTTTTAGTGGTCGTAATAGAGAGGTTTTACTGTATTAGGCAATCATGAGTGAAAAACAAAGAATTTTAACAGACAGGACAATTCTTATCTTTGTAACCTTCATCAGCACACAAAACCATGTAATTTTCACCTTTAAGTCATTATATTCCATAAATATGCCTTTACTGTTTTCCTCCACTAAAGAAATAGTTCCACCAATCATAAATATACATCACAATAGAATATTTTCTGTATCATAAATGATGTTTTTAACCCTTTCCCATATTTAGCGACTTTTAGCACATGCATTTTATTCATCTGCTGAAGAAATTTGTTCCAATATAATATTATATACCGTAATGAATATGTGTCATATTTCATACTTTTCTTATTCTAGCAGGTTATAACTTAAAGTAGGCTGAAAGTAAAGCAGAATGTGCCATATGGCGCATTCTGCTTTACTTTCAACCTTCTTTAAGTAGTCACCTATTTTCAAAACTAGATATAGGCTATCAGGTAATGGGGTTAAAGCAGGCTTTAAGTAATGCAGAATTCGCCGGCCTTTAGATATTTCTTGTACAGTAAAGCCTCTCTATTACAACCACAACAAATAAGGCTAAATGTGCATTAAGGAAACATTTTGCTTTACTTTCAACCTGTTTTAAGTGGTCACCTGTCTTCTTAACTAGAAACAGGCTAATGGGGTCATGAGTTACGGTGATCCCCGAGATCTAATGCATCTTTTTAGGTTTACCACAAATATGACGTGTAGATTTAATCTCATAAGGTTACAAACTGTGTGCTAACCACATCATAATCAAATAACATTTTTAAAAACAAAAGAAGAATCAAAAGACCATTTATCATGTTTGGTGAAAATTATGAGTAGCCATTTTACCCCAATACTCCATCAATATGCCTTTTTATGCTTTTAATTTGTTCCTCCACTAGAGGAAATAGTTTCGTTTTATACATTTATGAATTGTATTGAAGCATGATTAATTATCTATATCCTAGCAGATGGTAACTTAAAGCAGGCTGAAAGTAAAGCAGAATGCACCTTAAGGCACATTCTGCTTTGCTTTCAAGTTGCTTTAAGTGGTCACATATTTTCAAAAGGAAAAACAATCAAACAGTTTGGATCTTTACAAGATGATGAAATAACAAGCATCTGATCTGGACCTAAACCATTACCAACACACCTCCTAAATAGCAAAACTAAATTGCTAAAAGTTAATCAACTACATGACATTATGATTCAGATAAATGTTTGGATGATGGGGCATTTTGAAGAAGTGGTATAGAAGGAGAGGATAATATGCATCTATATTATAGTATACCAAGGAAAGTGTAATTGAAGGCACTTACTAAACAGTTTTATCAAGATCAGACAAACAGCTTGTCTAACTTCTGTTTTACTAGTCTAGCTTGCAGGCTGACATGTTTTAACCCTTTGAACCCTAGTCCCGCATATTGGCGTTGTTTTCAAACAGTGTACATGTGAAAAGTACACTTGTCCTGTGCAAACAGTGAAGACCCAGATCAGAGGGCTCCGAAAGGAGCCTTCTGATCAGGGTCTTCACTGTTTGTCATAATGCAAAACATTGGCAAAAACAACCCTTAAAAGTCAGAAATGGACCAGACTAAAATGGAAACTGGAATTTTCCATTTAAAGTTTCAGGGAGGAAAGAGTTAATAAATATATAGTCTATAACCTCTTCACTACCTTATACCCCAAGTACAATGGTTATTTGCAAACAGTTTGAATCTTGACAAGACTTTGAGTAACCACAGCATTTGATCAGGATCCAAATTGTTCGAGACACATTAGGATATCATTAAAGTCATTTTACCTAAAATTTAATTTTTGAGAAATAAAAGCAGATGACAATTATTCAAAGCAAATGATGTCACGGCAGTGAAGGGGTTAAAGTCATCTACCGGTATCTGCTTAACCCTTTGAACCCTAGTCCCGCATATAGACGTCCTTTTCAAACAGTGTACATGTGAATAGTACACTTGTCCTATGCAAACAGTGAAGACCCAGATCAGAGGGCTCCGAAAGGAGCCCTCTGATCAGGGTCTTCACTGTTTGTCATAATGCCCAACATTGACAAAAACAACCCTTAAAAGTCAGAAATGGACTAGACAAAAATGGAAACTGGAATTGTCCATTTAAAGTTTCAGGGAGGAAAGAGTTAATGCATAACTAAGGTAATACAGAAAGCTCCTTATGGAGCTTTCTGTATTACTTTAGTTCTGCATTAAGTAACAGCAAGTCGTTAAAAAGTTGTCAGAACATATATATTTGAATAACCTCTGAACATACTTGTAGTGCCATCTGTAATTTTCTAGAAAAGCAGACAACATTTTTATTTTCTGTAAAAGAATACACTTGAAACAGCTTAGACGATATACAATATGATGGCCACGAGAGAGGAGGGGAAATCATCATGCCTGCATATTACTGCACAAAACTACCCACTTTAAACACCTAAAATCTCAAATAGACTGATCCACTTTTGAAAAATGGCCGGTCTATGAAATTTTTTTATGATTTTTTCTTGATTTTATATAAATTGAAGACAAACAGTGTAGACCCTGATCAGATGGCTCCTCTGATCAGGGTCTACACTGTTTGCGAAGGATATAGACTTGATTTCCGCACGCCAAGGGCTAACCTCTCCCTGTCTGGCAAGCACATACCATAAACCTCAATCCCTTGGCATACCCGCAAGCCATTCTCTGGACGGGTATAAAACATATCTCGTCCAGACCCAAATTAGTATTTTAATATTTTATCCAAAAATATTTCTTAAAGTTGAGTTATCATTCATATTAAAATTGAAGGGAATATTTGGGGATTTTAAAAAAATTGCTGACAATAATTTTGCAAGCAGACAGCAATTTTGAGCGGGGGTAAGGGTTAAGCGCCTACATTCAAAAGTAGGTTAGCCGTGCAGATATTTGTGCACTATGTGCATACACTCTGATATCCCCATGTGCATACATTGTTTATGTTTCGTCTGCTTTTTATAAAGGTGGTCTATTTACACACACGCTCGAAAATCATGTAGTTTGAGAGGACTCACGTTATAATTCAAAGGTATTTGATAAGTGGAAGTGAGAAAGAAAGGACAGCATGAATTTTTGAGTTAACATATTTGAATACTCATTTTTTAGGTGTCTGTGTCTTTACGTTTTGTGGTTTAAACTTTGATACTGAAGTTGGGGCGTATTTTTATTGTGGTGTATATAGTTAGTGAAGAATTGTTCATGAGATTTAATATAACACGATGGATGATTAACTAGGGGAAAATTATTACTGGAGAATTAACAAAAAATATGCTGTACTATAGCGATTTCATGAAGGTAAAACAACTTTTATATAATATAATTCCTAGTCACGCTTTACTAATTGTCAATTTTGAAATTGTCCTCTGCACTATTTTTTATAAAAAAAAAAATTATTTCAGTTTTACTAACAAAATTAATACAATCTTGTTATAAACTATTTGTAGAAGTTATGTATCTCTTACAGCATGCAGAGCTCCAGATAAGAGGAGTATTCTAAAACTAAAATCTTTATGTCTGCATTTTAAACCCTTTGGTGTAACTACTCATTAGATTTGTCTCTTTAAATTCCATAGGGTTTGGTGCTGAAATAAGTGAACAAATATTTTACCTTTAGCCCTATACAGGTTAGTGCTTAATGCAGTGTTGTCTGCATTATTTTTGTCCTGCATTAACCCTTTCCTCCCTAGTCCCGCATATTGGCGTTGTTTTCAAATAGTGTACATGTGAAAAGTACACTTGTCCTGTACAAACAGTGAAGACCCAGATCAGAGGGCTCCGAAAGGAGCCCTCTGATCAGGGTCTTCACTGTTTGTCATAATTCAAAACATTGACAAAAACAACCCTTAAAAGTCAGAAATGGACCAGACTAAAATGGAAACTGGAATTTTCCATTTAAAGTTTCAGGGAGGAAAGAGTTAAGCACCCATCTTTCGTAAAATTAATTGCCTGCCTTCTAGTGAATGGTGGCTTAATACACAATTGTATATGAATACAGTAAAATCTCTATTATTACCACTTGAAATAATGCTTATTGATAGGTGACAGCTTAAAGCAAGGTGAAAGTAAAACAGAAAGTTCCTACAGGAACTTTCTGTTTTACTTTCACCTTGCTTTAAGCAGTCACCTGTCTTATATACCAAATTATTAACACAATGTTATGGCTGTAATAGAGAGGTTTGTTGTATCCAATACTTTGGTGGATCCAGTTCCTGGGTAAATACTTTGATATTGATCTGGAGCTAAAGAGTTGGGGGAATGTCAGTAAAATGTTTGTTTAGCAGATTACTCAGCTGAGGAATGGAGTATTATGTGATGTCATTAACAGTTATGCATGTAGCTTGTCATAATGCATATCTTGATATTTTGAAGGATTTTGTGTATTTTTTTTTTTTTTTTAATGTTTTGATCCATTACCCAATAAAAACGCCTTTTTATGCCTAAAGTTTATTCCTCAACTTAAGAAAATTATATAGTTGCACTTTATACTGTTGTGAATATGCTCCATTAGAAATATTTTCTTTCTATACGTATCCTAGCAGACTGTTACTTAAAGCAGGTTGAAAGTAAAGCAGAATACTTTCAATCTGCTTTAAGTACTTACCTGTCTTCAAAACTAGAAATAGGCTTTGGGGTAAAGGGTTAAGGGGGAAATTTTTGAAAGGAAAAAGACCCTGCCTTAATTAATTCTAAGTGCTAAGTAAATTAGAATTTGCCTTAAGGTGTATTCTTCTTTACTTTCAACCTGCTTTAAGTGGTCACATGTCTTCAAAACTGGAAACATTCTGTATGGACTCAGATCAGATGCTGCAAAATCCGGCATCTGATCTTTGTCTGCACTGTTTGCTAACAGGAATTTTTATCAAAATAAAATTGAAATGAAAAAAATAGATCGGGCATTCCTTAAATGTATACGGGACAAATTTATGCATCATTAGGTCCTAGGAGTTTTCTGCTCACCCCAGCACCCCATTAATACGCCTTTTTACGCTTTTAATTTATTCCTCAACCGAAGACAAAACTTCCAATTTATACTGTCATTGATATGTATAATAAAATATATTTTCTATATCCTAGCAGATTGTAGCTTTAAGCAGGCTGACAGTAAAGCAGAATGTGCCATAAGGCACATTTTGCTTTACTTTCAACCTGCTTTAAGCTGTCAACTATGTTCAATACATACTAGAAACAGGCTTAACCTAGTTCTGCAACAGACTACCATATCTTTTAAAGACCAAATAAGAAGACAGAGGTTTTACTGTAAACATGTTTTTTGCATGTACATGTAGTTAAAAAAAAGCAGGAAGTATTCAAATCCAAGGTGCAATCATAGATATCTTAAAATAACTTAGATCTGCTATAGGCCAATCAGCTAGGGTCATTGAGACACCATTTTGGAAGTTGTACGATACGCAAAAAATTGGTCTGGTGCCCGATATATTACTGTAAATATGCTGTGGGCAGGTAATACCGTCTACGTTGACGGTATGTCTGACTACAGAAGTTGTAAGAAGAACCTTTCCATATAAACCGATGACTTTAGTCAGTTATATAGGAATTACCATCGTTTTGTGCTTATTATCGTTAGATTGTCATTTTACGGTAAATCATATTTTGTCGTTGGAGTGAAAGTGTATTATACAACTTCCATAATGGCGTCTTTCTGACCGGCGACCAATGGGAGCTTAGCACTAGGTGCCCGATCTAGTCTATTTTAAGATATCTATAGGTTTTATGGACAGTCAAACTTGTACTAATCCTTTACCCAATGAATAATATAATTATAAAACTCTGCCCACTATGAACATTTATCATCTGAACTATTACACTGGCTAATAAAATACGGAAATAAAACGAGAAACCCTGCAAACGCATGATTAGAGACTTTTGCAATTCATGTAGACCCTGATCAGAACGCCCTTAACCCATTACCCCATAGACTGATTTTAGTTTTGAAAATAGGTGACCACTTAAAGTAGGTTGAAAGTAAAGCAGAATGTGCCCTAAGGCACATTCTGCTTTACGTTCAACCTGCTTTAAGCTACCATCTACTAGAATATAGAAAACAGTTCTTATCATACATATTCATAACTGTATAAATTGGAACTATTTCCCTCAGCGGAGAAATAAATTGAAGGTGTAAAAAGGCGTATATATGGGGTAATGGTTTAGGGGGGAATCCTGAGTGCAGACACAGATCAGATAGCTCCAGGAGCTGTCTGATCTCGGTCTACACTATTTTCAAAAAGCATAAAGAAATGTTAGTTATTAGCAGGAAAAGGGTTTAGTTGAAAACAATACATTCACTATTGCATAATAACTGACGTAATAACACTTGAAAAATACTTATCATGTAAAGAGTCAAAAAAGAAGGGTTGACGCAACTGTTAACACGATCTTTCCTCCCTGAAACTTTAAATGGACAATTCCAATTTCCATTTTTGTCTAGTCCATTTCTGACTTTTAAGGGTTGTTTTTGTCAATGTTTGGCATTATGACAAACAGTGAAGACCCTGATCAGAGGGCTCCTTTCGGAGCCCTCTGATCTGGGTCTTCACTGTTTGCATAGGACAAGTGTACTATTCACATGTACACTGTTTGAAAAGGATGCCTATATGCGGGACTAGGGTTCAAAGGGTTAAAGTACTCCCATTAGCAAATACATGTCCCTTGCTGCAACAAATCTCATCTTTCAGGGCTCTAGATAAGAAGGAGTAAACTGAACAAATCCAACATTTTTTCACTCATTTCAGCACCAAATTCTATGGTGTTACTACTCATTAGAATTGTCTCGAAGAGACGACTTTTATGAGTGGTGACACCATGGGGTTGAATATAGCAATAAAGATTTTAGTTACTGATGGTATTTTGAGTATTATAATAATTACCTGAACTCTTTCAAAACTAAGTAATTCTTGTGGGTTATTATGTTCCCATGTGGATCATTTAAGATACCAAAGCATGAACCAGTCTACTTGCAACTCTGGGTAGTTAAATAAATACTGGTCTGATAAGAGCCCTGTGATCTGGGTCTACACTGTTTGCAAATGTAATGAGTATAAGTATTTTAAATAGGTCCATGGTGTTGAAAGAGTTAAATATTTAGATAGACAGCCTGGGTTAGCATGAGCAAAGAGTGTTTACCATGATCAGGCTGCTCCCACAGGAGCAGTCTGATCATGGTCTTCACTGTGTGCCATTCAGTTAATACCTTTTGGACAAATAACTGTGTGATAAAAAGAAATCAGTTTCAATTTTTAGGACAGTTGCAGCAGTAATAAATATGGGGTGACCCAGTTTTTAGAAAAAATAAATTATGGTACAACAAGAAGCACATGTAGACCCACATCAGAAGGAGGATTAAACATTTCCTTTAAAAAAAGCAGCACAGGGCATCTCAATTCACTCTGCAACACTTAAAGCAGGTTGAAAGTAAAGCAGAATGCGCCTGAAGGCGCATTCTGCTTTTCTTTCAGCCTGCTTTAAGCTATCATCTGCTTGAATTTAGAAAATATTTATCATGGTTCATTTTCATGACTGTAAAAATTGGAACTTTTTACTTCAGTGGATGAATAAATTTAATGCGCTAAAAGACGCTTCTATTGGTTAAAGGGTTAATAATGATAAATACTGGTGGCAGTCTAAAGACAGATGAAAGTAAAGCAGAAAAGCTCCTGCAGGAGCTTTCTGCGTTACATTTATCTTGCTTGAAAAAGCCACCGTTGGATATAGGAAACATTGTTCTCATGATGTGTAAATTTTACAAGATAGTAAAATTCTGATTTAGTAATTATCACTACTGATTGATAATGATAAAGCAGAAGGAACGGTTTAAGCTTTCTGATTTACTTTCATCTTGTGGCAAGCAACAGTCTGTTTTAGCTCATCATCTAGCTCATTTTAGGCTGTTTCTAGTTTTGAAGACAGGTGACCACTTAACCCTTTACCTGATAGCCTATTTCTAGTACTTAAGATAGGTGACTACTTAAAGCAGGTTGAAAGTAAAACAGAATGCGCCTTAGGGCGCATTCTGCTTTACTTTCAGCCTGCTTTAAGCTATCATGTGCTATAATATAGGAAATATTCCCTATAATACATATTCATTACTGATTGAATTGGAACTATTTTCTTCAGCGGATGAATAAATCATATCCGCTAAAAGGCGCTTCTATTGGGGAAAGGGTTAAAGTGTGTTGAAAGCTTAAAGGCACATCCTTCTTTACTTTTATCCAGCTTTAAGCTCCTATCTGCTAGGATATAGAATATATTTCTTGCGGTTTATGTTCATGACTACATGTATTAAGTCGAACCATTTCTATGGTGGAGGAACAAACAAAAGGCTAAAAAAGGCATATTTATGGAGTCTTGATTTAACCCATTACCCTATAGCCTGCTTCTAGTATTGAAAATAGGTCACCTTTTAAAGCAGGTTTACTTTCAGCCTGCTTTAAGCTACCACCTGCTATGGTACACAATATTTTTCTTATGGTATATATTCTTGACTGTATAAATTGGATCTATTTCTTCAGTAGAGGAATAAATGGCATATTTATGGACAAATATTTCTTCGGAGTCAGGTCATTATCCAGGACACTGCATTTGACCAAATTCTGTCAGCAGTTTTTGGGCAGTCTGAGGGTACCGGTCACCATGGCGACTGGAAAATTTTGATAAATGTCCATGGCGCTAATCAGTCCGTTCTTGTGCACTGCACTTTATGTGCATTTTTATCTGGCAAAGGAAATGCAGATAAGCGAAGATATGTGTGTAAAGTGTGACAGACATGCATGTTGTAATTGTGCATGTGCATACACATTGGTCCACTGCATAGTTGCTGCATAGTCGTACAACGAGACCAGAGCTACTGGTGGGGTGTCGGAAAAAACTAGTTATGAAGGGAAGTAAAATATTGAACACTCCTTTTAAGCATTTCAATACCAAATTAACCAATTGTTTTAACCAATTATTCCATATTTTAAAGCACTTTATTTATTAATCCACTGATGAAAATAGTTCCAATTTATATACAGTCCTGGGTATGTATCCTAAGATATATGTCCATTTTCTAGCAGGTGCTTTTCTTTCAACCTGTTTTAACTCTTAGATCCTCCCTGAAACTTTAAAAGGACAATTCCAGTTTCCATTTAAGTCTAATCCATTTCTGACTTTTAAGGGTTGTTTTGTCAATGTTTGGCATTATGACAAACAGTGAAGACCTGATGAGAGGTCTCCTTTCGGAGCCCTCTGATCTGGGCCTTCACTGTTTGCATAGGACAAGTGTACTATTCACATTTACACTGTTTGCAAAGCACGCCAATATGCGGGATTAGGGTTCAAAGGGTTAAGTGGTCAACTTTCATCAATACTAGAAACAATGGAGTAAAGGGTTAACTAATTGCTTTTAGCCCTTTCTCAGACAAAGTATCGTCTATGTGCAATTTGATGTAAGATACAGTTGCCAAACTGTTTGGATCTTGAGACATGCTGTCCGATCTGGAACCAAATTGTTTACCAAGTGAATATAGTCAACAATGGCAGTAGGTTATAAAGTACAGTAGAACCTATTTAATCATTTCCCGCTTAGCTTTTATCATACTTTATTAAAGCCTTTCCTTCATTACTTTTTTACGGTTTAAAAAATCAAAACTGTATAAACAGGAATCATTTTCTTCAGTAGAGGAATAGATTAAAGGCATAAAAAGCAGGCCTGCCATAAGTTGATAAAAAAAACCCTAAGATTTAAAAAAAATTCAATTTTTCAACCCAGATTTTCCTGATTATACCTTTAATCCATAGTCTGTTTCTAGTTTTTAAGACACGTGATGCTTAAAACAGGTTGAAAGTAAAGCAGAATGCGCCTTAAGGCGCATTCTGCTTTACTTTCAGCCTGTTTTAAGCTTCCATCTGTTGGAATAAAAATCCGGAGATTTCAGAAAAATCCGGAGAAATGGCAGCCCTGAAAAAGGTGTCTTCATGGACGGTGGGTTAAAGCAGTCATCCATTAGGCTTTGGTAGAACAGACGTCATGTCTGAGCATTTTGTATGAGGAATAGGTTGATATATAGAAAGACAATATGATATAATGAGGAAGATGGTTTAACCAATAATCTTCTTTTCTGATTTCGAAGTAGATTGTTATATCAACAGGAAGACCTACACATCGAAATAAACTTTACATATCTATACAGTAAAACCTCTCTATTACGACCACTAAATTAAGTTAATTATTAGAGTGTTTACTAAAGGTGACCGCTTAAAGCAAGGTGACAGTGAAACAGAAAGCTCCTTTAGGAGCTTTCTGTTTCACTGTCATCTTGCTTTAAGCTACCACCTCTCTATTATGCAATCAATAAACCTTCGTTTTAGTGGTCTTAATAGCGAGGTTTTACTGTACATGATTTCTCATACAAAATATCATCTGCTAAAATTTGTCGTCTGCATATTTTTTATGCAAAATTCAAATATTAGAAATTTTGACTGAAGAAGTATAATTGATATGACAGGCAATCAGTTTGGATACTGATGAGACACGGAATCTGATCAGGATCCAAATTATTTGTAAAAAGTGGACTTTATTATAGTTTGGTATGGGAATGGGTTATTTTAATACATATAAGGACTAATTTATTTGATGCTTGAATACCATCTAGAGATATGGGAAAAGTTATGTAACTCTTAGCATGCTAGCAGCGAAACTATAGTAACCTTTTCAAACAGTTTGGATCCTGATGAGAGGCCGCATAATGCGGCCTCTCATCAGGATCCAAACTATTTGACACTCTGACCCTGTTTCGAATTTTTTTTTATCAAATTTTGTTTTTAGAACATTAGCAGACGACAATTGTTGCAGACGAAAGAATTACCCAGCATGTAATGATTTAATTCAGTATGGAGCACTTGACAAGATTCATGTGTCTGGAGTCATATTTTCTATACATCATATCTACTGCTGCAGGTGACAATCTGCAGTCAATCTTTCAAAAATTGAGCGCTATGCAACCAATTGTCATCTGCTTCTGTTCTAAAATTAGAATTTTTAAAAACAAAAATTTAAAATATGGTCAGAATGTCAAATTGTCGTCTGCTTCTATTCTAAAATTAGAATTATTTAAAAATTATTTTCTAAAATATGGTCAGAGTGGCAAACAGTTTGGATCCTGATGAGCAGTCTCAATATATGCGGTGTCTCATCAGGATTCAAACTGTTTGCATAGGTTTGAAAAAGCTATCATGATTTCACGTTTGGCATGCAAAGAGACTCTTTAAACACTAATACGAAATATGTTTTTAAAAAGGTATTTGTTGCTGGCTCACTTGTTTCATGCAGCAGCAGAAAGAACTAGTATATATATTGAGAATTTGAAGTAACAGCAAATATTGTTCACTTGAAATGGTATGTTAATTTGATAGTTTTTCACAATGTTTAAAATAGCTCACTAGAATAGATACCTCTGGAAGACATGTTTCTAATGAAAATATTTATAGATGCACCAGTAACCAGTAAAAAAATGTTTTGCACCCTTTAGAGTATACAGAATACGCTCAGTAAGAAATTGTTTCTATATCATATAAGACAGTAGCTTTTAAAGCAGGCTGAAAATAAAACGACATATGCCTTAAGATGATTCAGCTCTAAATTCAACCTGCTTTAAGTGACTACCTTTATCAGAACTAGAAACACTGCCTGGCTATGGAACAATTAAATTAAAGGTTAAGCAACCTCCTGTCTTAACTCTTTCCTCCCTGAAACTTTAAATGGATAATTCCAGTTTCCATTTTAGTCTAGTCCATTTCTGACTTTTGAGGGTTTTTTTGTCAATGTTTGGCATTATGACAAATAGTGACGACCCTGATCAGAGGGCTCCTTTAGGAGCCCTCTGATCTGGGTCTTCACTGTTTGCATAGGGCAAGTGTACTTTTCACATGTACACTGTTTGAAAGGATGCCTATATGCGGGACTAGGGTTCAAAGGGTTAACGCATTCTCCCATAGCTTGTTTCTGATTTTGAATACAGGTGATTACTTAAAGCAGGTTGAAATAAAGCAGAAGGCAACTTAAGGCACTTTCTGCTTTACTTTCAGCCTGCTTTAAGCTGCAATCTGCTAGGATATAGAAATCTCTTTTGGTGCATATTCATGATTTTATGATAGAGAACTTTTATCTCCAGTGGAGGAATGAATTAGAGGAGTAAAAAGGCGTATTTATGGGGTTACTAAATGGGTTAACCCTTAGCCTGCCACTCACAACTATAGCTCCATATGCAAACAGCTTGGATCCGGATGAGACGCCGAGTAACTCGGCGTCACATCCGGATCCAAGCTGTTTGACACTCGGACAACATTTTCAGCAATTTTGAGCAACTTTGAAGCACTTTGAAACTTGAAGCAGACGAGAAATATAGCAGACGACAATTTATTTGGCGGGCTAAGCGTTAAATACTGAAAACAAGCTATTGGGGAAAGGGTTAAACCCCATAGTGTAACAGAAAAAGGTTACTAATGGTATAAACTGCACCCACCATCATTCACCAACTATCGGTTTTATCAACCGCAACACGAATATTGTAGATTCAGACCATAAACGATCATTCTTTGCATAGGGTCTAGCTCTACATTGTTCGTCACCAAATACTGAAATACTCAGACTCTGAATAAGCCATGCTAGGTACCATTGTTTATATTCATCTTGTTTATATACTTTACCTCATGCTGCATGTAACCATGCCTGAGATGAAAATAAAGTTTTGTTCGGTTCTGTTCTGTTCTGCACAACAATTCGATAATAAATGTATATAACACAAGCACAGTGCATATAATATACATGTAAATGATTAATAGATAACCTTTCATCCGCTTCACTATTGTCTGCTACACAGTAGGTGTCTGCTATTGTTTTATAAAATTATATTTTAAAGTTATTTTACAGCTTAAGAAACCTGAATACAAGTCAAACAGTTTGGATCCTGTTCTGACACTATAAATGGTGGGGTTCATTGTTCATTTATCATTGGTTGGAAAGAGTGTCTAACTCTTTAAGCATCTAACAGTGAAACTATGAAAACATTTGCAAATGGATTGGATCCAGATGAGACGCCGCGTTACAAAGCATATCATCAGGTTCCAAACTGTTTGCCAATCTGACCCTGTTTGGAAAATAAATTTTGAAAATACTACTTTTAGAACAGTAGTAGACACCAATTAGTGCAAACAAAACAATTACCCAGCATGCACAGAGTTAACCCTTAGCCTGCCACTCACGACTATAGCTCCATATGCAAACAGTTGGATCCGGATGAGACGCCGAGTAACTCGGCGTCTCATCCGGATCCAAGCTGTTTGACACTCGGACAACATTTTCAGCAATTTTGAGCAACTTTGAAGCACTTTGAAACTTGAAGCAGACGAGAAATATAGCAGACGACAATTTATTTGGCAGGCTAAGGGTTAAAATGTTTTTTGTCATTGATTTATGACACACATTTGTTGATATGCATATTTGTAATCCCCAGAAACATTTTGTGTGCAGTGTGTGATGAATTTCTACACAGTTAACTCTCTCAACACTAAGTAACTCTTGTGGGTTATTAGGTTCCCTTGTGGATAATTTTAGTCACAAAAACTTGAACCAGTCTACTTGGAATTCTGAGTATGGTAGTTTAATGAATACTCAGTCTAAATTGACAAACTGTGTAGACCCAGATCAGACTAAGAATTCTGGGTAGTCTAATAAATACTGGTCTAAATTGGTGAACAGCATAAACCCAGATCAGAGGGCTCCAATAGGAGCCCTCTAATCTGGGTCTACACTGTTTGTAAATCTTATGTAATGAATATATTTTAAACATGTCTGTAGTGTTGAAAGAGTTATACTGATCTAAAATTGTGCATTTTTTGTTACTCTTTCTATGCTTGCTAATGTTTTCGTCTGCGACAATTGTTGTCATCTGTTATAATACTGTTCTAAATAAAATTGAATTTTCAGCTTCTTTTCAAAACATGGATAATTGTCTCAAACTGTTTGGATCCTGTTGAGTTGCTGCATTACGCAGCATATCATCAAAATCCAAACTATTTGCAGAAGTTATCCCAATCATAAGCTGACCTTGGCACTTCGTGCAAAAGAACCAAAAAGCTGACTGTCAAGGATTTCCATCAAAATACAATAAATATATGACAAACAGTGCAGACCCTTGATAAGAGGGCTAGCCTTCTGTACTGTGTATACACTTTTTGTTTTGCAAAAGATGTATTATTTAGTCTTTAACCACATGGTAAAGGTTAAAATTGACAAAAGAAAAACAAACAAGAAAACAAATAAATACAATAAATAAATAAATTATGTTTTGCAGGCGAGTGCCATAGCAACATGCATTGATCAACAATTTGACATTTCCCATGCTGAATATTTATATATAAAACTTCTGTAAGACATATTCTATATGTAAACAGTGCAGACTCTTATGAAAGAGACTTAACCCTTAGCCCGCCAAATAAATTGTCGTCTGCTATATTTCTCGTCTGCTTCAAGTTTCAAAGTGCTTCTAAGTTGCTCAAAATTGCTGAAAATGTTGTCCGAGTGTCAAACAGCTTGGATCCGGATGAGACGCCGAGTTACTCGGCGTCTCATCCGGATCCAAGCTGTTTGCATATGGAGCTATAGTCGTGAGTGGCAGGCTATGGGTTATTTATTTATTTATTTATTTATTTTTTTTTTTTATTATCAGACATTGTCTGATCTGGGTCTTTACTGTTTTCAAAAAGCTTCAATATGCCCTTATAGCAGAAGGATATTGTTCACAATTACTTTCATCATGATGACAATTTAATAGATATTGTACATGACTATTATAGACAGAGAATGAATGATAAATATTTAACCCATTACCCCATAAATTCCCCTTTCTACGCATTTAATTAATACCTATAATGAAGAAAATAGTTCCAATTTATATTGTCACAGATAAAAATCATAAGTATTTTCTATATTCTAGCAGATAATAGCTGAAAGCAGGCTGAAAGTAAAGCAGAATGCGCCTTAAGTAACACCATAGGATTTGGTGCTAGAATAAGAGAGAAAATGTTGGATTTGTTGAGTTTACTCCCTCTTATCTGGAGCCCAGGATATAGGTGACTTGTATTGATGACTGTGAAGGAAAATGATAAACAAAAGCACTAAATGAATAGCACTTTGTTTATAAGTATCCATTCCAGTATGATAGCGGAGAAGACTGCGATTAATTTGCCACAGAAACGGCTCACTTGTAGAGAACGAAGCTTAACTATTGCAGATACCGAGATTGCTAGCTTGCGCACGGCAGACATAAGTTTCATGGCCGTTAAAAGAGTTAATAGCTGACCCTAATTACAGTTTTATCTAGCTGGCATCTTTATGGGTGAAACATTTAGAGATTTACTGGCAAACACAAGTGTCTACGAATGCACCGTTTTCTGCAGCTGTGATTCACTTGAGTTTGCTTAGGCTGTGATTGGTAGTAACTTGTCATAACTCATTCGCCCAAGAAACTTCAAATTGACAATTCCAGTTTCCAACTGTAAAACATTCAACGCTGGTGACGAGTATTATCGCAATAAACAAACAGTGTACCTGTGAAGAGTACATTTGTCCTATGCAAACAGTGTAGACCCTGATCAGAAGGTTTGTCATTTTGTAATATATTGTTAAAATTTACTCTTAAATAGATAAAAATGGACCAAAATTAATTCATGTCTGTAAGTTAACCCATTTCATGTCAAGATGAACTTTTATGTTAAATGTACAGTCGAACTTCGATATCTCGAACTCGCTTAACTCGAACTATCCAATAGTTCGACACATAAACTGCATTATGTCATGCTCGGTTAAGTCGAACATACCCATATTTCAAAGTTAAAACGTGGCTAAGCCACGTTTTAACTTTGAATACGGGTATGTTCGATTTAACAGAGTTCGAGATATCGAAGTTCGACTGTATATGCTGTGGACAGTCAAAATATTGTGGATAAAATGATGGCAGCTAGTTTTTATAACCAAAGTGATTTCATACTATCAGCTGAAAACAGTTTAATTGTTAAAGACAAAATGTAGCTCTGTATCTACTGAGGACAGCCTGTGTTGTAGACAAAATGTAGCTCTTTACCAATGGGTTGTAGACAAAAAGTAGCTTTCTATCTACTGAGGACAACATATTGTGTTGTAGACAAAAAGTAGCTTTGTATCTACTGGGGACAGCCTATTGTGTTGTAGACAAAATGTAGCTTTGTATCTACTGAGGACAGCCTATTGTGATGTAGACAAAATGCAGCTTTGTATCTACTGAGGACAGCCTATTACCGTATAAGTGGTTTTTTTCGCGAGAAGGAAATTTTCGCTATTTTCGCGTGTGCATCAAACTCGCGTAAATCTAATCCGCCAAATATTCCTACCTTTCTCTAGGCCTATTTCATTTTCTGCAGCAAAGTCCGATCGAGGCAGTTTGTCGTAAAAAACCCAACCAAAAACACAATTTCTTCGTTCCCGTGTTCTTATTCCGGACCAGGCCTATACCCACGTTCAATTTAATGCATTTTTTATGAAAGAGATCTAAAGACGGATGTCAAACAATTTGGATCCAGATTTGTCGTGTTTTTTGGTGCCTTATCTTTACTCAAACTGTTTGCCAATGCCAATCAAGTTGTGATAGGCAGACAAAGGGTTAATCGCTTTCACAGTTTGACCTATGGTACTCACTCGTAAATGACACCTCGTCTGCTTGCAACGTTCTCCATTGTCAACACGTATATACAGGTAAATCGAGTGTGAAAAGTTTTGGATACTTGAGAGACATTGATTTACCCGGCGTCTCATTTGTACCCAGTGGTGACTTTCTGCCGCTTCAGTTCATTACGGAGGGAAGACGGAAATTGCATCCGATCATATTGTAAACAAGTGCGTCATATACCGGCACTTTATGAAGGGAAGATAGATATCCGTAGCCGTGAATGTTTAAATAGTTACTTCCCTTAGTTTTGAATGCGCCACTTACGTATGCGGATTTATTGACAAGATAAAACCCAAACGGTAAAATAAAATATGCTTAAATATCATAACCGCGAAAAATAGATTTTCAATAAACGTTTGCGCGAAAAATTAATACGCTAAAAATTCATTTAGGGTTGAATCGCTAAATTTGCGTCTCGCGTAAAAAACCACTTATACGGTATGTTGTAGACAAAATGTAGCTTTCTATCTACTGAGGACAGCCTATTGTGTTTTAGACAAAAAGTAGCTTTGTATCTACTGCTTTGTATCTACTGGGGACAGCCTAGGTGTTGTAGACAAAAGGTTGCTTTGTATCTACTGAGGACAGCCTTTTATGTTGTAAACAAAATGTAGCTTTGTATCTACTGGGGACAGCCTATGTGTTGTAGACAAAATGTAGCTTTGTATCTACTGAGGACAGCCTATTGTGATGTAGACAAAAAGTAGCTTTGTATCTACTGGGGACAGCCTATTGTGTTGTAGACAAAATGTAGCTTTGTATCTACTGAGGACAGCCTATTGTGATGTAGACAAAAAGTAGCTTTGTATCTACTGGGGACAGCCTATTGTGTTGTAGACAAAATGTAGCTTTGTATCTACTGAGGACAGCCTATTGTGATGTAGATAAAATGCAGCTTTGTATCTACTGAGGACAGCCTATTGTGTTGTAGACAAAATGCAGCTTTGTATCTACTGAGGACAGCCTATTGTGTTGTAGATAAAATGTAGCTTTGTATCTACTGAGGACAGCCTATTGTGTTTTAGACAAAAAGTAGCTTTTGTATCTACTGAGGACAGCCTATTGTGTTGTAGATAAAATGTAGCTTTGTATCTACTGAGGACAGCCTATTGTGATGTAGATAAAATGTAGCTTTGTATCTACTGAGGACAGCCTATGTGTTGTAGACAAAATGCAGCTTTGTATCTACTGAGGACAGCCTATTGTGTTGTAGACAAAAAGTAGCTTTTGTATCTACTGAGGACAGCCTTTTGTGATGTAGATAAAATGTAGCTTTGTATCTACTGAGGACAGCCTATTGTGTTGTAGACAAAATGCAGCTTTGTATCTACTGAGGACAGCCTATTGTGTTGTAGATAAAATGTAGCTTTGTATCTACTGAGGACAGCCTATGTGTTGTAGACAAAATGTAGCTTTGTATCTACTGAGGACAGCCTATTGTGTTGTAGATAAAATGTAGCTTTGTATCTACTGAGGACAGCCTATTGTGTTGTAGATTAAATGTAGCTTTTGTATCTACTGAGGACAGCCTATTGTGTTTTAGACAAAATGCAGCTTTGTATCTACTGAGGACAGCCTATTGTGATGTAGATAAAATGTAGCTTTTGATCTACTGAGGACAGCCTATTGTGTTGTAGACAAAATGCAGCTTTGTATCTACTGAGGACAGCCTATTGTGTTGTAGACAAAATGCAGCTTTGTATCTACTGAGGACAGCCTATTATGTTGTAGACAAAATGTAGCTTTCTATCTACTGAGGACAGCCTATTGTGTTTTAGACAAAAAGTAGCTTTGTATCTACTGGGGACAGCCTAGGTGTTGTAGACAAAAGGTAGCTTTGTATCTACTGAGGACAGCCTTTTATGTTGTAAACAAAATGTAGCTTTGTATCTACTGGGGACAGCCTATGTGTTGTAGACAAAAGGTAGCTTTGTATCTACTGAGGACAGCCTATTGTGATGTAGGCAAAATGTAGCTTTGTATCTACTGGGGACAGCCTATGTGTTGTAGACAAAAGGTAGCTTTGTATCTACTGAGGACAGCCTTTTATGTTGTAAACAAAATGTAGCTTTGTATCTACTGGGGACAGCCTATGTGTTGTAGACGAAAAGTAGCTTTGTATCTACTGAGGATAGCCTATTGTGTTTTAGACAAAATGTAGCTTTGTATCTACTGGGGACAGCCTATGTGTTGTAGACGAAAAGTAGCTTTGTATCTACTGCTTTGTATCTACTGAGGACAGCCTATGTGTTGTAGACAAAAAGTAGCTTTGTATCTACTGAGGACATCCTACGTGTTGTAGATAAAATGTAGCTTTGTATCTACTGGGGACAGCCTATGTGTTGTAGACAAAATGTAGCTTTGTATCTACTGAGGACAGCCTATGTGTTGTAGACAAAATGTAGCTTTGTATCTACTGAGGACAGCCTATTGTGTTGTAGACAAAAAAATAGCTTTGTATCTACTGAGGACAGCCTATTGTGATGTAGATAAAATGTAGCTTTGTATCTACTGAGGACAGCCTATTGTGTTGTAGATAAAATGTAGCTTTGTATCTACTGAGGACAGCCTATTGTGTTGTAGATAAAATGTAGCTTTGTATCTACTGAGGACAGCCTATTGTGTTGTAGATAAAATGTAGCTTTGTATCTACTGAGGACAGCCTATTGTGTTGTAGATAAAATGTAGCTTTTGTATCTACTGAGGACAGCCTATTGTGTTTTAGACAAAAAGTAGCTTTTGTATCTACTGAGGACAGCCTATTGTGTTTTAGACAAAAAGTAGCTTTTGTATCTACTGAGGACAGCCTATTGTGTTTTAGACAAAATGTAGCTTTGTATCTACTGAGGACAGCCTATTGTGTTTTAGACAAAAAGTAGCTTTTGTATCTACTGAGGACAGCCTATTGTGTTTTAGACAAAAAATAGCTTTGTATCTACTGAGGACAGCCTATTGTGTTTTAGACAAAAAGTAGCTTTTGTATCTACTGAGGACAGCCTATTGTGTTGTAGATAAAATGTAGCTTTGTATCTACTGAGGACAGCCTATTGTGTTGTAGACAAAATGCAGCTTTGTATCTACTGAGGACAGCCTTTGTGTTGTAGACAAAATGTAGCTTTATATCTACTGAGGACAGCCTATTGTGTTGTAGACAAAATGTAGCTCTTTATCTGCTGAGGACAGCCTATGTGTTGGAAGACATCTGTACTTTTGGCGCCTTAGTTAACTGTTGGCTCTAAATGATGCTCTATTACAAATTACATGTATTAAGGGATGTCAAGATATTTCTTATTGAGTGTGTATAAGCTTTCTGCAGATTTATACCTGACAGTGTGCAGACCAAATCAAGTGCATCTTTTGCAAGTCTTATTATATTTCACAAACAATATACCCAGATCAGAGGCCTCCTTCAGAATCCCTCTTATCAGGGTTGGCGCTGTTTGTCATACATGTACATGTAGTTCAATTGTTTTGATGACAAACCCAAAAAATATCAATGAAGACTAATGATTTATCCAAGACTGAAAGAGTCCATTTTTCAGAAATTTCAGCAATCACAGTATTGCTTTAAAACAATCTCAACCCGTCTTTCGTTGACAAATAAGAAAGACAAAGGAAGTGGGGCAAGGTAATTTCAAACTGCAAAGAAAAATCACTTCATGTGAAATGATAACAAATGTCTAGAAAGTTTTCAACTTCATGGGCATAAATATTAACCCATTACGCCATTATAAGCCTGATCTTTCTTCATTTTGAAGATAGGTAACCACCTAAAGTATGGCGCATTCGGCTTTACTTTCAGCCTGCTTTAAGCTACCATGTGCTAGGATATAGAAAATATCTCTTATGGTATATATTCATGACTGTATTTCTTAGGAATAAATTAAAAATGTTAAAAGGCATTATGTATGGAGTAATTGGTTAACTGAATTTATTGAGGCAGGACAGGAAATGCATGGTGCACAAGTTGGTAACCGATTGATTCCTGCTGTCAGTAACGGTGATTGATCTTGGCTGCATATACAAAGGGCGACAGCATATTTCATAAGTCTGGAGCCTCGTGACATCCCATCTCTTCACTCAACATCTGTATGATCATGTCTTACTATTCCTTTTCCTCCCTTAACCCATTACCCCATAAATACACATCTAACACCTTTGATTTATTCCATCACTGAGGAAATTAATTCCACTTCATACAGTCATGAATATGTACCATTAGAAATATTATCTATTTCCTAGTAGATTATAGCTTAAAGAAGGCTTTAAGTGGTCATCTATTTTAAAATCTAGAAACAGGCTATGGAGTAATGGGTTAACCCTTTTCCCCCTAGATCTAATTTAAATTATTCCTACACTGAAGAAAATATTGCCCAATTTACACAGCCATGAACATGTTCCTTTTGTAGCAGATAATAGCTTAAAGCAGGTTGAAAGTGAAGCAGAATGCACCTTAAGGTGCATTCTGCTTTACTTTCAGTCTGCTTTAAGTGGTCTCCTGTCTTCAAAACTAGACACAGGCTATGAGGTATTTGGTTAAACTTCAAAATGGACAATTCCAGTTTCTAGTTCAAGTGCATATGAGTATACTCGTAGCTAGTGTTGAATGTATTCATCGGTTCCTCTGCAGATGCCTTTACTCAATTCTTGACATAAGCACCTTCGGATGTCTTAATACTCATTCCTCATGATACACTTTAACCCATTACCCCATAGCCTGTTTCTAGTATTGAAAACAGGTGACTACTTAAAGAAGGTTGAAAGTAAAGCAGAATGCGCCTTAAGGCGCATTGTGCTTTACTGTCAGCCTGCTTTAAGCTACCATCTACTAGGATACAGAAAATATATCTTATGGTACATATTCATGACTGTATAAAATTTGAACTTTTTCCTTCAGTGGAGGAATAAATTGAAGGTGTAAAAAGGTGTTTTATTGGGTAAGGGGTTAAGCTATGCCTTTACTTATTTCTCCACTTAAGTGCAGTATAGAACAGCTTGTTCGGTATTTGAAGACAAATGGTTCCTGATAGAGCATGCTTAAAGTAGAGAAGCATGCTCCATAAGTCCCATTTTGCTTTACTTTAAGCCTGGTTTAAAATCTGCAACATACAAACCTAAGTCCAGTCCTACACTTTACTCTAAGTTTGCCTAAGTTTCCCTAGCGTTAGGCCTTGATAGTGGAGCATGAATCTCATGCTCTTACATACAGTAAAGGGTAGGACTGAGTCGCACAATTAGTTACTGCCCCTTTCAAGGATCTGCACTGTTTGCGAAATAAAGTCGTACAAAGTGGTGTAATTGACAGGCCCCACCTTGGAGCTCATTTGTCAAAGACAAGTGCATGTCATTGCATCTTCCGACACCGTTATTGTTACCGTTAGCGTGATCAGTCATCAGTCATTCGTTAAAAATTCCCTTTGATCATATGACAGCGGATTTATGTCATTATGCCAAAATGATGCTCTGTCATTGTTTAAAAATCAAACAAATTATTAATTAACCTCTTGATCACAAAAAGAGTGCTACAGGGGAAGTAATCTGTACAAATCGAACATTTTCTCACTCGTACTGCACTAAATTCTATAGTGTTACTACTCATTAGAATCCTCTCTTGGAGACGATTCTAATGAGTAGTGACATCATAGGGTTTAATGCAGAGATAAAGATTTTAGTTTTTGAAATACTCCCCTTATCTGGATCCCTTAGAGTGTATTCCATAACCATACACACAGGTTGAATTCAAAATAAGACAACAAATAACTTCAGTGTCTGTTCGGGATATGAATTAACCCATTACCCCTTAAAAACGCCTTTTTACACCTCTCATTTATTCCTCCACTGAAGAAAAAAGTTCCAGTTTATACAGCCAAGAATATGTACCAGAAGAAATATTTTCCGTATCCTAGAAGTTGGTAGCTTAAAGCAGGCTGGAAGTAAAGCAGAATGTGCCTTCAGGCACATTCTGCTTTACTTTCAACCTGCTTTAAGTGGTCACCTGTTTTTAAAGCTAGAAATAGGTTAAGAGGTAATGGGTTAATAAGATTTTGTATTGATGATATTTATTGATCAAAAAGCAAAACAAAAACAAAACAAAACTTGAAGTTAAATGATGATTTACAGTAAAACCTCTCTAATACCACTAAATTGTATTAATAATTAGGTGTTTTTATAATACCACAGGTTACTGATTTGAGCCAGGTGACAGTAACACAGAAAGCTCCTTTAGGAGCTTTCAGTTTTACTGTCAACTTGTTTCAAGCTGTCACCTGTTTATAAAATCAATTAGCCTTCGCTTAAGTGGTCATAATAGAGAGGTTTTACTGTATTCAAGATTTAACCCTTGAAATGCGGACTTTTCAAATGGACGCTTCAAAGGCTTTTCTTTGCGGAATGGGTGAGGTGTGAAAAGCATTAAAATGCTCTGAAGAAACGGTAACAGACTGACTGTTGTTAATTTTTAACAAAGACACACACATGTGACTACAAATGTGTCAAAACTTAATTGATTCAATTATTACTAATTTAAAGTGTAATTGAGAGCCATACCTATCACTTTAATTTGAATTAAAACCAGGCTTGATGCGTTTATATTAGAATAACAAACTTTTGTTCTGCGGCCATTCTGTGGCGGAATCGTCTTTAAATTTAAGACTTGTTATCACTAAATGCAGGACTAAAGTAATGCAGGAAGCTCCTTTAGGAGCTTTCTGCTTTACTTTTGTCGTGCATTTAGCCGTCACATTTATTCAAAAGCCATGTCACAGTGATTCTTTCGGCTACCTAGCACAGGTTTTACTACATATAAACATGACGGTGTGTATGATTGTTGATGTATTTTAATTCTTGATTCATTCAAGCATTAATATTTAACATCTATAAGCGACAGTTGTCTATCAACAATTAAAAGTGCATTTAAACCTGTTTTATTTCTGTTTATCGTCTTTGTTTTTTTATATATGTCAAATTGATAATTGCCTTATTGCTGTCATTTCCCTTCAGTATGCTGGTATTGCATAGAGATTTCTAAAGACAGATGGCTGCTAATTAAAGAATATTATTAATATAATGAGCAGCCTTTGATGTTATATTTATTCTGTTTTAAGCAGCCACCTGTCTTAAAGACATTTAATGTAACTCCATTAATGATTGCTTAACTTAAGGTTTTCTGCTTTGATTATAGGTTTAACTCTTTGCATGCTGGGTAATTTTTTCGTCTGCAACAATTGTCATCTGCTACTGTTCTAAAATTAGAAATTTCAAAATTTCTTTTAAATTCAACGTCAGAATGGCAAAAAAATTTGGATCCTGATGAGATGCCGCGTTACGGGTTGTCTCATCTAGATCCAAACTGTTTGCAGAGGTAATCACTGTGGCAGTCATTTCCGCCACTAGCGTGGTTAGAGTTAATCAAAGGTGATGGTGAAATTAAAAACTCCATTCATTCAATCATTTATATGTAAGTGGCTTGCAACCGATTAATTAAAGCTTGTAATTCAAATACTAAAATAATTATTTTTCCACCAAACCATATGTTGTGACTACTCATGAGAATAGTCTCTTCGATCTGACTCCAACCTGTTTGCAATGGAAATTATAGTTTAAGCGTAAATGCGTTTATTGGAAAAGAATAACATATCAGTAAAGTTAGCGCATCTGTCTCGCGCTGCATGAGATCATGCTTATCTTACGTAGGAAAGTGTACAAATATATATCCTATGTTACCTTGCCTACCTATTTACCATTATTAACTATTCTGTTCATAAAATAACTCGGCCATGTCAGAAGAATCGGATAATATTTGCCTGTATAGAATAACAGTCATGGCACTGCTAGGATAAAGCAAATAATTCTTATGCTGAATATTCATGACTATATAAAGTGAAAGTACTTTCCTCAATGGAGGAATAAATTAGATACGTAAAAAAGGCATATTAATTGAGTAATGCGTTAAGCTGTCATCTGTCCTTAAAGACCACCCATGAATGGCAGCTCAATGCAGGGTTGACTATTAGACAATGCACTTGCAGCAAGCTGATTGAAAATCAATGGAAAAGCATGGCACCATGTTTGCATAAACGCATTAACCCATTACCCCGTGGCCTGTTTCTTGTTTTGAAAACGGGTAACTTCTTACAGAAGGTTGAAAGTAAAGCAGAATGCACCTTACGGTACATTCTGCTATACTTTCAGCCTGCTTTTAGCTACCATCTACTAGAACATAGGAAATAATTCTTATGTTTCATATTCATGACTGTATAGAGAGTAAATGTTTTCTTCAGTGGAGGAATAAATCAAATGACTTGTGTAAAAATGCATATTAATTCAGAAAATGGGTTAACTCTTTCCTCCCTGAAACTTTAAATGGACAATTCCAGTTTCGATTTTTGTCCAGTCCATTTCTGGCTTTTAAGGGTTGTTTTTGTCCATTTTGGGCATTATGACAAACAGTGAAGACCCTGATCTGGGTCTTCACTGTTTGCACAGGACAAGTGTACTGTTCACATGTACACTGTATGAAAAGGATGCCTATAAGCGGGACTAGGGCTCAAAGGGTTAAGCTGTCATCTGTCCTTAAAGACCACCCATGAATGGCAGCTCAATGCAGGGTTGACTATTAAACAATGCACTTGCAGCGAGCGAATTGAAAATCAATGGAAATGCATGGCACCATGTTTGCATAAACTCATTAATAAGCAATTAACCCTATCAGAGTGAAAAGCCAGTATTGAAGATCTTAGCAAACAAAATGGGCGGGTCCCTTCAGGATCTATACTGTTTGTCACCTGTGTGACAATTGACTCTAAAATACAGGAAATTTGCTCCTCTCTAGTTTTACTCTTCAAATGAAGACCTATCCAAGGTTACAGATAAGGCGCGTATTGGGGTATTTACCCAATAAAAATTGTGGAAAAAGCAATTGTTTTTCACAACAAGGAGTAACAAAAAGCAAAGAAATGTAGCAAAAAGCAAAGAAATTTTGGAAACCTAATCAGAATATGAATAATACCCAATTATGAAAACTCCCAATACCCAATAAAAAGTGGAAAAAAAAAATTCTGTAAAATATCAAGGAGTAAATACCCAAATGCATCAAAACCTTATCTGTAACCCTGCCTATCATCACCTGGACGACATGTCTTTAGGACTCCAGATAAGGGGGAGTAAACTGAACAAATATAGCATTTTTTCACCTATTTCAGCACCAAAACCTATGGTGTTACAACTCATTAGAATCGTCTCTTCGAGACAATTCTAATGAGTAGTAACACCATGAGGTTTAATGCAGAATTAAAGGTTTAAGATTTTGAAATACTCTCCTTAGCAGAGCTCTGATGTCTGTAAAATACAGAAAAGCCTCTCTAGTTTTACTATTGAAATGTAGACCTATCATTGGTGTAACCCATTACCCCATAAATATGCCTTTTAATACCTTTATTTATTCCTATGCTGAAGAAAATAGTTCCATTTAATACACTCACGAATATGTACCATAAAAAATGTTTGTCTTCCTAACACATGATAACTAAAAGCAGGCTTAACCCTTTGAACCCTAGTCCCGCATATAGGCGTCCTTTTCAAACAGTGTACATGTGAACAGTACACTTGTCCTGTGCAAACAGTGAAGACCCAGATCAGAGGGCTCCTTATGGAGCCCTCTGATCTGGGTCTTCACTGTTTGTCATTATGCAAAACATTGACAAACACAACCCTTTAAAGTCAGAAATGGACTAGACTAAAATGGAAACCAGAATTGTCCATTTAAAGTTTCAGGGAGGAAAGAGTTAATGTAAAGCAGAATGAATAAAAGGTGTATCTATGATTATTTTTTATAATTATAATAATTGTTTGATTGTATATTTTCAGACTGGGTCCCCTGCCACAGATGCCCATAGCCCTATGTCTAGTGCTGTAGCCTCAGGTAGGTGCTTTATAGTTCTCTGTGTCCTTTATTAGCTCAAACAAAACCCCATCAATCTGTGGTAACTCAGGCCAGTGTCATCGTCATCATCCAAAATCTTGATGTTGGCCATAACTTCTTCATTTTTTCAGCTACAGTCTTCATGTTTGGTATGCATGTCCCACCCAGAAATACCAAGATATTTTACTAATTGACCTAGACTTTAATCTTTGACCTAATTTTACTGTAATTTTTCACTAATATTCAAAAACAGATGAGCTTTGGCTCCCTCTGACCAAGGTTTACAGTGTTTGCAAAGAATTAGTATACAGTACTACAGCATTGAAAGAGATAAATGTAATTTAACATTGCTGCAATCCAATTAAATGTGAAAAATGACAATTGCTGTGAAATTTGGGATTCCTTAAATCACCTTTACCCCATCACCTGTTTCTTCATGAAGACAGGTGACCACGTAAACTTAATTAACAGGGCTGCCATTTCTCCGGATTTTTCCTAAATCTCCGGATTTTTCCCCAGTACATGGTACCTTAAAGCAGGCTGAAAGTAAAGCAGAATGCGCCCTAAGGCGCATTCTGCTTTACTTTCAGCCTGCTTTAAGTGGTCGCATGTCAGCAAAACAAGAAAAAGGCTATGGGGTAAAGGTACGATTCGTAAAATCGCACTTGAAAAATGCAAATTTTGAAATCTTAGGATTTTTTATGTCAACTTATGGCAGCCCTTACTTAATGCGCAAATAAGTGTATCTATGGAGTAAAGGGCCCCTGTGGGGAGGAATTATTCTAGAACTATTCCAGAATAATTTCTTGAGTATTCATAATCAATTCTAGAAGCGGCCATTTAAAGTTCATGAATATTCTGGAAAAATCTAGAAGTTTGATGGCTTTAGAACCGTTGTTCTAGAATAACAAAAGTTCTTGAACTCCTTTTGTAGAATTTCTAAAGAAATTCTTGAAGTTCATGAACAATTTTAGAAGCAGCCATTTAACGTTCATGAATTTTTAAAATTCTTGAACACTTTTCACAGGGCTGTTAAACCTGAGTGTCAAACAGTTTGGGGCAGAATCAGGTGTCAAGTTACCCGATATCTGATCTGACTCCAAACTGCTTGCAGTTGACTTTAACACCTATAGTACATTTTGTACGTGTTTAGCTGGGAAAGAGGACCCCCTGTGCATTTTGTCAATGACCCAAAGCCTTTATATTTGAATACAGTATACAAACTGTCTAGACACTGTATGCAGGTATTGCATAGTACAGTCATACTTATGTCAACTCTTATGTCGACTCTTTGCATGCTGGGTAATAAAAATTATTGTTGTCTGCTACTATTCTAAAAGTAGAATTTTGAATTTTCTTTTCAAAATAGGGTCAGAGTGTCAAACAGTTTTGTTCCTGATGAGACGCCTTGTTACGTGGCGTCTTAATGGTTTCACGGCTTAATTTAAGCGGCCACTCCTTTGACGAAGCATTGAAGTTTATAAACACATGTGCCTTAAGGATCTCTCTGCTTTACCTTTGTCCTGCATAAAGCCTCTACTGGGATAAGAAGCTGCTTTTTCAAGTCCCTTTAAGGTAGTTGGAACTGTATTAAAATCAGTCAAAATGAATGTTTATTAGAGCTTATTACCCTAACCCCTTCAATTGCCAGTATTGTCAGCTGCTTTGAAAATTGGAAAAAAAAATTTGTCAAATTAAGATTTAGGGATTGCTCGATTTTAAGAGAACCCAAAGACAAGTGTTTTGAAACAGTTAGAAAGAATCCTGAGCATACACCAAGTTAATGAGTGTCCGATCAGAAACCAAACTGTGAATACTAGTCATGATCAGTAAGCAATTTTAAGGTTAACCTTTTAGCACTTAGAAACTTGACGTTTGCTGAAATTCTGAACAGTTCAATGCCTTTTATAGTACAAAAAACAAGATCCAGGTTACTTATAGTTTGGATATCTTATTTTGATGAGATCTGATCTGGATCAAAACTGATTTCGACATATAACTTATAGCAGGGCTCCAGATAAGGGGAGTATTTCACAAAACTAAAATCTTTATTTCTACTTTAAACTCTATGGTGTCACTACTCATTAGAATCGTCTCGAAGAGACGATTCTAATGAGTAGTAACACGATAGGATTTGGTGCTAAAATAAGTGAGTCTTGTAGTGTTTTATGTTAAGCTTTGATACGACAAAACCTTGCAAACAGCTTGGATCCTGATGAGATGTCAAGCAACTTGATATCTCATCAGAATTATGTTTTGACACACTGACCCTATTTTGAAGTTTCTAATTTTGGAACAGGAGCAGACGACAATTGTTGCAGACAACAAAATTACGCAGCATAAAAAAGAGTTTAAATGGTTAAAGGGTAAACTGTCACGTCTGACTAGATCTTGGTCGACCTGATAGTGTTTACTTATAAACGATTGGTTAACCACTTCCCTGACAAGCTCTGTAAATATTCAAGTTAATATCTGATATTCAGTTAATATCCTGATCACAGACACCAATTTAAGTAACTCGTATCTGATTAGGATCCAAACTCGTTTGACATATGTTTTGTATTCTGTTCCATTAAAAAAAGCTAAATTCTCAATTTTTACAAAAAATGCGGGCATCAAATTCAAAAGATGACATCGTGTTAGAGAAGCGATTAACTTTTCACATGCTGTGTATATTTTTTCGTCTGCAGCAAACTGTTGTTGTCTGCTGTTCATTACTCTAATTTTCAAAATTTCATTTCAAAGCAATGTCAAAGTGTCAAACAGTTTAGATCCTGATGAGATGCCGCATTATGCGGCATCTCATCTGAATCTAAACTGTTTACACATTTAGTCATGATTCCCCTGCTGGCATTCAAAGTGTTCACAGCATGTCACATAATGCATCCCAAGCATCAGGGCTCCAGGTAAGAGGGAATAAACTGAACAAATCCATTATTTTCTCACTTATTTTAGCACCAAATCCTATCGTGTTACTACTCATTAGAATTGTCTCTTCGAGACGATTCTAATGAGTAGTGACACCATAGGGTTTAAAGCAGAAATAAAGATTTTAGTTTTTGAAATACTCCCCTTATCTGGGGCCCTGAAGCATAAAGTCCATATTAATCAGGTATTGAATTCAAGTACAGAAAAGCTATCTACTTGGTCAACTAAAATGAACGTACATTTTCCCAGAGTTTAAATCACTTGAAAAGAATACTTTCTGCTTTTCTTTTATTCAGCTATGAACCCATTTAACCCACTACCCAATAGCCTGTTTTAGTTTTTAAGACATGTGACCACTTAAAGCAGGTTGAAAGTAAAGCAGAATGCACCTTAACCCATTAACTCATAAGCGATAAACAATTATCAATGATTATCTCAATACAAGCTAGTGGATTAAAGTGTGTCAAAATGAGTCAGTATGAGACTATTGCGCAATGCGTCAAAATGATTCAGTATGGCTTAATGGGTTAAGTTGAATTTTGCTTAACTTTCAAGCTTCCTAAAGCTACCATCTTCTAGGATTATAGAAAATAGATCTGATAAAACATATTCATGACTGTATCAATTGGAACTATTTTCTTTAGTAGAAGAATAATTTTAAGGTGTAAAAAGGTGTATTTATTGGGTAATGTGGGTAACAAAATAAATGAGTGTGCTTTTGTATTGTGATAGTGGGACGCTGTAATGAATGCTGTGGATATCAAAAATGATTGATGAACTCATAAATATGTTCATAATTTATTTTTTTGAAAAGTGCAACCTTTGAATAGGCGGTTTTTACTCTCCATCTCTGCTCTGTTTACAATCTGTATGAATTATTTTGTCAAGCTGTATGCCTGTTTGTCTAGTGCTCTGAGTGGCTACTTAACCCATTACCGCAGAGCCTGGTTCTATTTTTGAAAACAGGTGACCACTTAAAGCAGGTTGAAAGTAAAGCAGAATGCACCTTAAGGTGCATTCTGCTTTACTTTCAGCCTGCTTTAAGCTATCATCTGGTAGAATATAGAAAATATTGCTTATGATACATATGCATGGCTGAATGAATTGTAATTATTTTCTTCTGTGAAAGAATAAATTAAATGCGTTAAAAAGCCCTTCTATGGAGTAATAATTCAACAGTCCCTTAGACATTTATTCTGACTCTGTTTTGTATTGTTTGGTTCATTAACCAATTCATTGATCTTGCCCAGTGCATACTGTCATTTGAAAACAGTTTGGATCCTGATCAGATACAGAGCAAATCCACTTATGATCAGGATCAAAACTGTTTGTTTCTCATATCAAAGTTTCTTCACTCAAAATGCCTTAACCCATTGCCCTATACATATGCATTTTTATGCCATTAATTTCTTTTTCCACTGAAGAAAATATTTCCCACCTGCTAGAATAAAGAAAATACTTCTGATGATACATTTTCATGACTGTATAAATTGGAACTATTTTCTTCAGCGGAGGAATAAACTGAATGTGCTAAAAGGCGCTTCTATGGGGGAAAGGGTTAAGCAGGCTGAGGGTAAAGCAGGATGCACATTAAGGCACATTTTGCTTTACTTTCAGCTTGCTTTAAGTGGTCACCTGTCTTCAAACTAGAAACAAGCAATGGGGTTTAGAGTTGACATTTGAGAAAGATGAGTTTTCTCATTAAGATTTCGGCATTTGACTGATGTGTCTGTGTCAAACAGTTATCATGATTATGTCATACATTTTAACTTGACCACCCAAGACAAAAAGGATCTTTGACCTTTCCCCAACAGAAGCACCTTTTAGCACATTCAATTTATTCCTCCAATGAAGAAAATAATTCCAATTTATACAGTCATGAACACATACAATAAGATATATTTCTATATCCTAGCAGATGGTAGCTTAAAACAGGCTGAAAGTTAAGCAGAATGCGCCTTAGGGCACATTCTGCTTTACTTTCAACCTGCTTTAAGTGTTCACCTTTCTCCAAAGTTAGAAACAAGCTATAGCCTGTTTCTCTTTGCCTTGAAGAAAATATTTATATATGTAGAATATATTTCTTTTTATACATATTATAAAGGCGTTTTTATGGGGTAATAGGTCAATGACTGTATATAAAGTGGAACAGTTTTCATTAGAGGGGGAGGGAATTAAAGACACGTGTAGGAATGGGTTAAATTAAAATGAATTGATACTACATGTAGTTCATGGCAATAGATTTTTCTTCATTTCTGTTGGTAGGAGTGTCATTTGATCGATGCTTAAGATTTTAATTTCCTTATCAAATCTAGAAGAAATTCAAATTTTTAAAAAATAATGTTTTTCAAGAGATAAACATGTTAAACCCCCTTCTATGCCATGCCATCATATGCTTTATCCCGTTACCCAATAAATAATACTTTACTTTCAGCCTGCTTTAAGCTACCATCTGCTAGGATATAGAAAATATTTCTTATGCTACATGTGCATGGCAGTGTAGATTAGAACTATTTCCTTCATTGGAGATATAAAAAAATGTGCTAAAAGGCACTTCAATTGGGGAAGGTTTAAACAATAGGGAATAGATTGAACTTCACAGGAGTGCCATAGACTACCAGAGGAGGGGTCATTGACATGTGCTGCATGCTGCACAATACTCAGTCAGCTATTAGTCAGATATAGGTCAACATGTATATAGCAACTTGGTAGTCTTCAGCACAGGGTGGCACCTTAATCCTTTACCCAATAACCTATTTATAATATTAAAGACAGGTGATCACTTAAAGCAGGTTGAAAGTAAAGCAGAATGTGCCTTAAGGCACATTCTGCTTTACTTCAGCCTGCTTTAAACTACCATCTATTAGGCTATATAAAAATACTTGTTATGGTAATTGTTCATGAAGGTATAAACTGGAACTATTTTCTTCAGTGGAGGAATAAATTAAATACACTTAAAGTCGCTTCTATGGGGGAAAGGGTTAAAGCAGGACAAAACAGAAAGCTCATTTGCTCCTTAAGTAGATTTCTGCTAGCTTTTTGTCCTGCATTAAGCTTTCACTTGTGGTTAAAGTTAAAAAAGATTTGCTGAGATGTTGTTCAATGCTGGTTTAACCCTTTACCCCATAGCCTGTTTCTAGAATTGAAGATAGGTGACCAGCTAAAGTAGGTTAAAAGTAAAGCAGAATGCACCTTAAGACACATTCTGCTTTCCTTTTAGCCTGCTTTAAGCTACAATGTGCTAAAATGTTTCTTATAAAACACATTCATGACTGTGTAAATGGGAACTATTTTCTTCAGTGGAGGAATAAATTAAATACGCTTAAAGTCGCTCCTATGGGGAAAAGGGTTAAAGCAGGACAAAACAGAAAGCTCATTTGCTCCTTAAGTAGATTTCTGCATGACTTTTTGTCCTGCATTAAGCTTTCACTTGTGGTTAAAGTTAAAAAAGATTTGCTGAGATGTTGTTCAATGCTGGTTTAACCCTTTACCCCATAGCCTGTTTCTAGAATTGAAGATAGGTGACCAGCTAAAGTAGGTTAAAAGTAAAGCAGAATGCGCATTAAGACGCATTCTGCTTTCCTTTTAGCCTGCTTTAAGCTAAAATGTGCTAAAATATTTCTTATAAAACACATTCATGACTGTGTAAATGGGAACTATTTTCTTCACTGGAGGAATAAATAAAATGCACTTAAAGACGCTTCTATGGGGGAAAGGGTTAAAATTGAGGTTTGGTTGCTATTTATCATTTAGTACAGTCAAACCCCTCTATTATGACCACTAAAAATAAGGTTGATTTCTTGTATTTAATACAGATGGCAGTTTATAGCAAAGTGAAAGTGAACCAAAAAGCTTTTAAATTTCTGTTTTATTTTCGCCTTGTTTTAAGCAGCCACCTGTCTTTAAAACAAAATAATTAACTTAATATGATGGATGTTATAGACAGGCTCTGCTGAATAGGGTTTATTGAATTGATGGAATTAAGTGCTCTGGTTTGAGTGCTAAGCCACACAAGTGCTAATATTGTAGATTGACATAAATAAAACAGTGTTGACCCAGATCAGACAGCTCCTAAAGGAGCTGTCTGATCAGGGTCAGCACTGTTTTCTTATAGGATCTATCTAACACAAGTCTACAATGGTCCTCAATTCATTAGCTAATGTAATAGTTTATAATGATAGATATTCACCTTGGACAGAGTTGATTATTATTCATATTCAGCAATAGGTGTGTTCAAATGTAAATACTAGGAGGGAACATAATATTATCTCTGTGTCATTGAACTATAAGATATTGAGTTAACCAAAAACATCCATGTACTGTAGCAGCATGTGGATTCCTAAAGGCAGATGATAGCTTAACCCATTACCCCATAAATATGCTTTTTACGCCTTTAATTCAATGTTCTCCACTGAGGAGAATATAGTTCCAATTTTTACAGTGTTGAATATTTATCATAAGAAATATTTTCTAAATTCTGGCAGATGGTAGCTTATAGCAGGCTGAAAGTAAAGCAGAATGCTCCTTAAGGTGCATTCTGCAATATTTTCAACCTGCTTTAAGTGGTCAAATATCTTCAAGACTAGAAACAGGCTATGGGGTAATGGGTTAATGCAGAAGAAAAGTAATTCTGATAGCTCCTTAATCAGATTTCTGCATTGAATTTTTATTCTGCGATAAAATGACACTAGGTTTTTTTTTAAAAAAATAATAAAATAATAATGTAAAAAACTGAACACAAATTTTACTTCTTTTTTTTTTACAAACTGCTCAGAAATGAATGTTGTTTTAATGTTAATATTCAATTCTTTAGTTCTGTTCAGAAAAAAATTCAATCATTGTTTGACACCAGCACTTGATCTTGTTGTGAAAAAAAAAAGTACAAAAATTCATAAAAAGTGGTCTAGACATCTCTCTCTTTTTTTGTCTCATCATCATGTGGTTCTTTTTAAAACTGATATTTCGAGATATTTTAATAATGCAACGTCTGAAGAAGACGATAATTGAAATGGACGTTAAATCTCACAAACCCCCTCTTCCCCCCTTGAACAGCTGCCTGAGTTTTCATTAGTCGCCCTGATGCACTGTCAGACTTGTATTGCACACCCAATTAAAAATATAAAATATATTACACTCTTTAAGACAGGTGCTTGCTTAATGCTGATGGTTGCTTAATGCAGGATAAATGTAATGCAGAAAGCTCCTAAAGGAGCTTTCTGCATTACTTTTATCCTACATTAAGCAGTTACTTGTATTTTAAAAATTGTCATGGTTCTTTCTGGGAGTAGTTGCTTGATACAGGTTTGATTGTACTGAAGGGTAATTTTATGACAGCAACACTTTTGCTGGACGAAAAAATGTGCAAATTTTAAATGAAGACAAAGACAATTAGCCTACGGAATACATATTTAAGTAGGGCCAAGAGCATTGGCAACACTTGGGCAACACTGTGGAGATTTATGGCACCCAAGAGATATATAGGTTGTCCATGACATTTTGTATATTTCTTAGGCACAGTAGTGCCAAACTTTAGTTTTTATTATTATCATTTTATTTTATAATCATAATTATTATTTTATTATTTATCATTATTCAGATATTTATTTATTTATCTATCAATTATTTTTATAACATAACAGACGTACAGCTTGAGTTTTAAATAACACTCATTGTTTATTTTTCGTATATAACTAGTGGTATAACTCTGCAAATGAGAGTATACAACGACTTTGTGTACATTATTACAATTCTTTGTATGACCTATAATGTCATCACTCCTTCATGTAAATCAATTTTTATCTATTATTTATTTATTTAATTTGTCAATATTAAGTCTACCTTAAATTAAACTGTTTATGAATAAAGAAAAAATATAGGCTAGATCTTTCTACAGAATGAATGGACTGAACTTGGGATCACATTTTCCCTGTGATCTTAGATCTTAGCTTTAGTATGAGTCCCTCATTTGATTTCCAAGGCAGTGACAAATAAGTACTGAAAATATTCGGAATCAACTTCTCTAGGTTATGTTGTAAAAAGAATACATTTGTTATCATAATTAATGGATTTATCAAACTCATTTTGCACAGGGTATAATTTTAATGTATGGCAATAAAATATGTTTAAACTAGTTTTATAACAGAGGGCTTCATTAGGTGCTCTCTGATCTAGGTCTACATTGTTTGCAAATGATGCATATTTAGTTTCCGTGGCAGTTAGGATTTATCTTTCTCGTATCAAATACAGAAGTTTTACAAATGTTCCAAACGTAACAGCTTAACATCGTAGTTATTCGCGCAGATGACACTTTTTGCATTCAAAAGCTGCTTAGAGTATTTAGGGTTACTGCACATCAGCTAGACTCTAATCGCGGGGATTTGTTTTAAAACGGAAACTCTCATGTGAATGAGCCATGTCTCTTGCCAGGATGCATCTTGCCAATGAAATCTGCAGTTTCTTCACAACCTATAAGCAGCTTATCGAATTAACCCTTAGCCTGCCAGTCACGACTATAGCTCCATATGCAAACAGCTTGGATCCGGATGAGACGCCGAGTAACTCGGCGTCTCATCCGGATCCAAGCTGTTTGACACTCGGACAACATTTTCAGCAATTTTGAACAACTTCGAAGCACTTTGAAACTTGAAGCAGACGAGAAATATAGCAGACGACAATTTATTTGGCGGGCTAAGGGTTAACTCTTAGCATGCTAGTGGTGAATTCATGAAAACCTTTGCAAACAGTTTGGATCCAGATGAGACGCCGCGTTACGCGGCGTCTCATCTGGATCCATACTGTTTGACACTCTGACCATGTTTTTAAAAGAAAATCTGAAAAAAGTTTATTTTTAGAAGACTTTCAGCTGACAATTGTTGCAGATGCAAAGAGCTTAACTTTAGTATGTCAAGAATTTTGTCTTCAACATGTAGCACATTTTTCAGTGCAGCTATTTAACCAAAAAATATTTGATAGTCTATTAAATTCCAAAACTTGATGCAACAGATATTAAGAATCTAGCTCAGAACATGAATCTTAGGCTTGAGAATAAAAAAAATAGATTCTGACTATTTTGGCTGTCTCTCAGCTTTTGCCAGAATGACAAGAGCTGCTGAAAACCAGTTTTAGTGACCTTTTTGTTCTTAACTTTCTGCATGCTGGGTATTTAGTCTCAAGCCTGTAGATATGTTGGTGAATTCCTGCCATGATTTGAATGGTGGAATTGGTGATGATTTGTTGGTTTATGTTCAGAACATAATAATAATTTTGAAGGAATTTAAAGAACATAATAATAGTTTAACCCATTCTATGCTGAAAAGTGTACAAAGTTGACTATTTCGCTTTTGAAAAAAGACTAGTTTATGTTTAGCTCGTTATATGCCCTGTCACGTAGTGGTGCAGAGTGTAACTATATAGTGTTATCATTTAATCTATACATCAGACATGAGTTCAGCAAAGTTATCGTGGGTCGTCGATGGCCATCGATTCAGTTGGCTACCCACTCTAGAATACAGTGGAAAAAAACCTTATTATTCAGCTCAAATGTGAATACATTGCAATCAAATATAGAAAATGACAACTTTGTAATAACTCTGACCAGTTTTAATCTGAGTGGCAAACAGTTTGGAGTCTGATCTGGCTCCAAACTGTTTGCAATGAAAATGATAGTTTAAGCGTGAACGGGGTTATTTTGAAAGAAAACATATTCTCTACTGTACTCTACAAGTTGCCCACTGGGCACAAACTGCTAACCTTAGAACAGCAAACAGTGATAACTGAACACGCTACTGTACAGCTTACATCCATAGGAACCAAGGTTAGGTCAGTTGAGGACAAAGTACAAGAGCTAGTTTCACATTTCACATGCTTATATATGCATCTCAAAGAGAACGGAATGCTGCATTGCAGTTTGATAACATTGATCATTGACCTTGACATTTGTGGCCTAGGTTTTCAAACATTAAGCCAAGCACGCATCTTTGTTTTGCAATAACATTTCCCTTAAGAAACCACTCGCTCTTCTTTTAACCTTCTTTGAGAACCATCTTTCTTACACACCAAAACAACTGGTCATGTCTGAAAACAGATATTTTCTCCAGGTCTTCTTAAGGGGAGGGACAAATGCTATTGATTTTTGGAATAAAAAAGTGAAAGGTCAAGGTCTGAATAACAAAAAATAGTTCCATAGAACAATACTTTATATAAGAGGGAGTATAACCAACTATATGAACATTTTTCTAATTCATGTCTTCACAAAACCCTGTGGTGTGACCACTAATTGAAATTTTATCTTTGAGACGATTCTAATAAGTAATAACACAATATAGCTTAAGAAGATATAAAGATTTTATGTTTGGAAATACAATGTACTCCCATTATCTGCTGCCCTGTATAGAATAGCTGCGTGAATTCAAGTGCAGTAATTTTGTGCAGCATGCATTTTGCAGTAGGTGAAAGGTCAAGGTCATAAATTTATTAGAGAAAATGGTTCGCTGACTGAATTATCTCTTTGCATGCTAGGTAATATTGCGTTCTATTCATTTCAAAATAAACTCAAAGTGTCAAACAGTCTGGTTCCTGATGAGACGCCGCATTATGCGGCGTCTCATCAGGAACCAAACTGTTTGCAAAGGTATTCGCTCTTTTGCATCTAGCATTCAAAGAATTATGCAAATTTTGTATTGCGCAGCATGCATTCTGCAGTTGTTCATCTACACTCCCACTCTTCACTGCTGCAAACTGCCAATTCACCTCAATTTCCTTGTACAAACTTCTGCAGAACATGACCATAAAAACCAATTTCTTTACGAAGCCCTTTGCCTGCAGCTTCCTTAATATGTTTAGTGCCTAATTTTCAAACTTTTTTTACACATTTCAATCATTAAAGGTAAAAAAAACATAGATACATTATAGCTGCTTTGGATGAAAAGCAACCATGAATTGTGTCCATCGAGTCTAGCTGTGTTCTGTACAGATGGAAGAATAAAGTTTTAGGCACCCGGGGCAAGTTTCTTGTCTTTAGGAGGTATAATCGTATTTGCTTTCCTTGCATTTAAGTGCCATCATGGGATAAACTGGAATTTTCATGGTATGTTGTCGAATAGGCCTTTTACAGTGAAAGGAAACTAAAAAGGGGAGAATGCTGTTGACTAAGCAAAATGGTATAATATTTATTTGGTTCAGAATTAAGCCATTTTTAAACTCTTTGCATGATAGTGCGAATATGTACCACAATGATTGCCTTTGCAAACGGTTTGGATCCAGATGAGACATCACATAACGCGGCGTTTCATCATGATCCAAATTGTTTGAAACTCTTATGCTGTTTTGTAAAGAAAATTTAGACAATTTAATTTTTAGGACAATAGCAGATTGGCAATTGTTGCAGACAAAAAACAACAACCCAGCATTCAATGAGTTAACGCATCACCTGCTAAATACTCTTATAAAATACTCAGTCCACTTTGAACATCTATAATCCAAACTGTTACATTGGTTAATAAAAAATCTGCAGACGCATGATAGAAAAATCCTATAAGAAAACAGTGCAGACCCTGATCAGACAGTTTGACTGTTTTTGATTTGCAATCAATATATTTAATGATAAATATTTCCTTCAATAACCATAACATTTTAATCTTTTATTGCAATATTTGTATTTATCATTAAGAATGCCATGGGGCATCTATGTTTTACAAACATAATATCTAGTCTAGTTTACATGTAAAATATGTAGACCACCTAAAGAGTATAATGTTTTGTAACACTTACTGGGCCAGCAGCAACTTCATGATGACCTTTGCAAACAGTTTGGATCTAGATGAGACGCCGCATAATTGCGGCGTTTCATCAGAATCCAAACTGTTTGAAACTCCTGATCCTATTTTGAAGATAAATTTAGAAAATTCTATATTTTAGAGCAGTAGCAAACAACAGCATACTGGTGTTGTAGATGAAAGAAATAACTCAGCATTGCATTAATAGGACACGATTACCTAAGAATGAAACAAAAAACTATTACAGTTAAACTTATGTTTAGCAGCCAGTCTTTAAAAAAACACAAGAGTATCCTTACCACATGAATGCTTTAAAATAACGTAGAAGCTCCTACATGTATTAGAACTTTCTGCTATACTTTTGTCCTGCATTAAGTTGCTATATCTATCTTCAAAACTAAATAATTATTATGCAACTTGTTATGGCTGCGCTACAACCCAAGTTTGACTGTATAAAAAACTAAAATCTGTAGCATTTGTTTTGTTATTGTTCCACTAGTAATAAATCACGCATGAATTATAGTATGATATGTGAACTTTCATTCAGACAGAAATTAACCCTTGCTATGCTGAAAATGCTCATATGGATAATGTCCCTCTTTTCAAAAGTGACCAGTTTATGTTGATTTTTAGGATTTTACAGAAAAAACCCAAAAAGAAATACAAACAGTGTAGACCCTGATCAGAGGGCTCCTTCAGGAGCCCTCTGATCAGGGTCTCCACTGTTTGCGAAATATAATTATACTGGTTTCCAAGCAAAGGAAGGGTTAAACATGTGAAACAGACCTTCGAACAAGATAGGCTTACTGTTGGAGTAAAATAGATCCGTTCTTGGTCTACAGCGGGGAGATGTTGTTCATTTCCAATGCAGTTTGTGTTTAAACCTTTACCCCATAATCTGTTTCTAATTATTTGAAGACAATGGACAACTTAAAGCAGGTTATAAGTAAACCAGTATGCCTGCTTTCAGCCACAGGCTGATTGACTATATGAAATATTTCTATTGTATATTTATTACTGAATAAGGTGGAACTATTTTCCTCAATGGAGAATTCAATTAAAGTCGTAAAAAGCATACCTATGAGGTAATGGGTTGATTAAGCAATACTATTCATTGCAAACAGTTTAGAGCCAGATCAGATGCCACAGTACTCCGCATCCAATCAGACTCCCAACTGTTTGGAACGGTTATCAAGATTTTGCCACCTAAGAGTGCAAAGAGTTGATTGAGATGCAGTCTCAGAAACTTGGGAAAACTCCGATTGTGCTTCGACAGCAATAAGGATAGAAAAAAAATAATTTCAGATTGGGTCAAGTCAAGCGATATTTATTTCTAAAAGTCAGAAATACTTTACAGATTTTAAACAGATATTAAAGAAGACTTGTGAAGATTTTTCAAGAGGACAACTTGTACAGTGGAGAATCTGCTATTCTTTCCCGTTTAAACGCAAACGTACGCAAACGCAAAGCACTAAAACGTAGAAAAGTACAACTTTTGGACAATTCTGATAATTCATGTTTATCATGGTGGCAAACAGTTTGGAGCCTGATCAGACGCCGGGTTACCCGGCGTCTGATCTGGCTTCAAACTGTTTGCACTGCAAATAATAGTTTTAGCGTAAACGCGTTTATTGGGAAAGAATAACAGATTCTCCACTGTATCACTCTTAGCATGTTTTGCTGTGAAACGGTGATAATCTTTGCAAACAGTTTGGATCCTGATGAGATGCTGCGTTTTCATCAGGATTCAAACTGTTTGACACTCTGACCCTGATTTTAAAAAGAAATTTCCTAAAATTCTATTTTTGGAACAGTAGCAGACGACAATTGTTGCAGACGAAAAAGAATACCCAGCATGCAAAGCGTTAAAGTGAATTATATTTTCTGTAGAAAGACGTTGCTCAGCATGAGAAGGGTTAAAAAAGACTGCAAACAATGATTGCAGTAGAAATGTTTTTCCATTGCAACGTAAAATTTAAATAAAAAATTAATTCAATAGATAGTGTATCACAACCTATCAGAAATTTACATTTCCAAACCCTTTTGAAAGAAATGTGCTCCACAAAAAATATTCTGGGCTTAAACCCTTTACTCCATAGCCTGTTTCTAGGTTTGAAGACAGGGGACCACTAAAGCAGGTTGAAAGTAAAGCAGAATGTGCTGTAAAGCAAATTCTGCTTTATTTTCAGCCTGCTTTAAGCTACTGTCTGACTAGAATATTATCTGAGGAACCATTTCTTATGATGCATATTCAAGACTGTATAGATTATAACTATTTTCTACTGTGGAAAATTAAGTAAAATGTGTACAAATGAGTATCTATAGAGTAGTGGGTTAATCTTTTATATGCTAGGAACCAATACATGTACATGAATAATTTGTGAGCAGTGAAAACCCTGATCAGAGGGATTACACCTTAAGGGGTTCTCTGATCAGAGTCTGCATTGTTTGTTTAAGTTAAATATTTTTGAAGTTTTAAATATTCTCTGTAAACGAAAATTGTAAATGTTCGAGAAAGATAAGTAGTGAGGAGGCTTATTGAGACATGATGGCTACTTGATGCAAGATTGGAATAATGCAGAATACACTTACTGGAATTTTTGGAGCTTTTAGCATTTAATAAATATTTACATTCTGCATTAACAGGGCTGCCATTTCTCCGGATTTTTCCTAAATCTCCGGATTTTTTCCCTGTACATGGTAGCTTAAAGCAGGCTGAAAGTAAAGCAGAATGCGCCCTAAGGCGCATTCTGCTTTACTTACAGCCTGCTTTAAGTGGTCGGATGTCAACAAAACAAGAAAAAGGCTATGGGGTAAAGGTACGATTCGTAAAATTGCACTTGAAAAATGCAAATTTTGAAATCTTAGAATTTTTTATGTCAACTTATGGCAGCCCTGCATTAAGGAACAGCTATATATGAAATACTGCACAGGTGACTTCTTTGGTGTGCTCTCTTAACCCTTTACCCTATAGCCTGTTTCTAGTTTTGAAGACACATGAACGCTTAAAGCAGGTTGAAAGTAAAGCAGAATGTGCCTTAAGGCACATTCTGCTTTACTTTCAGCCAGCTTTAAGCTACCATCTACAACCATCTGCATCTAGGATATAGAAATATTTCTAATGTTACATGTTTATAAATTGGAGCTATTTGGTCAGCGGAAGAATAAATTGAGTGCGCTAAAAGGTGCTTCTATGGGAGAAAAGGTTAATGCAAGATCGACTGTATTTTGTTATTTTGTTCCAATGATATACTGCCATGAAGACCACCGGAATAGTAGAAACTTTTTTTTTTTCGACAAACCAGATCATCTGTGCAGCATGGCTGCTTGCAGTGAACAGGCTGGGAGAAAATTATATTTAGGATGGAAGAATGTAATAAAGTTGTAGACATTTAAACTTCTGGGGCCCGTTTCATAAAACCTTGTACGACTAAAACAGTTGTAAGTCAAAACTTTAAAATACATCTAATTTCTTATTTCTCAATCTAATCCTGTCTTGTGACATCTCTTTGGAATCATCTTTTCATTATAATTGAGACTTTTATAATCTGACTTACGACAACATTTAAGGATTAAATCAAAGGCGTATTTATGGGGTAATGGATTAAAGTAGGCTGAAAGTAAAGCAGAATATGCTTTTAGGCGCATTCTGATTTATTCTCAACCTTTTTTAGGTGGTTACAGTGGAGAAAACGTTATTCTTTCCCATTAAACGCGTTTACTCTTAAACTATTATTTCCTTTGCAAACAGTTTGGAGCCAGATCAGACGCCGGGTAACCCGGCGTCTGATCAGGCTCTAAACTGTTTGCCACCAAGATAAACATGAATTATCAGAATTGTTCAAAAGTTGTTCTTTTCAACGTTTTAGTGTTTTGCGTTTGTGTACGTTTGCGTTTAAATGAGAAAGAATAACGTTTTCTCCACTGTACCTGTCTTCAGAGCAAGAAACATGCTGTAGAGTAAAGGGTTAAGTTATCCTGTCAAATGTGGTGTAATTCTTTGCTATTATCAAATATGTTTGTCAATCGGTAAATGCACAAAATTAATATAGGGAGGTGTCTGTTTCAGAATTAATATTTCAGCAGAAATGTGCATGCCATCTAAATATTCACCTCTTTCACTGTCATGATGGTGTTTTAACCTGTCTAACACACTCAACACTCAATGTACCTCTTTTGGGTCATTATGATCCCTTGTGGATCATTTTAGTTACCAAAAACATGAGCTACTTTACTTGGAATTCTGGGTAGTTTAAATAAATATTGTTTTACATTAGGAAACAGTGTAGACCCAGATCACAGGGCTCCTATAGGAGCCCTCTGATCCGGGTCTCCATTGTTTGCAAAGCAATGCGTATATTTTAAACAGGTCCATAGTGTGGAAAGAGTTGACACATTCCCTGCATTCTAGCAGTTTTGCAATTTGACAGACAGTGAAACCTTCCTTCGTTAACCCTTTTACCCCATAGTGAGGTTTAAATGACCACTTTGAGCAGATTGAAAGTAAAGCAGAATGTGTCTTTAGCGCATTCTGATTTTATTGCAAACTGCTTTAAGCTATTCTCTGCTAGTATAAGGAAAACAATTTCTTATTGTCCATATGCATGATTGTATAAAGTGGAACTATTTACTTCAGTGGAGGAATAAATTAAAGGCCTAAAGAGGCATATTAATTGGGTATTGGGTTAAGTAGCCCATAAAAGGAGTCTCATTGTTAAATCTGGAATACAGATGGCAGTTTATTGCAGAACAAAAGTAATGCAGAAAACTCTTTTACGAGCTTTCTGCATTACTTTTATTGAGCACTTAAGCAGCCATATGTGGTTAAAATCTTCTTTCTTACTTATGGTTGTTCAAGAGGGGGGTAATGTTGTATAAGGTTAAGTCTCGCATAAACATGAACAGGCACTGGGTAATGTATGAGAAGAATACAAATGAATTTGCCCAGCAATAGTTATTGCTGATTACTGCATTTGGTTAACCCCTATAATCGTAAAGTAATTGTCCCTCTGCTGAAACAGTTGTTTGCCAAAATTCTGAAATTGATTCGGTCCGATCAATATTTACAAAAACAGTATCAGGCTGACAAACAGTTTTGATCCAGATCAGGCCCCACATTAAGTGGGGCCTGATCTGGCTCAAAACTGTTTTTGTAGATCTGAAATAGAGTGTTCCAGTACAGAAAGGGTAAAATCCTTCATTGACATGATATGGCGTCTGCATTTAAATTGTCGTCTGCTGTTATTTCCCAAACTTATTTACCCATTTTTATTTAGGAAAAGCCAATATGAGCATAAAATAGTTTGAATCAGACATTGAGTTACTCGGTGTCTGATCTAGATCCAAAATGTTTTAAAAATGTTAGAGCAAAAAGGCATGACAGTGCAGGGGTGTAACGTGGTTTGAACGCATCATGCATTTGCATATTGTTTTGACCTAGATCAGTCCTGTCTTTCATCAGCATTGTATCATTTTACACTTTTCTTTGGATGTAGGCTGAAATCTTTGTAATTTTATAGCTTTATTGCTATTCTACAATAGAAAAGGAAGTCAGATTTTCTCTAGCAGATGACGTTTCGGTCTCTAAATGGTTTCGGTCCCTTACTGAGGTAGGAATGTCTATATATACAAATTTAAACAGTTTTGATCCAGATCATATGCCAAATAACTTTGCATCAGGATCAGGATCTGACCGATTTGTATTGAGGTATTTTTTTCATTTTTTTGCATACAACAATTTTGGATCAGCCGACATTTATGCTACTAAGATCAGGTTTAACTCTCTGACTGCCAAATTGGTAACATCAGATGCAGTTACAAACAGTTTGGATCATGACATAAAGTACCTTGCCATCTGTTCAGAATCCAAACTTGTTGTCACTCCTATCAAAATTTTTATAGCACAAAAAAAAATGGTCGTGTAAAATTGCAGACAACAATCTTTTTTTGCAGACGAGAATTTGGCAGTGAAAGGTTCAACTCTTTACACGCTAGTGATGAAATCGTGATTACCTTTGTAAACAGTTTGAATCCAGATGAGATGCCGCGTTACGCGGCATCTCATCAGGAACCAAACTGTTTGACACTCTGAATCTAATTTGAAAAAATTCTTTGAAAATTCTATTTTTAGAACAGTAGCAGACGACATTAATTTATTGCAGACGACAATATTACTTAGCATGCACAGAGTTAACCAGGCTAGGAGATAAGAGGGTGCTGTGAATCATGCAGCTCATGTGCACTCATGAATTATAGAATGCATTTTCATGAAATTCTAAACAGGCCATGAGAAGAGTAATAGCCTAGCTGCCCCGCTCTGCATGTATTATCAGTGGGTGAATTATATTCGTCAGACTAAGCCCACCTTTTCCCCTTACAACAATGAAAAACGTGTTTTTTTTGGAAAATATTTGCAAACAGTATAGATCCAGAAAATGTACTCATGAATTAACGCTCTGAATCCTAAATAATTTTATCGACTGCAACAATTATTGTTGTCTGCTATATTGTTCTTTTACAAATTTTCTTTTCAAAATAAGATTAGTGTGTCTTACAGTATGGACCCAAACAAGAAACTACTCCGTGTAGCCCTTCATCTGAATCCAAACTGTTTGCAAATGTGATCACGATTCCACTGTGAGCGTGCAAAACTTTAACTCTTTGAACCCTAGTCCCGCATATAGGCGTGCTTTTCAAACAATGTACGTGTGAATAGTACACATGTCCTATGCAAACAGTGAAGACCCAGATCAGAGGGCTCCGAAAGGAGCCCTCTGATCAGGGTCTTCACTGTTTGTCACAATGCCAAACATGGACAAAATCAACCCTTAAAAGTCAGAAATGGGCTACTCTAAAATGGAAACTGGAATTGTCCATTTAAAGTTTTAGGGAGGAAAGAGTTAATGGCTCAAGAAGGCATTTTCCGAGAAATTTTAAACAGGTCATGAGAGGATAGATATTCTGCACTGAACTGCATGCTTCAGCATTGAGTAAATTATATTGATTGTCTTAGTCTGACCTTTAACTCATTGCATGCTGGGTTATTTTTTCGTCTGTAAAAATGTTGTCTTCAACTGTTCTAAAAATAGAATTTTCTAAATTTCAAAGACAACTTGTTTAACCCATTACCATAGCCTGTTTCTAGTTTTGAAAATAGGTGACTACTTAAAGCAGGTTGAAAGTAAAGCAGAATGTGCCATATGGCACATTCTGCTTTACTTTCAGCCTGCTTTAAGCTATTACCTGCTAGAATAAGGAAATTATTAAATATGACACATATTCATTACGGTATTATTTGAACTATTTTCTTCAGCGGATGAATAAAATGCATGTGCTAAAAGTCGCTTCTATAAGGGAAAGGGTTAACAAGAGGTTTCAGCCATTATTCCATGGATATGCCTTTTTATGCATTCAATGCTTTCTTTCACTAAAGAAAATAGTTTCACTTTATTTTGTCATGCTTACCTATTTGTGCTTTTTGCTTTACTTTCAAATTGCTGTAAGTGGTCACCAAAACTAGAAACAATTTATGAGGTAATGGGTTAACCCATTACTCCCATAGCCTGTTTCTAGTTTTGCTGACTGGTGACCACTGCAAGCAGGTTGAAAGGTACACCGGTAAAGCAGAATGTGCCTTCTGTTTTATTTTCAGCCTACTTTAACCCTTAGCCTGCCACTCACAACAATAGCTCCATATGCAAACAGCTTGGATCCGGATGAGACGCCGAGTAACTCGGCGTCTCATCCGGATCCAAGCTGTTTGACACTCGGACAACATTTTCAGCAATTTTGAGCAACTTTGAAGCTCTTTGAAACTTGAAGCAGACGAGAAATATAGCAGACGACAATTTATTTGGCGGGCTAAGTGTTAAGCTAGCATCTGCTAGGATTTTAGAAAGTATTTCTTATGGTACATGCTCATGACTGTATCAATTGGAATTATTTTCTTCAGTGGAGGAATAAACTAAAGGTGTAAAAAGGCGTATCTATGAAATAACTGATTAAGCAGTATCACAATGACTGCGATGCACATCGAAGACGTGTTACAGTAAACTGTTAGATCAACAATCCAACGTCATGACGACTTAAACTTGTTCTAGCTTTTATGAAATTCCAATATGTTACCTAATCTGGCATTTATGACATAATGAGAGGAAAATGTCGGATAATATTGGCAAGCATTGCAGGTGTAATTGACTTATAGTTGATGGTAGAGGTAATGCAACACTCACAGTAGCGAAAACTGCAGCAATTTAGGCACGGTAAAAAACATCAGCTCAGAAACTGTGATCAGTTCTATTTCTGAAAATTTAAATTGAAATATCCAAAATAACGTACAGTTGACAGAAATTTTGGATAATTTTTTTGTAAAGTTTGGGTCCCACAGGACAAAAAGTTTGATTTAAATCTGTGTCTTGTGATGCTAAAATGACTTGATAAGCGTTTCCGAACAGTTTGGATCAAGATTGGATGTTGAGTAAACTCGACATATGATTAGGATCCAAACTGTTTGCTATTTAGGTTATTGCAGTTAAATATAAAATAATTCTTTAACCTTAATTTATTTTTTATAATTCTTTCTAGATAAGGGAAGTATTTTGAAGACTAAAATCGTTATGCCCTCACAAAACCCTTTGAGATGATTCTAAGGAACATTATGCTTTACTTCCAACTTGCTTTAAGCCATTATTTGCTTAGATGTAGGAATATTTCTTATCTTGAACATACATTACTGTACAAAATTGAACTATTTCCTTCTGTGGATGAATTGATTAGATGCCTTAAAAGGTGTATTATATGGAGTGAAGGCTTAAGGTTCATTCTGCTTTTCTTTCAGACTGCTGTAAACTACCTGTATGATCTGCTATAGGATATAAAAACAATTGTTATCGTTCATATTGATGACTGTTTAAAGTGGAACCATTTTCTTCAGTGAATTAATGAATGAAATGTATATTTAAAGGGTAATGGGTTAACTCTTTGAACCCTAGTCCCGCATATAGGCGTCATTTCAAACAGCGTACATGTGAATAGTACACTGGTCCTGTGCAAACAGTGAAGACCCTGATCAGAGGGCTCCTTTCATAATGTCAAACATTGACAAAAACAACCCTTAATAGTCAGAAATGGACTAGACTAAATTGGAAACTGGAATTGTCCATTTAAAGTTTCAGGGAGGAAAGAGTTAAAGTAGGATGTGAAATATAAGACATAGAGGATAATTGTTTTTTTCAGTATAAGATAGAAATTTAATCCATTGAGTGAACATCAGACGTTATATATTCACGAGTGGCGAGGCCACTCGTGAAAATATAACAGTCTGATGTTCACGAAATGGATTAAATTCGATCTTATACTGAAAAAATACAATTATTCTATTTATTTATGCTTTTAACTTTTTAAACGAAATTGTTCGACAATTGAGAAAGCGAAAGTAAATGATTTACCCCGTGTTGAGCCCAAACTTTATATCGAACACATTTTCGAAACAGTTTCCCGTACGATGACGTCACTTATTTATTGATTTGACATCATCCGAATTACTTCGTTGCTCCCGAGTTTGGATTCGTGCTTTTCCGGTGAGTAGTTCGCGACAAATCGGACTGCCGGAATTTAACGATAAGACACGATTGACTACGATTCTTGGGGAGCCCTACAGGGAAAATTCATAATAATAGCGATTGGTGATAATCCACTGCAGTGGATTACCAAGTGATAATCCACTGCTATTTCGTGGTAATCCACCGAAAAGCATGAATAAAAGCTTACATATGACTTATCTATGAAGAAATTTGGTTGAATTAAGTTGTTTTATGAAAAATAAAATTTTCTTTCATAGTGGAATTTATGACAGAATATAGGGAAACTTATTACAGAATATGGAGGACTCTTTTCAGAGAGAGGAATAAACTAGAAAAATTTATGTTTGTGAAACATACATGTCCATGCTAAACGCAACATCTAACCTGTAAATGTTAAGCATAAAGATTACCTCCATGACAGACAAACAGACTGAAAGTGCAAATACTGTTGTTGTGGGGGCATAAAAATGCCTAAAAAACTATTAACCTCATACCTTATTTCCTCGTTTTTGAAGCTATAGGTGAGAGCAGAATGCACTGCCTTACATTCAGCCTACTTTAACCCATTACCCCATAGCTTGTTTCTAGTTTTGATGATAGGTGACCACTTAAAGCAGGTTGAAAGTAAAGCAGAATGTGCCTTAACCCATTAACTCATAAGCGATTAACAATTATCAGTGCTCACCTCAATGCATGCTAGTTGATTAAAGTGCGTCAAAATGAGTTAGTATGAGGCTATTGCGCAATGAGTCAAAATGAGTCTCTATGGCTTAATGGGTTAAGGCGCATTCTACTTTACTTTCAGCCTGCTTTAAGCTAAGTCCTTCTAAAATTTTAGAATTTTTTTGTATCATACATATTTATGACTGTATAAATTGGAACTATTTCCATCAGTGGAGGAATATTCTAAAGGCGTAAAAAGGTGTATTTATGGGGTAATGGGTTAAACTACCGTTTGCTATGATATAGAAAATATGTCTGATGTTGACTTGCACTTTCATTACTGTATAATCTGAAACTGTTTTTTCAATGAAAGAATAAATTAAAGACATAAAAGGCGTATTTATGGGGTAATAGGTTAACCATGAATTGGTATAAAAAGATTTTGAAAAATGTCCAGCGGTTCCATGACTGATCAGCCATATTCCAAAACTGCATTGAAAAACAAAACGACACTTAACCCTTTCCCCAATAGAAGCGCCTTTTAGCGGATATGATTTATTCATCCGCTGAAGAAAAAAGTTCCAATTTAATCAGTAATGAATATGTATTTTAGTGAATATTTTCTATATTATAACACATGATAGCTTAAAGCAGGCTGAAAGTAAAGCAGAATGCGCCATGAGGTGCATTCTGCTTTACTTTCAACCTGCTTTAAGTAGTCACCTATCTTAAGTACTAGAAATAGGATATCAGGTAAAGGGTTAATGTCGGCATGAAAAAGGGTAAAAAATATGCAATGGTTCTATGGCTGTGACACGTCCTCGTTTGTATGTCTGACTTCTGTGCACTTCTAGCTGTCTCCAGACGAAGCTTCTCTGTCTGACACAAGTCATCAAACCTTTTTCTTTCCACTTTAGCTGTTACATCACTCTACTGCTGTCTTATAACTATTTGCTGACAATGATGTGACTATTTGCTGACATTGATGTGACTATTTGCTGACAATGATGTGACTTTTTGCTGCTGCTGATGATGATGATGCAACTATTTGCTGACAATGATGACAATGATGTGACTATTTGCTGCTGCTGATGATGCAACTATTTGATGACAATGATGTGACTATTTGCTGACAATGATTTGACTATTTGCTGACAGTGATGTGACTCTTTGCTGATGATGATGTGACTATTTGCTGACAATGATGTGACTATTTGTTCACAATGATGTGACTATTTGCTGATGATGATGTGACTTTTTGCTGACAATGATGTGACTATTTGCTGATGATGATGTGACTTTTTGTTGACAATGATGTGACTATTTTGCTGACAATGATGTGACCCTTTGCTGACAATGATGTGACTTATTGCTGACAATGATTGACTTTTTGCTGACAATTATGTGACTATTTGCTGATGACGATGTGACTATTTATTGGCAATGATGTTACTTTTTGCTGACAATGATTTGACTTTTTGCTGACAATTATGTGACTTTTTGCTGATGATGATGTGACTATTTGCTGACATGGATGAAACTTTTTGCCAACATGGATTTGCAAATACATGTAGTTTGGATCCAGATCAGATGCCTAATAATTTGGTGTCTGATCAGGATCCAAACTATTTGTTACTAGGATTTTATGTTTGAATTGTACACAGGAATGTAAAGTTTTAGAACATTTAATGGTATGACAAATGTGAAGCAGACAGCATTTTTCCTGCATTCAATGTGAGGTCAAAGGACTTTCTGCATTATAAGCAAACAATACAGTAAAGCCTCTCTACTATGGCCTCAAAATTGTTTTCATCTTTTGATGTTAACCACAGGTGACAGATTAAAGCATGGTGATAGTAAAATAGAAAGCTCCTTTAGGAGCTTCCTGTTTTATGTTCACCATGCTTTAGGCTCACAGTCATTCTGTCTTTTATCAATTAGCCTTCCTTTTAACCCTTAGCCCCCCAAAAAATTGTCGTCTGCTATATTTCTCGTCTGCTTCAAGTTTCAAAGTGCTTCAAAGTTGCTCAAAATTGCTGAAAATGTTGTCCGAGTGTCAAACAGCTTGGATCCGGATCCAAGCTGTTTGCATATGGAGCTATAGCCGTGAGTGGCAGGCTAAGGGTTAATAGTAGTAGTAATATAGAGGTTTTTATTGTATTCCATCCACAGATTGTGATTTATTTCGACCCTGACAGTTGTGACTTCTCAAATGGACATAACTGTTTCTTGTTTTGAAGACAGGTGACCACTTAAAGTAGGTTGAAAGAAAAGAAGAATAAATTCAGCTTTACTTTCAGCCTGATAAGATGGAGAAACTATATCTTATGGTGCATATTCATGACTGTATAAATTAGAACTCTTTTCTTCAGTGAAAGAATAATTAATGGCATAAAGAAAGGTTTAACTCTTGGGTAATGGGTTATGGAAGATTTCTACTTTAATTTAAGCTATCACCTTTGAAGATACTACATACATATATAGCAAAAAGTTTCTTAAAGTTAAAAAAGAGTGAAAACATAAAAAAGACAATTTTATGGGTGAAAAGTCATAGTTAAACATTTCCCTCATAGAAGTACCTTTTAACCACTTTAATGTATTCCTCCACTGAAGAAAATAGTTCCAATTTATACATTAACCAAAAATAGAAATATTTTCTTTATTCTAGCAAATAGTAGCTTAACGTAGGTTGAAAGTAAAGCAGAATGTGTAAGACGCATTCTGCTTCCTTTACAACCTGCTTTAAGTAGTCGCTTGTCTTCAAAACTAGAAACAAGTTGTGAGGTAACAAGTTAATTAGTATAGAGTGAGGCATGAAAAAACATTTTTATTGGTGAAAAGTTCAAAGTGAAAAAGACTTAACTTTGTGGGGGGACCGTGCTTGATTGGTATAGTAGTATAGGTATGTGCAGGTTAAGGGGAGATTATCATTTGCACCAGACTGCCTGGTCATGTGCATTGCACAGACCCAGAGGCCATCAGACATAGTTAATAGACGGCACAGGGAAAAAAAATCAATGGTTTACTATTACGTAGCCCCTGGTTTGTCTGTGGCAAACACATGGAAAAAAAGATTTATATGAGGATTCTGCAGCCATTAGTTAGCTATGTCTAGGATTTTTGTGTCTTTGCACCCACTATTCTATTGTCCGGCAGACATTTGGACGTTTTTTTGTCCGTTCTGGTGGATAGGTGTGTCTTTTAACCTATTACTCCATAGCCCGCTTCTAGTTTTGAAGATATATGACCGCTTAAAGCAGGTTGAAAGTAAAGCAGAATGCGCCTTCAAGGCGCATTCTGTTTTACTTTCAGCCTGCTTTAAGTTACCATCTACTAGAATATAGAAAATATTTTTATTCTTTTTATTTGTGACGGTATAAAATGGAACTATTTTCTTCAGTGGAGGAATAAATCAAAAGGCCTAAAAAGGCATATTTATGGGGGAATGGGTTAAGTGAAGCATTGATGATGTAGGTGAGAGAGGGAGGGAATAAGTGAGTGAGTGACTTAAGTGTTAAGTTCTTATCTTACATAGACATCATCAACAGGTTGTGTTGACATGCAGGAGGGATTAATTGATGTATTGATATCGGATCATGTGGATTGAGGATGGTGGTAGTGACTGTAGGATTAGTGACTGTTGGGACGCAGTCTGGTATAGATTTCTAGTGGGCAAGAGAAGATAACTCTGTGAGTTCTTGTAAAAGAAAGTTGACAAAATAATGGAGGAAGATTGTGACAATGAAATGGGTAGGTCTGGCACTACATTCAAACTTCAGATAAGAGGGGGGTAAGCTGAACAAATCCCAACATTTTCTCACTTATTTCAGCACAAAATCCTGTGGTGGTACTACTCATTTAGAATCGTCTCAAAGAGACGATTCTAATGAGTAGTAACACCATAGGGTTTAATTCAGAAATGAAAAATTTAGTTTTTGAAATACTCCCCTTATCTGGAGCTTTGAAACTTGTACTAAATGGCCACACAAAATAAAAAAAATGTAAATGTTTAACCCATTACCCCATACATGCACCTTTTACATCTTTAATTTGTTCACCCACTGAAGAAATTAGATCCACTTTACAATCATGAATAACCAAAACAAATATCTTTTATATCTTATTTGGATGGTAAAGTAAAGCAGGTTGAAAGTAAAGCAGACTTTTTACTTTCAACTTACTATACGTGGCCACCTGTCCTCAAAGCTATAAACAGGCTATGCATGGGGTAAACAGTTTAAAACATGGGATACCCTAATGCAGAACAAAAGTAAAGCAGCAGACTTTCTGCTTTACTTTGTTACGTTTAATATTTATCTATTCCATGTGTGTATTTTCTGTATACCCTGCTTACTGTTATTTAGTTTAGTACTTATCTATTTCATGTGTATATTTTGATATACTCTGCTTATTGTTCTGTCAGTATTTATCTATTTCATGCGTATATTTTGATATACTCTGCTTATTGTTCTGTCAGTATTTATCTATTGCATGTTTATATTTTGATATACTCTGCTTATTGTTCTGTCAGTATTTATCTATTGCATGTTTATATTTAGAATATACCCTGCTTATTGTTAAGTTTCATGTGTATATTTTGAATATACATGAACACTACTTATTGTAAAGTTTAGTGCTTATCTATTTCATGTGTATATTTTGAATATACATGAACACTACTTATTGTAAAGTTTAGTGCTTATCTATTTCATGTGTATATTTTGATATACTCTGCTTATTGTTCAGTCAGTACTTATCTATTTCATGTTTATATTTAGAATATACCCTGCTTATTGTTAAGTTTAGCACTTATCTATTTCATGTGTATATTTTGAATATAAATATTGTAACCTGCTTATTGTTAAGTATCATAAAATGCTTATCTATTTTTGTGAATATTTTGAATATTATCCTGCTTATTGTTAAGTTTAGTACTAATATCATAGAAGATGGCGTATATTTAAATGACCACATAGGGAGATGCAAAATTCCAAAAACTTCAAGCAGGCTGAAAGCAAAGCAGAATGCTACTTCTGGGGAGCATTCTGCTTTAAGCAACTATTTGTCTTCAATACTATAAAAAAGCTATAGGTAAAGGGTTTAAGTTTTAAATGGTGTGTGTGTGTTGTTGGGGGGGGGGGGGGGGCTTTTAGTAAAGGTCGTGGGGAGGGGGAAGGGGAGGGGGCTGAGTGGAGTGGGTAGTTATACAGGAGTAGAGATTATTTGCTGTAGAGTCAGTTCATCTCTCATTCCAGGATCTTTCTCACTGTCTTGTGGTGTCCAGCAGCAATGGTGTCTCGCTCGTGTAAAGTAAGGAAGATGAAAAAACATAAATTACTTTGCATAATGCAGCACTGTCGTCTAATAATGTCTGTGAGCCAGTGTCTGTCCAAACGACTTCTCTGACCTATACTCACACTTCTCTTGACCTTGGCCCCTTAGCTTGTTACCAGTGTTATACGCAGATAGTTGCCTAAAGCTGGCTGAAAGTAAAACAGAAAGCTCCGACTGTAACCCCTTGTTAACTATATAGCTTGTTTCTGGGAGCTTTCTGCTTTACTTTCAGCCTGCTGTAACCCATTACCCCATAGCCTGTTTCTAGTTTCAAAGACATGTGACTACTTAAAGCAGGTTGAAAGTAAAGCAGAATGCACCTAAGGTGCACTCTTGTTTTATTTTCAGCCTGCTTTATGCTTCCATTTGCAAATAATGGAAAATAGTTCTGATAAAAAATATTCATTAATTGTATCAATTGGAACTTTTTTCTTCATTGGAGGAATACATTAAGGGCGTTAAAAGGCATATTTATGGGGGAAAGGGTTAAGCTCCTACTTCGAATCTTGGAATGATACTTGGATCTATATTTCATGTTCCCGAAATGGTTTACTTGTTGCTCTGTCAGCATGAAGTTGAAAAACTTAAGTATTGCTTTATTAAGATGTGGCAAAAGAGTTAATAAGTATGTCATCCAATTAGTGTATCTTGTTATCTCTATTTTCAGATCTATTCAAGTGGAAGACATCCAACCATGGACCTGTCACGCCAGATTTCAGTAAGTGTTACTCTTTCTTTAGTTCATCAACTAAGTACACCTTTACCCCATAGCCTGTTTCTAGTTTTGAAGACAGGTGACCACTTAAATCAGGTTGAAAGTAAAGCAGAACGTGCCTTAAGGCACATTCTGCTTTACTTTCAGCCTTCTTTAAGCTTCCATCTGCTAGCATATGTAACCTATTTCTCACAATACATAATCCTGACAGATTAAATTGGAACTATTTTCTTTAGTGGAGGAATAAATTAAATGCGCTAAAATGTGCTTCTATGGGGGAAAGGGTTAATTAAGCCCTTAACCCATTACCCAATAGATACACCCTTTTTAAGCCCTGAGTTCATTCCTCCACTGAAGAAAATAGTACCACTTTATACAGCCATGAATGTGCATCATAAGAAATATTTCCTACATCTCAGCAGATTGTAGCTTAAAGCAGGCTGAAAAGTAAAGCAGAATGTGCCCTTAAAGTGCATTCTGCTTTATTTTCAGCCTGCTTTAAGTGATTACTTGTCTCCAAAACTTGAAACAGGTCAAGGGGATAATGTAGGAATAGAAAGTACATGTAATGCTGAAAACACCTTTTTGTTTCACCTGCTGTTGGCAGAGGTGACACTTAGGGATCACTTTTTGGGCATCTGTCCATATGTCTGTCTGTCCGTCTGTCTGTCATGCTTTTTGTGTCACACTTTTATTTTTGACTTTAACTCCTGTTCTTCTTAAGCTTTTAAGATGAAACTGAAGAGCTTGACAAGTGGAAATTGTCTTACACAAGGTTCATAACTCTTGCATCAATACTGTAAGAGTAATTCCCCTTCAAGACACTTCTTCTAACCTATTACATTGGCTAATAAAAAATGGATCCCCCAGTAAAGAGTGCAGACTTGCTTAAAGGGAAAAGGGAGCTGTCTGATCTGTGTCTGCATTGTTTTCAAAAACTGTCATAATAAGCTAAGAAAGGTTAAAACATTATCCCATAAATACCCCTTTTTACACCCATAATTTATTCCTCCACTGAAGTAAATAGTTTATAAATACTTTATACATTCATTAATAATTATGTTCATAATAAAAAATGCTGTATCCTAGCAGATGGTAGCTTAAAGCAGACTGAAAGTAAAGCAGAATGGGCCTTAAGGCACATTCTGCTTTACTTTCAACCTGCTTTAAGTGATTACCTATCTTAAATACTAGAAACAGGCTATGAGGGTAATGGGTTAACTCTTTGAACCCTAATCACGCATATATGCGTCATTTGCAAACAGTGTACCCGTGAGGATTACACTTGTCTCATGCAAACAGTGTAGACTCTGATCAGAGAGCTCCTTCAGGAGCCCTCTGATCAGGGTCAACACTGTTTGTCATTTTGACATAGACTGTGAAAATCAACTCTAAAAAGTCAAAAATGGACTAGACTTAATTGAAAATTAGAATTGTCCATTTGATGTTTCAGGGAGGAAAGGGTTTATGCATTTTGGAGACACAAGTGCACAGAAATAATAGACTCATGTTCGTTCCCTGTTGCTCAACATATTTAGTTCTTTCAAATAATCCATTTAGTGAATAGCTATTGCAATTAGATGAAAATTTTGGGATCAATAGAATACATGCACCCGCTCATTGTGCAAAATTCCACATGCATTATGAGAATAGGAAACTTGTGCTGTAAAAATCTCCTATTTAATGCCATTTTACGAGGTAAAAGACTTGGATCCAAAATGTCATTTTAACGACCATACCTTTCATTACTAATAATATTTCAAATAAATTTTCTCTGGAAATTCTGCTAGATTTGCGGTAATATGTTAGCGTTGTCTCTTGTAGATTCCAGGGCTCCAGATAAGTGGTGTATTTCAAAAACTAAAATCTTTATTTCTGCATTAAACCCTATGGTGTCACTACTCATTAGAATCGTCTCTTAGAGACGATTCTAATGAGTAGTAACACCATAGGATTTGGTGCTGAAATGAGTGAGAAAATGCTGGATTTGTTCAGTTTACTCTCTCTTATCTGCAGCCCTGGATTCCAAGATGCGTTTTCTTGGAACATACATTTTGATGCAGCTGGAGTAAACCAGGATCATAAACATTATATCCTCGAAAATACTCGTAAATATTATAGACTTTGAAGGCTTCCCTCATTTATAGCATTAGACAGGTCATTTTAATTACATTTCACACAATTTAGTAGACCCATGAGCATCGCAAGAAAAGGAGAGGGGGAAGGGCTTATGAACAAAATGCAATCCGCAACATGTAATTCGTCTTATCTTGTATTAAGTATCTACTCACAACACATTTTTGTTTAACCTATTACTATATAAATAGGCTTTTTTATAACTCCCCACAATGATGTTTGGGGGGGGGGGGGTGAAAGTTATATTGGAATCACTCTGTCTGTCCGTCTGAAGATAGCTATTTAAGATGGAATTTTGTCTGGAGCTTTACTCTGTTATCCTTTAATGAAACTTTTTAGCTCACCTGAGCACAAAGTGCTCAAGATGAGCTATTGTGATCGGTCGCCGTCCGTCGTACGTCTGTGTTGGTGTCGTCCATTCACAATTTGCTTCAAACAACTTCTTCTCTGAAACCAATGACCCAATTTTAACCAAACTTGGTCAGATACATACTGTAGTTGTGGGGTTCAAAAATTGTTAAATAAAAGTGGGTGGGGCAATCGGTCTTGTTGCCATGGCAACCATGCACACTATCTAAAAAAAATCTTCTTTTCAAGAACTACTGATCCGATTTCAATTTGGTTTTCACCAAAATGTTTCTCAATTGATATACTTTCAAATGTGTTTAAAGAATTTTGATCCGTCAAAAAACATGGCCGCAAGAGGGCATGGTCATTTTCCATATTTACGTAATATTGACAACCAAAGTCAAAACTTTAAAAATCTTCTTGTCAATAACCATAAGTCTTAGGACAATCAAATTTCCTATGTAACATCATGTTGTGAACCTTTACCAAGATTGTTCAAATAATGACCCCCGGATCAAAAATGGCCCCGCCTTGGGCTTATCAGTTTTTCATAGGAAAACCTTTAAAACTCTTCTTCTCTAAAACAGTATGGCCTAGAACTTTTATATTTGGCATGTAGCTTTTCCTTATGGTCCTCTACCAAGATTGTTCAAATCATCACCCCTGGGTCAAAAATGGCCCCGCCCCAGGGCTTATCAGTTTTACATAGACTTATATAGGAAAACCTTTAAAAATCTTCTTCTCTGCAACAGTAAAGCCCAGACCTTTTATATTTGGCATCTAGCTTTGCCTTATGGTCCTCTACCAAGATTGTTCAAATCTTGACCTCCAGGTCAAAAATGGCCCTGCCTTGGGGCTTATCAGTTTTACATAGACATATATAGTAAAACCTTTAAAGATCTTCTTCTCTGAAACTGTAAGGCCCAGACCTTTTATATTTGGCATCTAGCTTTGCCTTATGGTCCTCTACCAAGATTGTTCAAAACATGACCCCGAGTCATAAATGGCCCTGCCCCAGGGCTTATCAGTTTTACAAAGACATATATATAGTAAAACCTTTAAAGATCTTCTTCTCTGAAACTGTAAGGCCCAGACCTTTTATATTTGGCATCTAGTCTTCTACCAAGATTGTTCAAATCATGACCCAGGGTCAAAAATGGCCCTGCCCCGGGGCTTATCAGTTTCCCATAGACTAATATAGGAAAACCTTTAAAAATCTTCTTCTCTGAAACTGTAACCATTGTCAGAATTCAATAATATTTTGAATGAATATTATTTAAGACACCCTTAATTAGGACTTTTTATATCGTTTCCATATTTTTCCTTTTTGCTCAAACAGTAATAATACCAAACGGATTCTGAGACTTCTTCATACAACAGGCCACATACATGCAATGACAAACTTCATTTTGCATTGCAATAGTATAACACAATAGTTCCTCAGGTGAGCGATTTAGGGCCGCATGCGGCTCTTGTTTAAATTGTACAAGATTGTTGATCACCATCTGAAGTTATGTACCTGTGATTGTACTTTTGATTTGTTATTTAGTTGTAGAATTATCTCCCCTGCCATGACTGTAACAAATGAAATTTAGTTGGGCACTTATTTGTGGTATTGTTGAACACAATCTGAAATTGTTCACCTGCGATGGTGGTTTTGATTTGTCACATTCATTCTTGAATTACAGTAGAACTTCGATGTGTCGATGTTGAAGGGACCATCAGAAAAAACTCGACACATCGAAGCCTCGACTCATGTTTTACCTGATAGAGTTCCCTCGATTTTTTTTCTTCAAATAAACTCGATCTCCGTAAAGCCAACATGTCCATAATTATATCAATTATTTCAAATTAAAAACATTCAAACGCAATGATTTCATGCTCGTATCGCATCCAAACAGGATGCATATTTACTCATTTTACCAATAGGAATCTTAAAGATGTACGTTAGGCAAAATAAGTTTGCCGTAACACGATTTTGAGAAAATAACACAACGGTATGGACGGAAGTCGCTTTTTATCGGCACAACCGTTCTTTTACCCATTCCAGCATATACATTCTCTGGAAACGCTGGAACCAGATTCAGGGGAAACCCTTTTTAGCTCACCTGAGCTAGCTCAGGGTGAGCTTTTGCAATACTTGAATGTCCGTCGTTCGTCGTTCGTCGTCAACAATTTTAGTGTTTACACTCTAGAGGCCACAATATTTATCCAATCTTTCTCAAACTTGCTCAGGTTGTATATTACCATAAGAGTTCAGATGAGTTCTATTATGGTTGAAATCGGACTAATAGGTCAAGAGTAATCTACCTTTGAATTGCTGAAAATGCCATATTTAAGGGTGTTTACACTCTAGAGGCCACAATTTTTATCAAATCTATCTCAAACTTGCTCAGATTGTATATGACCATAAGAGTTCAAATAAGTGTAATTATGGTTGAAATCAGACCTATAGGTCAAGAGTTGTCTGCCCTTGAATTGCTGAAAATGCCATATCAAACAGCGTTTACACTTTTGCAACTACAGTTTTGAATGGATTTTGATTTTACTTGCACACAAAGTATATACCTATAAGTTCTCAAAGGAGTGAAATTATTTTTGAAATCAATCATTGTAGCAATAGTTATTTGCCCTTGATATACTTTGAAATGCTAGAAAAGGCTTCCTTTCAGTATTGTTTAGGCTCTAGTTATCTGCCCTTGATGTAGTCCACCATACTAGTATTATGAGGTTGTATTCCAAAATTGTTTACATGCTATACTACAAATTTGAATGGATTTAAATTAAAACTGATGAAACAGTAAGATAAAGCTATCAAGCTTCAGTACAACAGGTGAGCGATATCAGGGCCTTCAGGCCCTCTTGTCTTAAAATAGTAGCAATATCTCCTTAGAGGGATAAGGGTAATTGCATAACTATTGATGCTACACGTTTCGGGATGGGTTCAGTGTGAGTTGTTCTTTGTCTTTTACACACAAATTTCTCTTTCGGCATAAAAAAACATTGACCGAACTAAGCATATGTGTTATGGTTGGGTTTATATTGACTCTACACAAGACGGAATAAGAGCGCTATGATTAAGTCGCTGACGAATAAAATATGGAAAAGAGTAGATGAATCAAGGTATACACTGGGCCTTTGACACATTCAGAAGGTGTAGGCCTGTTTGTCCTGAATAATTGGGCAGTCAGGTAATTCTGATTCACGACAATCAATCGAGTAAAGATGGTCCTGGAGGTGTAAAAAACTCGACACGCCAAATTCCGGTCCTTCGTACAGTCCAACAAAGACACAGTCATGTGTAGTGAATTTTGAGTGAAACAGTACGTACGGACCGAGAAAAAAGTCGATATAGCGAAAAACTTGACTTATAAAAACTCGAGTCATACGTAGGTTTTGAATAAGGTTGTATAGAGAGAAAAGTTGGGACTTTAATAAAAGATCGACACACCGAGAAACTCGACTCTTCGAAGTTTGACACATGGAAGTTCTACTGTATCTCCCTTTTCATAATTTTAACAAACAAAGTTTTGTCTGCAGCTTTATTCTGTCATGCTGTCACAGAACTTTTTGTTTAAATTTAGTAGAATTGTTGAGTACCATCTGAAATTGTGCACTAGCAGTTATGGTTATGATTCATAGCTTTGTTCCTCTCCTTTTTAGCTTGTCTGTTTTGAAGAAACTATGAGCTGTTGTCATCACTCTGACGTCGGCGGCATTGTCGTCATCCAAAATCTTAACATTGGCCATAACTTTAGAACTAAATGTGATATACAGACTTTATATTTGGTACTTGTACTAACCTCAAACAGATCTTGAGCTCAGTACAATTTGGGTCATGTCCAACAAAGGTCAAGGTCATTTAGAGGTCATAAATAGGTAAAATAGGGTGGGTTTAATATTGTCCATAACTTTAGAACTGCTTGTGATAGACACTTTATATTTGGCATGTGTATTCAATTAAAAATGCTCTTGAGCTAAATACAACTTGTGTCATGTCAGACAAAGGTCAAGGTCATTTAGAGGTCAAATAGGGTTAACTTAACATTTCCCATAACTCTGAAACAACATGTAATACAGACTTCTATTTTGGCGTGTATGCTCAACCCAAGAAGCTCTTGAGCTCAGTACAACACTTTGGTCATGGCAGACAAAGGTAAAGGTCATTTAGATGTTAAATAGGTTGAATTTAACATTGGCCATAACTTTTGAACTGCATGTGAAAGAGACTTTACATTAGGCATGTGTATTCAACAAAAGTAGCTCTTGAGCTCAGTACAAGTTTGGTGATGTCAGACTAAAGTCAAGGTTATTTAGAGCCCCACAGTAGACAGACAGACAAATAGTCCAGACAGACAAAGGCAATAAGAATATCTCACTGTTCCTTCTTTATCTATTAGGATAACAAAACAGATGAGCATTGGCACCTGCATGCGGTAGTGGTGGCTATATAGAAATCACTTTGTCCATCAGTCCATCTGTAGATCAAGTCCCAAATTGTCCTGAGCATAACTCCTTTGCTATGCCATCTAGGATTACCACATTTTGTGTGTGGATACATATTGTGATTGCCAAGTGTCACCTACCATTTTCAGATCAATTTGACCTTAACCTTTACCTCTAACCTTGATTATTGAAAAACCTTGTCTGGGGCATAACTCCTTTACTATGCCATCTATGATTACCAAACCTAGTGTGTGACTACATTGTAGGATTGCCAAATGGCACATACCACTTTAACTCTTTCCTCTCTGAAACTTTAAATGGACAATTCTAGTTTCCATTTTAGTCTAGTCCATTTCTGACTTTAAGGGTTGTTTTTGTCAATGTTTGGCATTATGACAAACAGTGAAGACCCTGATCAGAGGGCTCCTTTCGGAGCCCTCTGATCTGGGTCTTCACTGTTTGCATAGGACAAGTGTTCTATTCACATGTACACTGTTTGAAAGGACGCCTATATGTGGGATTAGGGTTCAAAGGGTTAAAGTCACTTTTACCTTGATCTCTGACCTAAATTATTTAAAATTCTTGTTTGGAGCATATCTCCTTTACTATATCATCAAGGATTAATTAAACATGATGTGTAGATACATACTGAGATTCAGCATCAGAATGTCAACTTGACCTTGCCCTCTGTCCTTGATAATTGAAAAATATTGTCCGAAGCATAACTCCTATACCATAATTATGGCAAACCTGGTGTTTGCATACATCTTGAGATGGAGGAGTGTTGTGTACCACTTTCAGTTCAATTTTGTCTTGACCTTGACCTCTGTCCTTGGTTTTTTAACAACCTTGTCAGGAGCATATCTTTTACTTTGTCATCAAACCTGGTTTGTAGATATATCTTTTGACTGTCAAGTTATATCATCCAGGATTAGCAAACCTGGTTAGTTTATATTTATTTGGATAGCAGAGTGTCACATTTCACCTTCAAGTCATTATGACCTTGACCTTTGACGTTGATTACTGCAAATCTTTGTCTGGAATATGTGACAGGGTGCCATGGAAAATTATGATGTTACTTTATACAGTAATGAAAATGTACCATTATAAATATTTTCTTCATCCTAGCAATTGGTAGCTTAAAGCAGGATGAAAGTAAAGCAGAATGTGCCATAAGGCGCATTCTGCTTTACTTCCAACCTGCTTTAAGTGGTCACCTATCTTCAATATTAGAAAAAGGCTATGGGGTAATGGGTTAAAGGCGTTTCTATGGAGGAAAGGCTCAAACAACATGCAGAGTAAGATCCTGGTAAGACGCAGTGTTTCCTACATTATTTGCCATAGCCAAGAGCTGGCTTTTGCTGACTTAGCTGATTTATTTTTCAATTTTCAAAGAAACATCATGAAACTATTTTTAACAGTCTCCTGTTGATACACATACAGAAAAATCTTACTATTCCTTCCATTCAATATCAAAATTATTTTTCAGTGTTTAAGGTTATTTTCTGTTTAAAGCAAGATGAAAGTAAAGCAGAAAGCTCCTTTAGGAGCTTTCTGCTTTACTTCCATCATGCTTTAAGCTCATACCTGTTTTTAAAGCAGTCATTGCATCTTTGTTTGGGTGCTCACAATAGCCTGACTTTTACTGTACACAATTAGGAGAGGGGAGATAACTCTCACAGGCTTCATTTCCTCCTATGATAGAACATGGTAGACAGGGCAGGTTGCTTCATTTGAAAATTTCAATGCATCGGGTCATGTAACATTACACACTCGCACAATCACCCAGTGTGCAGCAGTGCACTCAGTTTAACAATGAAGCAATGAGAATCGGTATGCAGTTGGTATAATTATATAGTAATATGTTATTTTACGAACCCTTCCAATTCTACACTTGAGCGATAAACAAGAGTCGATGAAACTGTGTTAACCTGCTCCTAGCCTGCTGCATCAATGGGGTTTTTTTCGCGAAAGTGCAGAGAACAAAAATCCTTTAAATCATACTGAGAGAAAGATGCATAAAAAACTTCCAAATGCAGAGTATTTTCGTGTGACGTAAAAAATTGAACGAATGTATTGAACTGTGCAGCTATAGTATATGGGTCAGGCAGTAGGAAGATTATAAGGGGCTTTAGTTGTAAAGTTGTGCAGTAGGTGATTAGTTTGAAATACGTTATTATGTGGATGTAAGTGAATAGTGGATAGATGAGAAAAAACGCATATTGTGAAGAGGATATGGACGCCACGCATGACTGGCCACTGCACTATCTACTGCACAAACTTTAATTGACAGAAAACATTCTCAAGTTATGCATCCAAAATGGCCGTCGAATATGATCTCGTCAAATCCTTGGTTGCTGTACATGATGGCATCTCCAGGTTGGTATAGTGTAGTTTCAGTCGGAATGTCGAAATTAATGATTATGTATGATTTAATGATATGTCTGGACCTCGTGTCATTTAAAATGCAGTGAATGCACATTATGCACACAGTATTTTGTCGACTCATGTAATGGCGGGCGGTAGGCGAATCGACGACATGCAATGATTCGAAGCGGACAATGATCAGTTTTTTACATGTTATTAACATTTTCACTCTGATTTTCATTAGCATTAGATTAAGTAAAGACCAGGCTATGTGTTATGTACAAGCTTCAGTTAAAAGGAAAGAAATCGCATAAGGATTACATAACAACAATGCATTTTATTATGTCTTTTTCGGTCGTACATGCGCGCGCATCACCGCTTGTGTTTTGACGGGGCACACATGTAAAAAAATTAAATGTTTAAATATATAAGTGCATTATATTATAATGATTCTTATTACATTCACATTTTAGCAAGTTCTTATTGCCAAAATATATACTCTTTGTTGGCATTTGAGTAAAACAATATTGAATTATTGTTGAAGTACCCAGAGTTATACATAGATTTTAAGTCTGTTAAATCAGGTCATCCTATATATATAACTACCATCATAACTTCATTTATGCGCGTGCATGCGCATATTTTTTACGCGTGATGATGAAGCCATGCATTCTCCTTGTAACAAGTTCTACATTATGCAATGAAATATTTTTCTGTAGATATTGCTGAATTTGCAGAAAGCGCAAATGTCGCATATATTGACCTCTCATGCGCGGTAGGTCAAGGCTGATATGTAGACATGTTCGCTGGAATCTTAACCCAGTACTCCATAGATACGTCTTTTTACGCATTCAAATAATTCATCCACTGAAAAAAATAGTTCCATTTGATGCAGTTATGAATGTGCAACATGCAACATGAGAAATGCTTCATATATCTTGGTAGATGTTAGCTTAATTAAAGCAGATTGAAAGTAAAGCTGAATATGCGCCTAAAGGCACATTCAGCTTTACTTTTAATCTACTTTAAGTGTACATGTGTCTTCAAAATGAAGAAATGCTTGCTATGGGGTAGAGGATTTAAAAACAAACTACTTATGTCTACATGTATGTTGGCTTCTTCTGGTCAGACTTTAACTATTTCCTCCCTGAAACTTTAAATGGACAAGTCCAAATTCCATTTTAGTCCAGTCCATTTCTGACTTTTAAGGGTTGTTTTTGTCAATGATTGGCATTAAGACAAACAATGAAGACCCAGATCAGAGGGCTCCGTAAGGAGCCCTCTGATCTGGGTATTCACTGTTTGCATAGGACAAGTGCAATTTTCACATGTATACTTTTGAAAACAACGCCTATATGCGGGACTAGGGTTCAAAGGGTTAATCACTCTAAGACATTAATATGATATCAGAATGGTGTTTTTTAGAAACTGAAGACTACAATTACATATACAGAGATACATAAGACCTGGAATAAATTTAATAAATAAGCATTCGCCCAAGCCCCTAAAAGTTTGGGGTTTTTTTGGTTTTTTGTGGGTTTTTTTTGGGGGGGGGGGGGGGGGGGGTTACTTTTCTGTATTGTAGTATAGTTTCATCATTTAACTGTTGGTTTTAATCTATGTCTGTTAACTAATCTTTCTTGTATTAATGGAGTAGATTAATAACTTTGGCAAAAAATTTGGATCTGAATGAGATGCCAAACAACTTGACATCTTTATCTGGATCCAGACTGTTTGACACTCAGATTATATTTCCACTGCAGGAGGGAAAGAAAATACAGATCAGTAGAATTAAAAAGACAGAGTTTTTTCAAGAAGACAATTTATTTAGAGTGAATCATATGTGTATATATAAACAAAATACAGATCAGTAGAAGACAGAGTTTTTTTTTTCAAGAAGACGTTTTGTTTAGAGTTAACCCTTAGCCTGCCACTCACGACTATAGCTCCATATGCAAACAGCTTGGATCCGGATGAGACGCCGAGTAACTCGGCGTCTCATCTGGATCCATGCTGTTTGACACTCGGACAACATTTTCAGCAATTTTGAGCAACTTCGAAGCTCTTTGAAACTTGAAGCAGACGAGAAATATAGCAGACGACAATTTATTTGGCGGGCTAAGGGTTAATCATATGTGTACATGCACCACTAGGGTGCAGTGGGTTAAGGTTGCATGTATCAGAGCAGGAAGTTTACCTTGCAATGTTGACTACACTATCCCTTACATATCATGACAACCCAAATAGCTAAACTCGTTTATGGGTTTAATTAACCCTTTTGTACAGAATATTTCATTTGGGCCATTCCACTATTGGAAAATGACCAGTTGATGTTTATATATATATAAGACTGTTTTTAGCAAATTATTTAGAAAAATGAAAGTACGGAGCCCTCTGACCAGGGTCTACACTTTTTGAAATATATACATACACTAAAGTCTTGTTTCCAGCATTGAGAGAGGGCTCATGATAGGTAGACACTAGAATGACAGTAAAGCAGAGAGCTTTTTATACCATTGAGTATTTTTAAATTGTATACTATTAAAACAGTGTTATTTACATAACAAAATGAACAGACGTTTTGACTTATTTTATTACTGTATCAAGTTATAGTTTTAATGTATTTAATTTTGTTATATTATAAATCATAAAGTTATAGAATTGTTGTATTAGTTTTGAGTGACAGTGTTATTATATAAATTTTGGATATAACATATTTGGTATATATTGTTTTATTGTTATAGAATGTGTTTTATTACATACTATTGACTTAAACTATTGTCATAATTTATATAATTATTGTGTTCTGGTATTGTTATAATATATACAATTATATTATAGTATTGTTATTGTACACATTAATTAGTAATAGTATTATATAGTATATGTTATAGTATTGTTAAATCATAGATCATTGGATTATATCATTTTACATTAAATATGATTGTATTGTTATGTATTATTCAGTTCTATACATTTGAGTAATTAATATAAATATTATTATATCATATATCATTGCATTCTACTATATTTACATGAAATATTATAGAGGTATTACAGTACAGTATTGTTACATATCATTTAGTTAAAGTATTGTTATATTATTTATTATTTAGTTAAAATACTATATTTTTTGTTATATTTTATACTATTGAATTATACTTATATTTTATACTATTGAATTATACTAACATTATATTACATACAATAAAGTTTATAATATATATTATTGAGTTATATTGTTGTCATATTATAGTATTGTTATATTCTTTATCACTGAGTTGCAGTGTTGGTATATAAAATATTATTTAATTTTAGTATTATTTTATTCTAGTATGTTTAGTAAGTGTTTAAAAAATATTGAGATATAGTTTAGTTATATTATATGTCATTGAGATGATGTACGTTGAGTTATATTACAAGTTTTAGTTAGTTTGTTGTAAAAATATTGAGATATAGTTTACAGTGGAGAATCTGTTATTCTTTCCCAATAAACGCGTTTACGCTAAAACTATTATTTGCAGTGCAAACACTTTGGAGCCAGATCAGACGCCGGGTAACCCGTCGTCTGATCAGGCTCCAAACTGTTTGCCACCAAGATAAACAAGAATTATCAGAATTGTCCAAAAGTTGTTCTTTTCTATGTTTTAGTGCTTTGCGTTTGCGTACGTTTGCGTTTAAATGGGAAAGAATAACAGAATAACAGTCTCTTTGAAACGATTCTAATGAGTAGTGACACCATAGGGTTTAGTGCAGACATAAAGATTTTAGTTTTTGAAAATACTCCCCTTATATGGGGGCCTAATGTCTGTGATGTTAGAATGATTGAGCTTTCCATTCTTTGCACTATGCAATCAATCAAGTAGCTCATGTATAACCAAGACTCACTTGTTGGGGGGGGGGGGGGGGGGGGGGGACCTCATTTCAAACTCACATAATCAAAATACAATCTATATGCAAACTAAACAGGGACTGAAAAGTATAAAAGTTCTTTGATTTCTGTGCATAGGAGGAATTCCATTCATCCCATGGGGACCTGCCTACAAGACTGCTTTAACCCTTATCCTGTGGCAATATCGTCTGCTTTGAAATTGTCGTCTGCAAAATTTGATAAATATAGATTTATACATTTTTTAAGTAAAAAATCCTAAAGACAAGTGCCAAACAGTTTGGATCCAGATCAGACGCCGCGTTATGCTGCGTCTAATCTGGATCCAAACTGTTTGCAAAAATTAGTAAAGTTGAGACCAGCAGGCAGAGTGTTAACTCCTTCTACACTGAGTAACTGGTATCTGCAAAACATCTCAATACTGGTTCCCTCCTTCTTTGGATATTCACAGAAACGGGAGCCAAGTGACAAGCAGTTTGGATTCAGATCAGGCCCCACGTTAGTGGGGCCTGATCTGAATCCAAACTGTTTGCATATATCTACAAATTTATTGTAGGTCTACATGTGCAGTGTTGAAGGGTTAAATTAAGTTAACTCTTTGCATGCTGGGTATTTTTTTTTGTCTGCAACAATTGCCGTCTGCTACTGTTCTAAAAATAGATTTTTCAAAAAAAAAAAATCAAAACCGGGTCAGAGTGTCAAACAATTTGGATCCTCATGAGACAACACACTATTCAATGTCTCATCAGGATATAAACTGTTTCACAATTCCACTGCCAGCTTGCAAAGGGTTCATATACATAATTATAGCAGTTATAACTGTATTGCTGGCAACATATTACATATGAGTTTTAAACTCTTAGCATGCTGGCAGTGGGAACATTATAACCTTTGCAAACAGTTTGGATCCTGATGAGATGCCCGGCAATGCAGCGTCTCATCAGGATCCAACCTGTCTGACACACTGACCATCTTTTGATAAAAAAAATTAAAGTTTATATTTTTAGAACAGTAGCAGACGACAATTGTTGCAGACAGAAAAATTACCCAGCATGCGTTGCTGGTAACCTATTACATATGAATTTTTAATCAACTTCGCTGCACATCAACAATCAAGTAACAATTTTACCTATTTCAAATGACTCATGTAAAAAAAGATATATCAACAGTCTTTAAAGGCAGTATGTAAGCCAAAATAGCGCATTTTTTAAACCTGAATATTCAGGCAGATACGTAATCTAAACATATAAAAAGAAGTAATCCGCGATGATTATGGAGGCAATAAATCTGACAAACACATGAATTTGGTTGAAAAAAGTCGACTTTTAAATCGGTTTGTTGACATCCGATCAACGACAGAGATTTTCCGAGTTTGTTCGGCTTGCGTCCGGTAAAGATGTTTTCATAGCTCATTATTAGTGTTTTCTTTTGACTTGACAGTTATTTTTAGATTGGAACATTCTAAAACTTTAAAAGGGATGAGTATTCCCTACATCCAGCAAGAAACATTGATAGCTGTATCTATTGTGCGCAGTATACAGTAGAGAATACATTTTTCTTTCCCGTTTAAACGCAATGCACGTAACTGTGGAAATTTACTTTTAGAAGTTTTAACTATTATTTTTTAATCTGAGTAGCAAATAGGTTGGAGCCTGATCAAACGCCGGGTTACCCGGCGTCTGACCTGGCTCCAATCTGTTTGCAATGGAAATAATAGTTTTGAATACAAATACGTTTATTGGGAGAGAATAAAATATCAGTAAAGTTAGCGCAGCGGTCTCGTGCTGCACGGGAACCATACTAATATCTCAAGTAGGAAAGTGTACGATGATGTAGTCGATGTTACCTTGCTTACAGTGGAGAAAATGTTATTCTTTCCCAATAAACGCGTTAACGCTTAAACCATGATTTCAATTGCAAACAGTTTGGAGCTGATCAGACGCCGGGTAACCCGGCGTCTGATCACGCACCAAACTGTTTGCCGCTCAGACTAACACCAATGGTCATAATTGTCTAAAGGTTGTCCATTTATGCGTATTATTGCGATGCGTTTGCGTTTCGTTTGCATTTAAATGGGAAGGAATATCGTTTTCTCCACCATTACCTTAATGGTTATGAACTATTCCGTTCCAAAAATAACCCAGACAAGTCAGGAAAATCAGATCGATCTCGTGACTCATTATTCGACATTGCGGAAACTCGCGTAGGCCGACACGAAGATTTGTTATGTAAACAAAAAGCTTATTTTTCCAACCATCTCGATAAGAAATCGGCACATTTATGTATGGTTCTTAAAGAAAAGGGGGCATGTTTCAGGCACCTGACAACGGATTTCGCTTAGTTTTAATACATAGAAAATGTTCTTAATATATAAGAAATTGCGTGATTTAAACATAAATTTGGGCGACATTCTGGCTTTAAGATAAGTGACGACTTAATACTAAACAAAAGTAATACAGAAAGCGGTTTACTTTTGTTCTGTATTAAGCATTTACATGTACGTTTATTCAGAGCCCCCCGAAATTTCTTAATTGATTGGTCTTTTAACAATGGTAAGACTGTAGCTTATATATGGATTGAATGTTGTTTATTTATGATTAACTCATGTACCCTTTCCCCCATAGACGCGCCTTTTAGCACATTTAAATTATTCCTCCGCTGAAGAAAATAGTTCCAATTTATACAGTCAAGAATGTGCACCATTAGAAATATTTTCTGTATTCTAGCAAATAATATCTTAAAGCAGGCTGAAAGTAAAGCAGAATGCGCCTTAAGGCGCATTCTGCTTTACTTTCAACCTGCTTTAAGTGGTCACCGGTTATCAAAACTAGAAACGGGCTATAGGGTAATGGGGATGATCGAGGTCCAGTGGTAATGTGCTAGACTATGCTACCAAGGGTCGTGCGTTTCATCCCCCGCAGGATTAAGTCTTTCGGGTGTAAATTTAATAAAGGGGATTTAGATGTATCAGTGCTTTATACTAGGCATCTGATAGAACCAGAGAACTCTGTCAATAACAAGAGTAGGGCATGGCACCCAGGTTTTCTGTATCTGCTCTCTTCTCTCTGGGGCGTCCTTTTGGCCAATACATAGCAGAAACGGATGTTAACAAACAAACAAACATTTGTGGATTAGATGTGTTTAAACATTCACAAAACCACTAATAAGTCTTGCATGTTAAAAAAGACATATGTAACCGCTAATCTGGCATTATACAGTTAAAGAGAACATTTAAATAACCATTGCTTTTAACAAAATTGCTTTTAACAAAATTGCCTATCTGTCGAGTCAATGAAATTGGTTCAAGAATTCTCTGCGATTCCGTCTCACATCCAGAGAGCTGAAGCCTTCAGCTCTCTTCTCTTTCATACCAAAAACTTATCCGATATACAATCCTTTCGCAAGCTCAAAATTATACAGCTTCGATACCTCTTTCTCCCCCGTCGTTAATATTGTAAGACATTCTTTTGTTTTTACTGTTTGGACTAAGGTTACGTAAGTAAAAAATAGATATGAATATAACGGAGGGAACAAAATCAATTTGCTGAGGTCTGATCTCAACAGAGTTCCAGATAATCGGAGTATTTCAAAAACTAAAATATTTATTTCTGCATTAAACCCTATGGTGTCACTACTCATTAGAATCGTCTCGAAGAGACGATTCTAATGAGTAGTAACACCATAGGATTTAGTACTGAAATGAGTTAGAAAATATTGAATTTGTTCGGTTCACTCCCTCCCATCAGGAGCCCTGTCTCGATTATTGAACGCCATTGTCAACTGTTTAAAGGACATCCTGCTAAGAACCATCTATTTATAATTCGTCTAGACGACAATGAGATACAATCTGTCACAAGTCAATAATTCTGCACTCACTTCAACAAGTAACCCGTTTTCAGTGAAATAAAATGTATCCAAGTAGATTAATAGAGTAAGTAAAGTCCCCAGAGCGTGATGGAGTATGTAAGTTTTATAACGTTGTATGCTATATAGGTATCTTATTGAAAATCATCGCTGACGACTGATGTGCTGTTCAATTAACTCTTTGCATGCTGGGTAAAAATTTTTTCATCTGCTACAATTGTTGTCTGCTACTGTTTTAGGGTCAGCGTGTCAAATAGTTTGGATCCTGATGAGACATACGCAGCGTAACTCGACGTCTCATCAAAATCTAATCTGTTTGCAAAGGTAATCACTGCTACTCTTCGAAGACTCAGTAAAAATGTCGTCTGCTTCTGTTCTAATATTCAAACTTTCTAAAACATCTTTTCTTAACAGGATAAGTGTGTAAAACAATTTAGATCCTAAATGAGACACAGCACAATGCAAGGTCTCATCTGGATCCAAACTGTTGTCAAAGGTAATATCTGGATCCAAATTGTTTGTAAAGTTAATCATGGTTTTGTTGCGCTAGCATGCAAACAGTTAACTTTTCGGCTAATGACACAAAGAAAGATCTGTCTGATCAGAGTCGGCACTGTTTGTCTATTTTAGATATACGACTGTATAAAAGAGAACTATTTTGTTCTGTGGAGGAATAAATTAAAGGTGTAAAAAGGCATATTTATGGGGCAATGGGTTAAGTTTTCAATGGGTTAAGATTTTGAAAATAGGTAACTACTTAAAGCAGGTTGAAAGTAAAGCAGAATGTGCTTAAAGCACATTCTGCTTTACTTTCAGCCTGCTTTAAGCTACCATTTGCTAGAATACAGAAAATAGTTATTATCATACATAAATTAGAGCTATTTTACTCAGTGGAGAAATAAAACAAAAGCGTAAAAAGGTGTATTTATGGGGTAATGGGTTAACGTAGTACCGTATCCTACATGAGAGTGAAGCTAATAAGTAAAGGACTACTTAACTATAGTTCTTTCCTAATACCTACCGTAATGAAATGGCTGAATCAGTTTCTTCTAAACCACACTTCAAGTTTATTTGATTTTGGTTAGGCAATTAAACCTATCAAGTTTAAACTATCACACAATGAAACAATTAATTTGCTTCAAAATCACCCTTAGAAAGGTAGTTATCCTTTGTCTTACTGTGCTTATCTTGACTGAAGGTAAATGTTCTCTTATAACAGAGAATGTTTAACCCATTACCCCATAAATAAGCCTTTAATTTACACCTTCACTTTACTCATTCTCTGAAGAAAATGGTTCCAATTTATACAGTCATGGATATGTACAATCAGAAATGTTTACTCCGTTACATGTTTCGGCGGCATATGACCATTTCATGTGTCGCGGTGCCGTACAACCCAACTCAATCAATCATACCATTGCATCTTTCTAGTATTAAAGACGGATGACCACTTCAAGCAGGTGTTAAGTAAAGCAGAATGCACCTTTAGGCGCATTCTACTTTACTTTCAGCCTGCTTTTAGCTACCATCTCTGAGGGGGTAGAATTTATTTCTTATGGTGCATATTCTTGACTATACAAGTTGGAAAAATTGTCTTCAGTGGAGGAATGAATAAGAGGCGTAAAAAGGTGTATTTATGAGTCAATGGATTAAGCAGTCAATATGACTAATGTTTTTGAATTGGTAGCTGTTAATGAAGGAAATAAATGTTCACTACAATCTTAAGGCATTTGCTAATCAGGGATCGTCCTCTTTTCTTTTCTTTTTTTTAATATAATTACATATTTTGGAAAACTGTTTTAAACCTTGAATTATTAATAAAATCTTGTTCGTCATATAAAACAGTGGAAAATTTTGGTTGCAGATTCAGCATTATACTGGCAAAAATTGCCTGCGTTTAATCTATTACCCTATAGTCAGGGTTTCTATTATTGAAGATAATTGACCACTTAAAGCTGGTTAAAAGTAAAAACAGAATGCACACTGAAGTTTTGCTTTAAGCTTAAGCTCCTTTACTTTACTTTAAAGTTCCTAATGGAGCATTCATCTTTACATTCTGTCTGCTTTAAGCTTATGTAACCATCTGCTAGGATATAGATAATATTTCTTATGGTGCACATTTATGACTGTATAAAGTAGAACTACATGTACTATCTTTAGTGGAGGAATAGATTAACCCTTTCCCCCATAGAAGCGCCTTTTAGCGGATATGATTTATTCCTCCGCTGAAGAAAATAGTTCCAATATAATCAGCCATGAATATATAGTATAGGGAATATTTTCTATATTTTAGCACATGGAAGCTTAAGCTGGCTGAAAGTAAAGCAGAATGCACCTTAAAGGCGCATTCTGCTTTACTTTCAACCTGCTTTAAGTGGTCAACTATCTTCAATACTAGAAATAGGCTATCAGGTAAAGGGTTAAAGGCGTGAAAAGGTGAATCTATGGCATAATTGGTTTAGAAGTAAGTCTCGTCTGAAGATATTTCCATTCTTCTTCATTAAGTTGTCTTTTAACCCATTGCCCGATAGCATGTTTCTAGTATTTGATGAGAAGCAGGTTTAGAGTAAAGCAGAATGTGCCTTAAGGTGAATTCTGCTTTACTTTCAGTCTGCTTTAAGCTACAATCTTCTAGGATGTAGATTTGATTTGATTTGTTATGATTTGACGGCGCTTTTAACAGTATTTCAGTCATATCACGACGTCCAGCTTATTACAGGTGGAGGAAGACCCCAGAAGCCATTTATGCACTGTTTCAGACACAAATCGGCAACTGGGTAGAACCACCGACCTTCCGCAAGCCAGCTGGAAGGCTTCCTCACATGAAAAATCCGAAAGACCTGACTGGGATTCGAACTCACAGCGGTGAGGAGCTTAGTGATGTTAGTCACAGTGACTATACAACTAGGCTACGGAGGCCCCCTTCTAAGATTAAGAAAATATTTCTTATGGTGCATATTCATGATTGTATAAAGTGGAACTATTTCCTTCAGTGGAATAATAGATTATAGGCGTAAAAAGGTGTATCTACGGCATAATGGCTTAAGAAATAAATCTTGTCTTCAGATATGTTCATGCTACTTCAAATAGTGGTCTTTAAATACCAGGGCTGCTATAACTTGGTCATGAAATTCCTAAGATTTCCAAATTTTCTATTTTTCAAGCGAGATTTTATGAATTGTACCTTTAACCCTCTATTACCCCATAGTCTGTTTCTAGTTTTGAAGACATGTGGCTACTTAAAGCAGGTTGAAAGTAAAGCAGAATGCTCCTGAGGTGCATTCTGCTTTACTTTCAACCTACTTTAAGCTACCGTCTGCTAGGATAAAAATCCGAGGATTTCGTAAAAATACAGAGAAATGGCAGCCCTGTAATACTCAAATATGAAAAATGTTCAAGAATTTTAAAATATTCATGAACCTTACATGGCCACTTCTAGAATTATTGTAGAGCTTCAAGATTTACTTTATAAATTCTACACCATTGGACTACGGTACCAGGGGTCGTGAGTTCGATCCCCCCGCCGGACCAGCGGTCTCACTAGGGGATTTTTTCTGAATCCCCGATGATGTACAGGAATGTCCTTGAGCAAGACATGTACCGCGAATTACTCCTCTCCACCCAGGGGTTAAAATGGGTACCTGTGAAGGGTCTGAGTCGGTACTGTGGCTGCATTTGACTGCGCCATATGTTAGCAGTGCTCAATGCTGTAGACAAGATGGCTCAATGATCAGGGGAGTATAATTATGTACAGTCGGCTGAGCGGTCCTTCGGACTGAAAGTAGACTTAAACTTGGTATATTATTTTTTAAAAGAACTTATGGCCGCTTCTAGAATTCTTCATGAATATTCAAGAAATTATTTTGGAATAGTTCTAAAATAGTTCAATACCTTCCCATAAGGGCTAGACTGACTGTAGCTGAATATCATTTTAAGCTTCATTGGCAGAATGGTCAACTGCATTTTAACCTCTTCTTGGCGACTTATACATGTGGACCATGTCATTGTTGACTCATCCTTTACAGTGTTTCTTTAAGTGAACTTCCACGATTGTGCTTTGCCGGGAATTCCTTTGGCCTATAAGCATGTCAACCACCCTGTGCATGAAACTATTTAAGGCTTTATTTTTCACAGTTGATTTTATTTTCAAAAGTGCAGGACTACCATAAGGTTGCTGATAAAAACGCTATTTTAGGAATCGTACCTTTAACCCTCTCACTGCCAGGCTCTATAACACTAATATAATAATGCACACAGTTTAGATCCAGGTCCGAAAAATTTTGTTAAAAATTTGAAGATTACGAAAAAAACCCAGAGAAATGGCAGTCCTGAAAGTTACTTACCATGGACTCATCCTGTAGAACGTTTGTTTTTGTGAATTTCCATGGGTAATATGTTATGTTTCCTTTGGCCTACAAGCAAATGTCATTCTTCCTGTGTGACCACCTCCCTGTGCATGAAGCTATTAGTGGGCTCTATTTATTACAGTTTATGTTATTTTCAAAATAGCCAATCATTTTATGAGGTCAAGACAGTTCTTTTTTTGTCTGATCATTTCCCCATGCTACTATCCCAGATTAATCTTTTACCCCATAGCCTGTTTCTAATTTGAAGACAGACAACCACTTAAAGCAGGTTGAAAGTAAAGCAGAATGCGCCTTAAGGTGCATTCTGCTTTACTGTCAGCCTACTTAATGATGGAATCTGCTAAGATATAAAAAATAATTTTTGTGGTACCTCTTTACAACTGTATAAATTGGAACTATTTTCTTCAGTGAAGGAATCAATTCAATGCCCTAAAAGGGGGGGGGGAAGGGTTATTGAACTTTGCAAGTAACTTGGATCTTGATCCAAAATGTTTGACACTCTTGATTGTACTTTTAAAGTAGCTTAAATTTTTTCAGTATATAAAAGTGTATATTAAAGAAACCCAACTTGTTTATTTTTTTCGAAACAGACAGTTGTTCAGCTTAACCCATTGCCCAAAAGCCTGTTTCTAATTTTGAAAATAGGTGACTACTTAAAAGCAGGTTGAAAGTAAAGCAGAATGCGCCTTAAGGCGCATTCTGCTTTACTTTCAGCCTGCTTTAAGCTACCACCTGCTAGAATAAGGAAAATATTCCTTATAATACATTTTTATTAATGTATAACTTGGAACTACTTTCTTCAGCGTAGGAATAAACTGAATGCACTAAAAGGTGCTACTATCAGGTAAAGGGTTAAGCAGGATTGGCATTTTCAGGATGGCTTGATCACGATTTAAACCAATGACCTACTCAGTGTCTTGATCATAACAGCTGATTATTTAATTAACCCTTTACTCCATAGATATGCATTTTACGCCTTTAATTTATTCCTACACGGAAAAAAAATAGTTCCAATTTATATAAATGTTTATCATAAGAAATAGTTACAACATAGGGCTTAGTTGAGGCATAAGGAAGTAATTAGTATTGAAATACCCACGTTACCCTAAAGCTCTGAGAATATTGCTTCTACAGTGGGAAAGCTGTTATTCTTTCTCAATAAACTCTTTGCATGCTGGGTAATTTTTTTCGTCTGCAAAATTTGTCGTCTGCTATTGTTCTAAAAATAGATTTTCAAAACATGGTCAGAGTGTCAAACAGTTTACCTTAAGGCTCATTCTGCTTTACTTTTATTTTGCTTTAAGTATTCACCTATCTTCAATACTGGGGTAACGGGTTAACTAACCACCTGTCTTTAGCAAACTTCACACTACTCTTTTTCACTAATTCCCCCATAACTTGTGTTCATTATTGAAAACAGATGGTTGCTTAAAGCAGGCTAAAAGTGAAGCAGATCTCGAAAATGTTTGCTTTACTTTCAGACTGTTTTAATCTATCATCTACTAAGACATAAGAATAATTTCTTATGTTGCATGTTCATGGCAGTATAAAGTGGAACTATTTCTTTAGTTGATTGAGGAATGAATTAAAGGAGTAAAAATGTGTATTTACTCGGGAAAGTTTTTTTTTTACTGTACTTTAAATTTCGGTCATAATCCCACGTTAATGCTGTCTTATTTCACCCTTTAACCCATTCCCCCATAAATACGCCTTTTTACACCATTAACTAATTTCTCTACTAAAGAAAATAGTTCAAATTCATACTGTTACAAATAAGATTCATTTAAAACATTTTCTACATTCTAGCAGATAATAGCTTAAAGCAGGCTGAAAGTAAAGCAGAATGCGCCTCAAGGCGCATTCTGCTTTACTTTCAACCTGCTTTAAGTGGTCACCTATCTTCAAAACTAGAAACAGGCTATGGGGTAATGGGTTAATGTTTTCCACATTATTTTGCCTTCTGTATTATATAGAACATGGCGCATTATGTTGCACAATGTGTATCATTTTAACCACAGTGTCAAGGCCTGAAAATGGGGTGATTATACTGTCATACCATAATACTATGCTCCTAAAAATAAATCCCATTTTGTTCTCTAAAAAAAATGTAGCAGCTTAAAGCAGGATTAAAGTAAAGCAGAAAGCTCCTGAAGGAGCTTTCTGCTTTACTTTTATCCTGTTTTAAAGAAGCAATCCGTTTTTAAAGATCTAAACGCGAGCCTCGTATTGAGTGGGCGTATTATCGGGGATTTACAGTACCGGTGCACACAAAAGCAGATAAGTATATGCACGGTGCACGCAGACATGCACTGCGCTGCACACACACACTCACAGTGCGACTTTATCTAAAGGCAGGCATCGGGTTATAAATATTATCTTTCTCCGCCCACCGAGTGTCCAACATGTCGTCTGCTTTATACATCTACTCTACTCCTTTCTTACGCAACATTTAAGCAGTTTGAAAATAGTTTCGATCTGGATCAAATGCTAAGGACAGAAATTCTATTGTTTCAGAATTCTAATCGTTTGGCATTTGTACAAAGGCCTTTATTGAATGAAAAGTAAATGAAATATATATTTCTTTGAAACATAGCGAAAGTATAATTGTTATCTGCAACAATTATTGCTGCTTGCTACTTTTCTGAAATTGTATTTTTGAAAATAAGGTGAGACTGTCAAACAGTATGGATCCTGATGAAACGCCAAGTTAATCTGAAATGGCAGTCATGATTTCGCCACTTAGCATGCAAAGGGGGTTAACTCTTAGCACGCTCGGGCGCAATCATGATAACCTTTGCAAACAGTTTGGACCCAGATGAGACGCTGCATAACATTAAGTTTTATCAGGATCAAAACTGTTTGACACCCTGACTCTGTATTGGAAAGAAATTTTGAAAATTCTAATTTTAGAACGGTGGCAGACGACAATTGCTGCAGACCAAAAAATAATACCCAGCATGCAAAGAGTTAAAGGTTTAGTCTGGCTATTTTGTCCACGCAGCAGAAAACTTGTCAATGGTTTGAAAGACATGTGGCAGCTTAAAGCAATATGAAAGTAAAGCAGAAAGCTCCTAAAGGAGCTTTCTGCTTTACTTTCATTTGCTTAAAGCTTCCACCCACTTTAAACATAGGGATAAATGGCTTCAATAGATCAGCTTAACTCTTTGCATGTTTATGTTTGGTAATTTTTTCGTCTGCAACTATTATGGTCTGCTAGTTTTCTAAATATAGATTTTTCAATAATTTCTTTTAAAGACAGGGTCAGAGTGTCAAACAGTTTGGATCCTGATGAGACGCCACATTTATCGGCGTCTCATCAGGATCCAAACTGTTTGCAAAAGTTAATCACTGTGATACATGTATCCGCCGCTAGCATGGTAAGAGTTGTGTTTTACCATTGCTCTAATAAAAGTCTCCTGTAATGATTATAGTCTTGTCATTTAATCTTTTCAACTCTGAAAAGTTGACGTCTGCTAAAAATGTCTTCTGCTGCAATTCTGAAATTATCTTCAACATTGAATATATTTACATAAAACACAGTCTGTGTCAGAGCAAATAGTTTGGAACCTAATCAGACTTCCATGTATTTGAGTTCTGATCTGTATTCAATACGTTTTCCCGGAATAGAAATGTGTTAATTGTTTTGAATTCTAGTCAAATTTCAAAATACAATATGTCATCCGACATAGATCAGATTTCCTTGTAAACGCGCTATAATCAAACATGTGCATAGTTACTACAGATGAGACTTAATTCAGCCATCCTTTACCCTTATTGTATTGAGGCAACAAATCCAACATTTTCTCACTTATTTTAGCACTAAATCGTATGATGTCACTACTCATAAGAATCGTCTCTTCGTCAGATAGAGATTAGGTTTAGTCTTTTTTTGACTTTTTATGAATGTTTTAAATATATTGCAAAATGACAAACAGTGCAGACCCTTTAGGAGCTCTCTGATCTTGGTCTATACTGTTTGCATAGGACAAGTGTACTCTTTCAGAGGTACACTGTTTGTGAAGGATGACTATATATTATGTACTTAACCCATAGCCCGCCAAATAAATTGTCGTCTGCTATATTTCTCGTCTGCTTCAAGTTTCAAAGTGCTTCTAAGTTGCTCAAAATTGCTGAAAATGTTGTCCAAGTGTCAAACAGCTTGGATCCAGATGAGACGCCGAGTTACTCGGCGTCTCATCCGGATCCAAGCTGTTTGCATATGGAGCTATAGTCGTGAGTGGCAGGCTAAGGGTTAATTGTGGCTATGGTTCAGTGTTACTACTTGTTACACTTAGCACCACTTGATAATTATGCTTTTGCAAACAGCTTTTGATCCACACTAGGCACCAAGTAAAGCAGTGTCAAGATCTGGTCAGAATCCAGACTAATTTTGATGTGTCTTTGATTTAGATGCATACATAAACTCGAAAATATAGGCAACAATTTATTTATTTTGGACATTGTTAACCAGATTTTTGGGGGAAAATCTGGTAACTAGAATGGTGATGTAGGCAGGCTGGTGATGTAGGCAGGCTGGCGTGCTGCCTTAAACTCTTGTTTCCAGACAATAAAATTACTTTTATCACATTTCACCTTGAGATGGCTTTTCAGGTATCTGTGATGGTATTTGTCTGTCTGTCTGTCAATTATTTCAACAATTTTTGCCTAATTTTCAGCATAAATAGTCTTTCTTTTCTTTTAGTTTCAGGCAATATAACGTCAGACGCTATGAACAACAATCTTCATCATTCTGTGCGACATGAGAGTACAAGCAGTACGGGGAGTTACCGTAGCAATGGGGCCAGCGGAGTCAACAGTCCGACCACGCCCAACAACAACAATAATGGCACCGGGGCTTCCTTGGTCATTCCCCAGCCAGTTAAACCTGCGCATAACAAATCCAGTAACAAAACATATCAATGCAAAATGTGTGATCAGGTAAGATAACTCTGTTCACAGCCAAGTCACTGGATTATGTCCCTTTACTCCATAGCTTGTTTCTGGTATTACAGATAGGTGACCACTTAAAGCATGTTGAAAGTAAAGCAGAATGTGCATTAAGGCACATTCTGCTTTACTTTCAGCATGCTTTAAACTATCGTCTGCTAGGATATAGAAAATATGTCTTATGGTTCAAATTCATGACTGTATAAAGTGGAACTATTTCTTCAGTGTAGGAATCACATGTATTAAATGTGTTAAGGCGTAAAGGGTTAAATCATTTCAAAATGAGAAGACATTGATGAGTCGCTGTATTTCTGATGTTGCAACCAATCTGGGTCTACCCTTTTTTTTTCTGTAAAAGTGTGTATTAAATGTGTTAAAATGTGTATCTATGGAGTAAAGGGTTAAAACATCTCAAAATAAGTAGACAATGATGAGTCACTGTATTTCTGATGTTGCAACCAATCTGGGTCTACCCTTTATTTTTCTGTAAAATTTATTTTTCTAGGAAGTTGGTCATACAACCATCAGGACATCAATTTCACTTACTACACGATGTATTCTCATTTCTGGTTTAGAAATTGCATCTGACTATGTCTTTGAAAACCTTAGCTATGTGAAATTTCAAGGGAGTCATTTTCATGGTGTCAAAAGCTTTTCAAAATTTAATCTAAATACAAATACATTTATATCGAGCAACCATTTAAAAAAAACTGTTGGCTGTCTTTAATGATTAAGGATATTTGCTAAATGCAAGAAGATAAATAAAATGCAGAAATCTCCTTCAGGAGCTTTCTGCATTAGATTTATCTTGTATTAAGGAGTCACTTTATCCAATGTTTTCAATTGGGGACCATTTAATACAAGCGTGACTGTATCTAAGATAGGATTGAATTGCGATTATGGAGACGTAATAGAAAAGTATCATGTGTTCATGTATAGTGATACCCGATTCCCCATAGAGACAGGGCTGAAACTGAGAAAGCATGTCAGATAGATTTCCTAGCAAAAGAAATCCTTAGTCTTGAGACTCCAGAATAATCTCGAACTCTTTGGTTTGTTCTCCAGCTTCTGCCATTCTGGAAGAAGCTGGGAGCCAAATCAAAATGTTAGAAATTATCTCAGCCTTGATGGTTTCCAGATTTTGCCATTCTGGAAGAAGCTGGGAATCAAACCAGAGAGTTTAGAAATATTCTCAGGCTTAAGACTCTCGTATAATCTCTAACTCTGGTTTAGTCTCCAGCTTTTGTCATTCTGGAAGAAGCTGGGAGCCAAATCAAAGAGTTGGAAATTATCTGTCTTGAGACTCAAGAATAATCTGTAACACTTTGGTTTTGCTTCTAGCATCTGCTAGTCTATGTTAATTTTTTCGGTAACGTGTTTTAATATGATTTTGGAAGAAAAATAAATCAGGATATTATAAGTAAAACAAACACTGCAGACCCTTCAGGGGCCTTCTAATCAGGATCTACACCATTTGCAAAGCAAACATATACTGGTTTCCAACATAGAAAACATGACACACTAGAAACAAGCTATGTGAAAGGAACAGAGGAACATTAGAACTTGAATAAACCTCAGATGCATGGGGAATTTGTATTAGTCACCACAGATATGCTATTTATTTTCACTGTCGTACCCTCTACCCTCAAACTACAATAAACAAAAGCATAATTATGCCTTAAATCTGGTTAAATATAAGTATAATGACATAAAACACATGCTTCATTGCCATTCTTAATATTTTATAGCAATTTAATATCCATCTGCCATCTTAACATAACTGTTAATTGGGCATTTCTGATTGACTTAGATTTTGATTGGATTTGCAATTAGCCAATCAGAGGGAAGAATATCTACAGTGATTACCTCTCATTGTACAAGAATTAATTAAGAGATGGGTAGTAAAAGTTAACACTCTTACTGTAAGGTTTGGTTTCTTGATTAATTCTTTCAACACCGAAAGCCTGTATTATAGACATTTGCGAACAGCTAGGATCTGTAAAATTTAGAATTCTAGTTTTAAAACTTGGATGAGATGTCGAGTGACTCTGGTCTGATCTGGATTCAAGCAGTTTGCAAGTTTCATTTACTTAAAACAAGAGACCGATTATAAGTATTTATATTGATGTCTGACATTAGATTGATAGCTTAAAAGGGGACATATTTAATGCAGAAAGCTCACTATGAATTCTTAATTAATTTTAACCCGCATTCAGCGAAATTTGCCTTTGAGACATCTAAATGTTTCTTCCCAGAATGACTGCTCAACAGGTGAATTAAACCTGTTATTAGCCAATGTTGATGCCTAATATGAAAACAGTGCAGACAAATCGATCTGCAGCCAGCTCTTGAGCTGTCAAATCATGATCTGCACTGTTTTCTTAAACTGTCTGAGATGAGTCTGCACACTTTCCTTTTGAAACTTTTCCTTATTTCGTTAGACAATGTAATAATTCAGATAATAGATGTTTATAGTGGGCACAGTTTTGTATATGCATATATTCAGCAGGTGAAGTTATGGGTTAACATAATAAAACATAGATGGCATTTCCCGCATGATTTGGACTTGTAGATTAATGCAGACTGAAAAGAGCTTTCTGCTTTATTTTCAGCCTATTTTAACCCATTACCCCATAGCCTGTTTCTAGTATTAAAGGTAGTTTACCACTTAAAGCAGGTTGAAAGTAAAGCAGAATGTGCCTTAAGGCACATTCTGCTTTACTTTCAGCCTGCTTTAAGCTACCATCTGCTGGGACATAGAAAATATTTTTTATTATACATATTCATGACTGTATAAATCGAAATATTTTTCTTTGGTGGAGGAATAGATTAAAAGCGTAAAAAGGCGTATTTATGGGGTAATGGGTTAAGCAACCACTTGTCTTTAACTCTTTCCTCCCTGAAACTTCAAATGGACAATCCCAGTTTCCATTATAGTCTAGTCCATTTCTGACTTTAAGGGTTGTTTTAGTCAATGTTTTGCATTATGACAAACAGTGAAGACCCAGATCAGAGGGCTCCATAAGGAGCCCTCTGATCTGGGTATTCACTGTTTGAATAGGATAAATGCACATTTCACATGTATACTGTTTGAAAAGGACGCCTATATGCGAAACTATGGTTCAAAGGGTTAAAACTGAAACTAGCCATGGAGTTAAAGGTTTAGCAGCATAAAGGTTTACATAACTAATTTAGTGCGAAATAATCAGAGAGATTGAAAAGCATGATGAGAGGGGAAAATCACATAAATATTATGATTTAAAATCCATGCACAAAGAGTTACTGTAGCGTACATACGAAAGTAATTGAAATGCCTTCTTTGATGCCCGTTATCTAACGAGTACATCTGGTTGTCGCATGATCATTGCCGAGGATAAGAAATAGCTGTTACCTTGACAAATATTTTCACATAACTAGCAATAAAGATGATTGGTTCTTAGGTTAATCACCTTTTATGCTGGAAACTGGTTTATGTTTATTTTGCAAACAGTGTAGACCCTGATCAGAAGCCGTCTTGTTTTAGGTTCATATGTCTGTGTGTACATGTATATGAACTGGTGGACTAGGTCCACTGGTAGCACATTTGCTTGTCTGTGGTACCAGGGGTTGTGAGTTATATCCCCCGCCGGACCATGTCCTTCCGATGAGACTTTATAAACCAATTAAGGTCTGATGTATCAGTGCTTTACACTGGGCATTGGAAAGAACAAGAGAACTCTGTTGATAATACAGTAAAACCTCTCTATAACGGCCACTAAAACGAAGGATAATTCATAGTATAAAAGACAGGTGATAGCTTAAAGCAAGGTGACAGTGAAACAGAAAGCTCCTAAAGGAGCTTTCTGTTTCCCTGTCACCTTGCTTTAAGCAGTCACCTGCCTTAAACACCCAATAATCAACAAAAAATAGTGGCCGCTATAGAGAGGTTATACTGTAAGAGTAGGACATCGCGCCAATATTTCCTGTTAGGGAGTCGAGTTAGCAGAAATGGATATAAAACAGATCAAACGTGTCTTTCTGTCTGTCTGTCTGTCTGTCTGTTTATCCATATCAACTTTACTCAACATCAAACAATGCAAAACACCAGTATCCAACTGATTTATAATATTTATGTCAGAGTTTATGAATTTCACAGTATATTTTCCCAATCTTTTTAAGTTTAAAATAGTTCTATTTGAAATAATCGTTATAATCCTAGGATAAAATATTGCTATAAATAGTTTGTGAATTTTACTGCATCCGTGTGGCCTGTTCCATGATGCAAATATCAGCTGCTCAAAGTTTGAACGCCTAGCATGCAGGAAACCAGGATAACCTTTACAAGTAATTTGGATCCTGATGAAACGCAGCATAACATGGCGTCTCACCGGGATCCAACCTGTTAAATGCTCTGATCCTGTTTTGAATTTTTTTAAGAAAATTCTATTTTCAGAACAGCAGCAGAAGTCAATTGTTGCAGACGACAATATTACCCAGCATTCAAAGAGTTCATACTAAGTCACATTATCCTGACACCTTGAGAACCCATCTTAGCTTGATGCATGTAAACCCATATCCTCAAAATTCCACCGCCAAAACATAAACTCTTTGCATGCTAAGTAAATTTTTTCGTCTGCAACAATTGTCGTCTGCTACTGTTCTAAAAACAATTTTTTCATAATTATCTTTTCAAAATATGATCATATAGTAACAAACATTTTGGATCCATATGAGACGCCGCATAACGCGGCGTCTCAATTGGATCCAAATTGTTTGCAAAGATAATCATGTGTTCGCCTCTAGCCTGCAGATTTAAATTTACACTTAAATTTCAGGTTTTCAAGAAACATTATAGGACTTTAAAAGATTAAATTTTATGTTTCAAAAATGGTATAGGACTAGCAAGATTAAATTTTATGTTTCAAAAATGGTACAGGACCTAAGCCAATGATAAGATGATGCTACAGACTGCAGATCCAGTATTCTGCAGTTTGATCTTTGGCCTTGCCTGTCATTGTATTTCTCTTTTACCTTCAGCAAGCTATGAAATTGCCGTCTGCAAAATTTGACGTCTGCAACAATTCTCATAGTCAATTTATCTGCACTTTTATTGTTCAAACAGCATCCGAATGTTAGAACAGCTTTGGACCAAACGTCTTGGCCATGTCTATATAAGGCATCTCATCTGGGTCCATAATGTTCCCAAACAATATGATAAATTTGCTTATAGGGTACAGAAGGTTATTTCTTTGCATGCTGGCAACAGAATCGTGATTATCTGTGCAAACAGTTAGGATCTAGATGAGACGCCGCGTAACGCGGCGCCTCATCAGGATCTGAACTGTTTTACACACTGACCTTGTTTTGAAAAGAAATATTAATAATTAATTTTTTATAGGAACAATAGCAGACGACAATTTTTGCAGACGAAAAAAATTACCCAGCATGCAGAATTTAAGGTTAATAGACAGTCCCAGACACCATATAACTCTGTCTGCTGCTAAAAATCCTTGTCTGCAGAAATGATGTCTGCTTGAAATATTATCTTTATCTACTGAAATAAAGTTTTTTCATATACACATTAATAAGTACACTAAAGATAAAAATGTAGATATTGATCAGCTACTAAATTATTTGATGTCTGATCTGGATCTCAACTCTTGCAAAGTTCTGTTACGGTTATACATACATGTATTTCTAACCTTTGAAGGGTTTAATGGGGTATAAGAATTGCTGTAAATCCCACAGTTAAGGCAGCTAAAAGGAAATTTGGTTTCACTGTTTAAGGCATTTGGCTGCTTAAAGAAAGATGAAAATAAAGAAGAAAGTAACTTTGTTTTATACCTCCATCCAGCTTTAAGAAGCCACCTGTCTTAAACACCTGAACCCTTATCACTATCCTGACTTTCCAAAAGGAAACCCTCCCACTTCCAAAATAATGACAAGTTTTGACAAGTTTATATCAACTTTTAAAAATATTTGAAATTATGACAAACAGTGCAGATATCTATCAGAGGGCTACCCTCTTACCATGGTCTACACTGTTTGCAAATGATTAACCCTTAGCCCGCCAAATAAATTGTCGTCTGCTATATTTCTCGTCTGCTTCAAGTTTCAAAGTGCTTCAAAGATGCTCAAAATTGCTGAAAATGTTGTCCCAGTGTCAAACAGCTTGGATCTGGATGAGACGCCGATACTCAGCGTCTCATCCGGATCCAAGCTGTTTGCATATGGAGCTATAGTCATGAGTGGCAGGCTAAGGCTTAATAAACCTGTTTTCATGGCAATAATGGTGAAATGAGTCTGGTTTTGAGTGTTCGTTTTCAGGGAGTTTAACTGTATATATTGAAATGTTCAAGCACTTTTATCTGCTTAATTATAGAAATGCATCATTATGTCAATCTTGTTAAAGATTCAGTCAATATAGCAGCAAAAATAGCAGCAGTTAAAAGTGATGGGTATTACTCTATTAAAGTGATAGGAACATTTTCAACATTCCAATAGATTCACTAATGCCTCGCTCACATTTGCTGTCGCGTACGGCAGCCACACGGCTTGTTATTTCTACGGCGAGTAGCAATTCCCTGACCGCCGCAGAATTCCTACGGCCGCCGTGTGTTGCGCTCACATTTGCTGTGGCTGCCGCACAGTGAGTTTTTATTTTTTAAGGTTCAAAACCTAAGGCCATCGTACGGCAGCCGTGGAAGCTCCACCAGATGCTCTGCGATCAAAATGCTGCTCCTGCTACATAACTTTGTTCTGCTACAATAAAAAAAAAAATCATGTTCACACAACTCACATCAGTCCAACTACACCGTGAACTTAAAGGAAACATTTGGACATCATTTAAGAACAGCTAAATCCATTTTTAGATAATACATAAATTATGTTTCACATGTATGAACAGAAGTACAAATGCACAATTGGAAAAGTGACAATTGAGTTACGGCGGCCATATGGCGACAGTACAGCAGCCGCAGAGCCACTCTGCGGCGAGTGTTTTCTATGGTCGCTGTAGAAAAAAAAAAAAAGTTATAACTCCGCGTTATAATTCTACGGCGAGCTCTTCGGCCTATAAAATATTGGGATACGCTGTGCAGCCGCTGATTCTCCCGATTTCGCGTTTCTGCGGCGGCCGTACAGCAAATGTGAGCGCACTTTTATGTACAGCCAAAACCCATGTTAGTAATACTAGATTAATTTAATGTCACTTAAAACAGTTTGGCTTTCACCCCCTAACCCATTACCCCATAGTCTGTTTCTTAGAGTATTGAATATAGGTGACCACTTAAAGCAGGTTGAATGTAAAGCAGAATGTGCATTAAGTTCTTTACTTTCAGCCTGCTTTAAGCTACCATCAGCTAGAATATAGAAAATGTTTCTTATGATACATAGTTTATTCATGACTGTATAAATTTGAACTGTTTTCATCAATGGAGGAATAAAATGAGTATCTATGGAGTAATGGGTTAACTCTTTCCTCCCTGAAACTTTAAATGGACAATTCCAATTTCCATTTAAGTCTATTCCATTTCTGACTTTTAAGGGTTGTTTTTGTCAATGTTTGGCATTATGACAAACAGTGAAGACCCTGATCAGAGGGCTCCTAGGAGCCCTCTGATCTGGGTCTTGACTGTTTGCTTAGGACAAGAGTGCTATTCACATGTACACTGTTTGCAAATGACGCCAATATGCGGGACTAGGGTTCAAAGGGTTAAACTTTATGTCACTTAGAACCATTTGGCTTTCTTCCCTTAAATCATTCCTATAAAAAAAAGACATTAATTATGGGTTTTCTTTTAAGATCTATGGAAGCTTGATACAGGACAAATACAATGCAGAAAGCTCTATACATTTATCCTGCATTAAAGACATCTCCTGACGACCTTTTGGTCATAACACCTTGCCAGACAATTTCGTTGCAAAGAGCATGGGTCTTGTGGACATACCGTTAGCAAAGAACCATTGAAATGTCTCATGTGAGACCCGACCTTTATATTTGATAGTTTGGTTAGAAAAGCACTAGAGCGTCAGTATAATCTGGTTCTCACCAGGTAAACTGAGATTGGTATACCCGCCGGCTGCATGTGCTGCACATGCTTTGACAGTTACATTGACACCTCAAATTCAATGACGGGGGACTCTTTCAAAGGACTGATGAAAAGTCTTTAAGATGACACCTTCCGGACAGCATACGTTGTTATTGAATTGCAACTTAATACAGATTTGACTGTAGGTGCTTAAAATTCTTACGTTTTGCTGCATTATGCCAGTCATGATCGGAAGATTGAACATACCAACTCTTGGTGCTTCACGTGACAGCTCCTATGGGAGCTTTCTGCATTGCTGGTGTGCTGCATAAACGACAGCTGCTGCTCCATAGAGAATGAACATGCTTCATATTTGAATAGTCTCTTGACACCGGGGTGACAGTAATCTATATGTCCCACATTCTAGGTTAACCCTTCCTCTTCTGGAAACCAGCATATACAGTGGAGAATCTGTTATTCTTTCCCGTTTAAACGCAAACGTACGCAAACGCAAAACACTAAAACGTAGAAAATGACAACTTTTGGACAATTCTAATAATTCATGTTTATCTTGGTGACAAACAGTTTGGAGCCAGATCAGACGCCGGGTTACCCGGCGTCTGATCTGGCTCCAAACTGTTTGCACTGCAAATAATAGTTTTAGCGTAAACGCGTTTATTGGGAAAGAATAACAGATTCTCCACTGTATGTACAGTAAAACCTCTCTTTTAACCCATTACCCTATAAATACGCTTTTTTTACGTCTCTAATATATCCCTCTACTGAAGAAAATAGTTCCAATTTATACAGTTGTGAATATTTAACATTAGAAATAATTTTTATATTCTAGCAGCTGGTAGCTTAAAGCAGACTGAAAGTGAAGCAAAATGCGCCTTAAGGTGCATTTTGCTTTACTTCAACCTGCTTTAAGCGGCCACCTGTCTTCAAAACTAGAATCATGCTATAGGGTAATGGGTTAACCCTTTCCCCCATAGAAGTATCTTTTAGCACACTCAGTTTATTCCTCCACTGAAGAAAACAGTTCCAATTTATACAGTCATGCATATGTATCATAACGAATATTTTCTTTATTCTAGTAGATGGTAGCTTAAAGCAGGCTGAACGTAAAGCAGAACGTGCCTTAAGGCCCATTCTGCTTTACTTTCAAACTGCTTCCGATGGCTTTTTATCAAGGCACTGGGTATAAGCATGAAAATGCACTTCTATGAGGAATTATCAAAATGTATATGTATTGGAGGAAAGGTTAATTGAAAAAAAAAAATTCATTTTTGAAAGAAAATTGAGATGAACTTACAGGTCTATACAATTAACCCCATTGACTACAAGATGATGCATGAAGTTTTATTGAATTTCATCCTACTATTTACCCCTGAAACTTTTAATAGACAATGTCGGTTTCCAATTAGGTATAATCCATTTAATAACTATTTAGGGTTGTTTTCTGAATATATTTCAAAATGACAGGGTATACACTATTTGCATAGGACTAGTTTACTCTTCACAGGTACACTGTATATTAATGATGAGCATACTAGGAGCTAGGGTTAACTCATCACTAGGTTTCATCATTATCATCATCATCATCCTGTTTAGTTTATACAGGCCGAATAATCCTTTAACAAGGGTGAGGCCTGTCCGTCTGTCGAGGAGCGTAGTCTTCCTCTCCACTTCTGGCGATCCTGTATTTCGGTAGAGTCGGTAGGTTTGAATGTGCTAATGATTTTAGCAAACAGCCAGGTTAAAATGCAGATCAACTCATCATCTCATGGGATCTACCTGCAAACTTTTTGCAACTTTTCATACTTTGCCAGCAATAGGAGAAACAAAATCAATTTCAGATATATAGATAAAGAGTTTTCAAGATGATAACTTTTAATTTGATCAAAATGATCTGTGTTATTAAAAAGACAATCTTATGAAATATTTATTATAGACTCATACTAATCCATTACCCCATGGCCTGTATTAAGTTTTGAAGACAGGCAACCACTTAACCAATTACCCCATAGCCTTTTTCTAGTACTGAAGATAGATGACCACTTAAAGCAGGTTGAAAGTAAAGCAGAATGGGCCTTATAAGGTGCATTCTGCTTTTCTTTCATCCTGCTTTATAAGTACCATTTACTTGGAATTAGAAGATAATTATATTCATTGCTGATATATTCATTACTGTATTAAGTGAAACTGAGTGAAAGGCGTAGCAAGGCATATTTATGGGGTTATGGGTTAAAGCATGTTGAAAGTAAAGCAGAATGTGGCTCAAGGCTTTACTTTCAGTCTGTTTTAAGCTTCCATCTGCTGGGATATAGAAAATATTTCTTATGCAGCATATTCTATAATTCATGACTATAATAAGTTTAACTATTTTCTTAATTCGAAGAATGAACAAGAGGCATAAAATAGTGTGTTTATGGAGTAATAGGTTGAACAATAATCTGTGTTTCAAATTATTAATTTTCATTATATAATGGCTGCTCTACACAGGTTTATACTCTACTAAAACCATGCCAAACCTCAGGGGAAGGGAGGCTAATATGTTTAGTTTAAAATCCTCAAACTCCTAGCAGTGGTTATCCCCCTTGCATGTAACATGTGTACAGCACATCGAGGGTTTGGTGCAAAACTATTGTAACTCCCTCACAATTGTGAAGGAGTTACAATAGTTTTGCACCAAACCCTCGACATGCTGCCATGAGAACTGTCATATGATGATCTTCATAGAATGTGACCTTTCTATGCCTTCATTTTCATAGTATCCAGTGCTAATCATGATTCATAGGATCTCACATGTGGCTGCTGAAAGTAAAACAGAGTCGGACCAAGTCCTTTGGTTGAGACTTGATAAAAACTGAGGTTCATTGTTTCAGTGCTTTACACTGGGCATCTTAAAGAACCAGAGAACTCTGTTGATAATAAGAGTAGGGCATCTACCTGGGTTTTCTGTATCTGCACCCCTTTCTCTGGGGAGTTCAATTAGCCCATAGATGGCAGAAACAAACATTAATAAACAAAAGCAAACCAAACTTAACGGTTTCTCCCTATTAGCTTGTTTTCATTATTGAGGACAGATGGTTGCTTGAAGAGCATTCTGCTCTACTTTCAGCCTGCCTTAGGCAACCATCTGCAATGATATCGGAGAGATTTCTTATGATATATGTTCATTACTGTATAAAGTGGAACTTTTTTCTTTGGTGGAGGAATAAAAAAAATGTATATCTATGAGGTAATGCTTTTATAGCCAACTAATTTAAGGCGTTTCAAAGAAAGTTGAACAAAAATCCTTTCATAGTTGAGAATTGAATTGTGGTTGCCATGGCAATAACAAATTTCCCACACCTTAACCCCTTGGCAAATGACATAATTATCAATAGTGAATATTAGGATTATATAAATTAGAGTAAAGGTTAACAATAAGACTTATCGGATCCCCTGACAGATTGGATCAATATGCAATGGAAAAGTTATCAAGATACATGTATGATGTTCATTGCCCTATGTACAGGATTGTATACAATTAATTCAATGCTTAACCCATTACCCCATAGATATACCTTTTTATGCCTTTCATGTACTCATCCACTGGAGAAGATAGTTCCAATTAAAACAGACATGAATATGTAATATTATAAGAAATATGTTCTATGTTCTATGTTCTAGCAGATGGTAGCTCAAAGTAGACTGAAAGTAAAACAGAATGCACCTTAATACTCTGAAATGACAATTTTGTCATGATGGGCTGGAAACACCATTCATTCATTCATTTCAACTTATTTTAAATAGTCACCTGTCTTCAAAACTTAAAACAGGTGAAGGGTTAAATTAGAAGGTTCCATACTGTTCATCCCTATGGCTGACAAACAGTGTAGATGCAGACTAGTCAACTTGTCCGATGTTTGAGTATCATTTCTTTGAGTTTAACTTTTTCAACATGGACCTGTTTAAAAGATACTCATTACGAGCTCCTATAGGAGCCCTTTGATCAGAGTCTACACTGTTTGCTAATTGAGAGCAGTATTTATAAAACTACCCAGAATTCCAAGTAGATTGGTTCATGTTTTGGTAATTAATATGATCCACAAGGGAACCTAATCACCTACAAGAGTAACTTTCCCCTATGGGAAGGTATTGAATTATTCAAGAACTATTCCAGAATAATTTCTTGAATATTCATGAACAATTCTAGAAGGGGCCACTAAACGTTCATGAATATTCTGCAAAAGTTCTAGAACTTTGATTGATTTAGAAACATTGTTCTAGAATTACAAAAGTCCTTGAATTCCTTTTGTAGAATGTGTAAAGTAATTCTTGAAGCTCTAGTACAATTCTAGAACAGTTCTAGAACTCTTGAACACTTTTGACTTTCCCCTATGGGAAGGTATTGAATTATTCTAGAACTATTCCAGAATAATTTCTTGAATATTCATGAACAATTCTAGAAGGGGCCACTAAACGTTCATGAATATTCTGCAAAAGTTCTAGAACTTTGATTGATTTAGAAACATTGTTCTAGAATTACAAAAGTCCTTGAATTCCTTTTGTAGAATGTGTAAAGTAATTCTTGAAGCTCTAGTACAATTCTAGAACAGTTCTAGAACTCTTGAACACTTTTGACAGGGGGCAGTGTTGAAAGAGTTAACCCATTACCATATAGCTTGTGTCTAGTTTTAAAGACGGGTGACCACCTAAAGCAGGTTGAAAGTAAAGCAGAATGTGCCTTAAGGCACATTCTGCTTTACTTTCAGCCTGCTTTAAGATACAATCTGCCAGGTTATGGAAAATATTTCTTATGCTGGATGTGTCGGTGGTCCAGTGGTAAGGGCGCTCGACTAGGAAGCGAGAGGTTCCTGGTTCGAGCCCTGTCAGGATCACTGAAATTTTTCTGAGCAAAAAATTAACCCTACATTGCTCCACTTCATCCAGGTGATTTAAATGGGTACCTGAGAGGGTAACAAGTCAATGTGTCATGGCTGCTAGTAGCGCCGTATGTAAATGGCAAACTTGTGACTCGATGAACAGGGAGGTAATTGTAAAAGTCGGAAGAATATGACATATAAATTTCAGACTTGATAAACCTATCACCTTTACCTTTACCTTTTCATGAATGTATAAAATGGAACAATTTTCCTCAGTGGAACAATTAATTAAAGGCACAAAAAGGCATATTTATGGGGAAATGGATTGAGGAAGAGTTTCAGTTACGGCTATATAATATGACTTATATGGTTTTATACTTTCAGATTTTTTCCACAAAGTCAGATATGTTGATACACAGTCAGCAGATTCATAAACAAGACATGAAGCCATACAGGTATAGATATTGTTTTCTTTCTTGATTGCATAACATTTGTGTGACTTAAAGACATCAAGCCAGTCCATTCATTGATTACCACCCCATTGTCCTCACTACGTGTGAAAATACAGGTAGTTTAATATATAATATTAGCGTATAGCATGAGAAAATTGTTTAGGCAACTGCTCAGCATACATGTGATATTTTCTTGGACCCAAATAGGGAGATCTGGAAATTTTAATAGGGAGATTGGGGTTCCAAATAGGGAGCTTTTTTCGCGACACTTTTTTCGCGACAAAACTAGGCGCAGGCGATGAAAATCCAACACATTTATCTATTTTCATAAGTTAATCACTAATTGCTTCTTTTTTTTTTTAAATCAGTGAATAGATAAGTCTATAGACCACTAAGACAGAGACAATTTTCACCCAGAGATATAGTTTTTCTAATACATGTACTGACATGGGCCTATTATTCTAGCATCTAGGCTGAAAGTAAAGCAGAATACTCTTCAGGGGCATTCTGCTTCAGTAAAAGCTTAAGCCTGCTTTAAGCTAGATCTACCATATGCTAGGATATAAGAACTATTTCTTATGGTTCTTATATTGTTCATGACTAGTAAAGATAAACTGGAACTATATCTATTTTCTAGAGAGAATGAATGAAGTAGTTCAAATCAGAGACAGTGTATACCAAGTGCTGTCTCTGTTCAAATGGTCTAGATTTCTATCTATGGAGTAGATCTAGAAAGAGTTAGCAACTTAACAATCTGTTATTATAATTAAAGTTTGCAGACAGTATGGATCCAGATGAGACGGCGCATCATCTTGTCTAGATACAAAAAGTTTGACATTTTCTGAAAGAAAATACACAAAGATTAACTCAGAGAATTGTTGCAGACAAAGTTTGCAGACGACATTTACTAGCGCCGTAAAGTGGGCGTGGTTTTAACAACGAAATAACGCGTCTAGATTTTCTACCGCGAAAACTGATTGCAAATCAATTTTACGAGCGTAATTGGTTGTAAAATCTAACTTAATAATTATACATTTGCACAAATCGTATGTAACAAACAGAAGAATTTAGGTCCAATGTTTAATTTTAATTGATTGTTAGAAAACGATGCTGGGGAAAACTTTTTAGACTAACAAAATATGCGTGATTCCCGAAGCAAATATTAAGGCGCCCCGTCATTTTGTAACGGTATAATTTTCGAAGTATTTTTCTGTTACGTGAATATTCAAAGTATTATGTGGTGGATTATCAATTCATAAATGTTAAATTCTGATCAGCTTTCATATAAAATGTGTGCTTGTCCAGAACTTACGGAGAATTATCTGATTTTAATCCGACCCGTATCGGCGACATAGATCTTTATCCTTCGCATCATCGCTTCTAAAATTTGTCGTTGCTAGGTCTCCGATTCGGGGCGAACCTGTCAATCACTTTTTTTGATAACCAATTAGATCTACAATACATCAAAAGCATGTATGTCAAACCCCACTAGGCGCGTGTGGTCAAACATTGTTTGGCAGTCTGCCATATACATGCCATGTATAGTGCTACACACTCAAACTACCGACAATTGCGTAACGTGTTTACACGCATCAGTAGCGTTTGGTGATAAGCGTGTGTATGGATTAGCCAGAGAACTTTGAGGCCAATTTTAAGATTTTAAGAGTGGGCGAATGAGGTAAATTATATAAAAGTTCATATTGAAAAAAATTAACCTGGTTTCATGAAATATCGGGAGATTTCGTCTCCCGACCGGGAGATCGTGAGTAGAGGTCTAATTTCGGGAGCTCCCGACCATATCGGGAGATATCACATGTATGCTGCTCAGCCATCTGAGAGCTTTGAATAGAGGCCCTTACATAATAGATCTCAATAGGTTTTTCATTGGGTTTTACTAACCAAGTTATCAAATATTCGGTGCGGGCCTCACATGAGACGCCTGAATGATTCTTTGCCTAGCCGCTACCACCGTTAGTGCATGCTCTCCATGCTTTGACTCAAACTATCTATGGGAGTAGGTGTTACCACCCAAGCTTGATCATGTGATGTCTTTAACTCATACCTCCCAGAAACTTCAAATAAACTATTCAATGTTTTCGTGAGAGGAAGAGTAGGGTGCAAATAACCACAAAACATTCCATTTTCTGTTTAATTTGGGCCCAGTTTTGACTATTTACGGGTAATTTTTACCAATATATTTCAAAATTACAAACAAACAGTGTAGACCTTAATCAGAGGGCTCCTTTAGGAGCCCTCTGATCAAGCTCTACACTGTTTGCATAGGACAAGTGTACTATGCACAAGTACACTATTTTAAAGGATTTTCTGTTTAATTTGGGCCCAGTTTTGACTATTTAGGAGTAATTTTTACCAATATATTTCAAAATTACAAACAAACAGTGTAGACCCTGATCAGAGGGCTCCTTTTGGAGCCCTCTGATCAAGATCTACACTGTTTGCATAGGACAAGTGTACTATGCACAAGTACACTATTTTAAAGGATGCCGACATTCATCATTAGAGAACATAGAGTTAATGCGTAATACGACATCTGATATGTAGCCAAACTGTTTGACACTCATCTTTAGGTTTCTATAATTTAAAAATGCATAAATGCAAATTCTACAATTTGTGGATGAACATTTTAAAGAAGAGGATGCATAACGATTCAAACATTGGGTAAATGCATAACTTTTAGTGTACTAGGAGTAAAGTGAATTGCATTTACAAACAGTTTGGATCCAAATCAGATGCAGTGAGATTTGACATCTGATCAGGATCCAAACTGTCTGCGTCTTGAGTTTAGTTTTTATGCCCCTGGGCCCATTTTATGAAACATTGTATGACAAAAGTGGTTATAAGTCAAAACTTTAAAAAACAGCTAATTTCTGAATTTTCCATCTAATTAACAAGATTTTATTGCTTCTTCTATCATCAACACTGCTTACTTGAATACTTTGATACTTGTACAGTTGTTGCTTTTGACCATATCAGTCCACCAATATCTACAAACCGCAATTTTACCTTGACCTTGGCCTAATTTGGACTTACACTATGTCAAATTTAAATGGGCCTTTTCAAGGTTAACTAGATTTTATACTTGTACAGTTGTTGCTTTGGACCATTACCAATCCACCAATATCTACAAAACACAATTTATCTTGACCTTGACCTAATTTGGACTTACAATATATGAAATTTAAATGGGCTTTTTCAAGGTTAACTAGATTTTACTATTTCATCTAGCATCAACACTACCTACAACAATATACAGTTGTCACCCTGGACCGTTACCAGTCCACCGACAGGACTCCAGATAAGGGGAGTATTTAAAAAGAGTAGTACATTAAACCCTATGGTGTCTCCTCGAGATAATTCTAAAGAGTAGTAACACCATAGGATTTAGTGCTAAAATAGGTGAAAAAATATTGGATTTGTTCAGTTTACTCTTATCTGGAGCCCTGACCCATATAACCCAACCTTTACTTTGACCTTGACCTAATTTGGATTTAGAAATTTTCAGAATCTATTCTCATGAATGCCCCATGGACATTTATTGAATTCAGTTTTGTTGGAATGGATAACCCTTTTCTCCATAGCCTGTTTCTAGTTTTGAAGATAGGTGACCACTTAAAGCAGGCTGAGAGTGAAGCAGAATTTGCCTTAAGGCGCATTCTGCTTTACTTCCAGTCTGCTTTAAGCTACCATCTGTTAGGATGTAGAAAATATTTCTTATAATACATATTCACAACCATAAATTAAAACTATTTTCTTCAGTGGAGGAATAAATTAAAGGCGTATGTATGGGGTAAAGAAATTAAAGAGATTTGTTTATTTTAGAATTTCAACAGATAACAATTTTAAAACAATTTAAAGAATAAATATGTAGATATTTGACCTTGATCTTGGCCTAATCTATGATAAAAATTAGTAATGCCTGACATATGAAATTGATCATTTGAATTATTTTGTTGTAAGGCCCAAAACCATGGTAACTGTTGCAAATAGTTTGGATCCTGATGAGATGTTGCATAATGCAGTGTCTCATCAGGATCCAAACTGTTTGACACTCTGACCCTGTTTTGAAAAGAATTTTTAAAGATTCTATTTTTAGAACAGTAGTAGAAAACAATCATCGCTACAGGCAAAAAAATTACCCAGCATGCAAAGAGTTAAGTAGCGCTGAGACTTTATTCAGTTAACCCATTACCCACTAGCCTGTTTCTTGTATTAAAGTCAGGTGACCACTTACAGCAGTTTGAAAGTAAAGCAGATTGTGCCTTAAAGCACATTCTGCTTTACTTTCAGTCTGCTCTAAGCTACCATCTACTAAACTATAGGAAATATTGTGTATGGTGTATATTAATGACTTTTTAAATTGGAACTATTTTCTTCAGAGGAGGACTTAAATCAAAGGTGCAAAAAATATGTATTTATGGAGTAATGGCTTAACTCTTTCCTCCCTGAAACTTTGAATGGACAATTCCAGTTTCCATTTTAGTCTAGTCCATTTCTGACTTTTAAGGGTTGTTTTTGTCAGTGATTGGCATTATGACAAACAGTGAAGACCCTGATCAGAGGGCTCCTTTCGGAGCCCTCTGATCTGGGTCTTCACTGTTTGCACAGGACAAATATACTATTCACATGTACACTGTTTGAAAAGGACGCCTATAGGCGTGACTAGGGTTCAAAGGGTTAATAAAATTTAATTTTTAAATGTCTTTGATACAGTTAAACCTCTCTTTTATGACCTCTACATCAGACACAATTTTACAATTGTAAGGCAGAAATTTAGTTGCTTCAAAGAAAGATAATAGTAAATTACTGTCATCTTGCTTTAAGTTGCCACTTGTCTTAAATGAGATCAATAAGCCTGCATTTCAGTGGTCGTATTAGAGAGGTTTTACTGTTTGTTGTATTCTGTTGATTGACTTTGCCTTGTTTCTACATGATATTAACCATGGGTTGCTTATTTCCAGTGTTTCTGCCTTTAGGTGCCCACAATGTCAGAAATGTTTCGCTAACTCGTCCTACTTGTCACAGCACAACAGAATCCATGCGGGAATCAAGCCGTATAAGTGTGAGATCTGCGAGAGGAAGTTTACACAGTTGTCTCACCTTCAGCAGCATATACGCACCCATACAGGTTAGTTATACAGGGGTCACACACGTCTTGAAAAACCCTCGAATTTTATTCTGGTCTTGAAAAACCCTTTATAATATCAGATGTCTTGAAAATACCTTTAAATTATAATATATAAAACCCTTGAAAAAAGCCTTGAAATTATATAAAAGCTCTTGTAAAACTCTTGAATTTGATGCTGGTCTTGAAAAACTCTTGAGTTTTATCAGAAGTCTTGAAAAACCCTTGAAATTATATAAAGCTCTTTAAAATTCTTTGAAATTGTATAAAGCTCTTGAAAAATCCTTGAATTTGATCAGAAGTCTTGAAAAAGCCCTCGAAATTATAAAAAGCTCTTTAAAATTCCTTGAAATTGTATAAAGCTCTTGTAAAACAATTGAATTTGATGTGTGTCTTGAAAAACCCTTGAATTTTATCAGAAGTCATGAAAAAACACCTTGAAATTATAAAAAGCTCTTGAAAATCCCTTAAACTTAATGAATTTTGTGTATATTCTCTATTGTTATTATGTGCATTTTGTGTATGTTATGGAAATATTATGAAACTAAAAAATCATAAGAATTAAAACAAAAGAAAATTAAAAGGTAAAGAAACGTAACTAGAACAATTCTTTGAAATCAATTATAACAGCCGGAAATCGGCAAGGTGCTTAAATTGCAAAATGACCTTAACCCTTTACCTCATAGCCTGTTTCTAGTTTTGAAGACAGGTGACCACTTAAAGCAGATTGAAAGTAAAGCAGAATGTGCCTTAAGGCACATTCTGCTTAACTTTCAGCCTGCTTTAAGCTAAAATCTGCTAGGCTATATAAAATATTTGTAATGGTAATTGTTCATGAGGGTATAAACTGGAACTATTTTCTTCAGCGGAGGAATAAATTAAATACGCTAAAAGTCGCTTCTATGGGGGAAAGGGTTAATTTTGTAATAATATATCTTGGAAAAAACAACATGCTGCAACCATTTGTCATTTTATGAAACTTGCTAGGATGAATTAGTATCAAGTAAAGATGTTCATATTTAGTTCTGGTTCCAGTTTGGTAAACAAGTTTACATTCTCTTGCCTTTGTCGCGAGACATCTCATTCCGTGGAAGACTTGTTTATTTACAAAACACAATAAAACATGACAAAAAACAAGCCAAGGGAAAAACTAAACTCATTTCAAGTTGGTTTATCAGGTTTGATTAGAGTTTCATGGAAACAACATTTTCAGGGATGATTTTTGTGCGGGCTCAATTTACCCTTCTCCTCGTATTGGCGTACCGATATATTGTTGCTTTTTGAAAATAGTGTAGACCCAGATCAGACAGCTCCTTCAGGAGATGTCTGATCTGGGTCTACACTGCTGTCTTACAAGATTTGTCCAACACAAGTGTTCATAATTACCTTGAAGATATATTTCTTATTTTATTAGCCAATGTGATAATTTTGATTATAGATGTTGTTAGTGGACAGAGTTCTATAAATTGATATTCCCAAAGAGAAGGGTAGCCAATAGCCAAAGTATGTTTAATGCAAAATATTGCTTAAAGCAAAATGAAAGCAAAACACTAAGCTTTTGGTACCTTAAACCATTACCCCATAGTCTGTTTCTAGTTTTGAAGACAGCTGACTTCTTAAAGCAGGTTGAAAGTAAAGCAGAATGCACCTTAAGGCACATTCTGCTTTACTTTCAACCTGCTTTAAGCTATCATCTTCTAGAATATTGAAAATATTTCTTATGATATATAATCATAACTGTATAAATCTGAACTATTTTCTTCAGTGAATGAAAAAAAAAGACATAAAAAGGCATAGTTATGGGGTAATGGGTTAAATGAATATTCCGCAAGAGAAGGGCTGACCCTTTCCTCAATAGCCAAAGTATGTTTAATGCAAGTTACTGCTTAAAGCAAGATGAAAGTAAAGCATGAAGCTCTTGGTGCCTTAACTCTTTCCTCCCTGAAACTAGAAATGGACAATTCCAGTTTCCATTCTAGTCTAGTCCATTTCTGACTTTTAAGGGTTGTTTTTGTCAATGTTTTGCATTAAGACAAACAGTGAAGACCCTGATCAGAGGGCTCCGAAAGGAGCCCTCTGATCTGGGTTTTCACTGTTTGCACAGGACAAGTGTACTATTCACATGTACACTGTTTGAAAAGGACGCCAATATGCGTGACTAGGGTTCAAAGGGTTAAGCTGCCACCTGTCCACAAGACTACAAGTAAATTCTCTTTCTACCAGAAACTACGTATTGTGACATTCTTTATCTCTTATTTCTGTTAACCCTTTCCCCAATAGAAGCGACTTTTAGCGTATTTAATTTATTCCTCCGCTGAAGAAAATAGTTTCAGTTTATACCCTCATGAACAATTACCATTACAAATATTTTATATAGCCTAGCAGATTTTAGCTTAAAGAAGGCTGAAAGTAAAGCAGAATGTGCCTTAAGGCACATTCTGCTTTACTTTCAACCTGCTTTAAGTGGTCACCTGTCTTCAAAACTAGAAACAGGCTATGAGGTAAAGAGTTAATCATGTTCAATTTTATTAAAAAGAAAGGTAGGATGCAAATAATATGTTCAATTTTAATTTGAAGAATATTTGGTTTTTAATGTTACCCGGCTTCTGATCTGGCTCCAACCTGAATGTAAGATATTTGTCTTAAACATGATAATAAGGAAAGAATTAATAACGTCTTTTCGATTGTAACATAATTTAAATTGTATCTTGACTGTCTTCTTGTCTGACAGTTGATTTTTATTTTTTTTATTTTCATGATAATTAATGATTTTAGAAATACAAGTTTTTAGTGTATCATGACTGACAGTTAATATTTTAATCATGATCGTTAATGATTTTTCGAAATCATGTTTTCTGATATTTATTTGTATTGATGCAGTCATTTCCCTCAAGCCCCGGTAGCAGTCGGTAAAAAATACACAGACAACCTTCTCGTGTCACCATGAGTGATTTATATAGAGGTTGTCTCATCTGTGCTGGAGTTTTGTAGTTCTCGAAATTTGTAGAACAGTCAATCCTCTCTATTACGACCACTAAATTGTGTTAATTGTAAGGTATTTAAGACGGGTATCTGCTTAAAGCAAGGTGATAGTAAAACAGAAAGCTCCTTTAGGAGCTTTCTGTTTTACTGTCAATTTGCTTTAAGCTGTCACCTGTCTTTTATACAATCAATTCAAATTTCAAATTTCCTTTATTTCTCTCAGTTCATGATTTACATGAAAACATGAGGATACAATTATACATAGCCTTCTTGTTAGTGGTCATTATAGAGAGGTTTTACTGTATTTAACCTTTTTCCAGTCTAATTCAATTACAATAAGTCACAGTTAACCCATTACCCAATAACCAGTATATAACATTAAATACAGGTGAACACTTAAAGCAGGTTGAAAGTAAAGCAGAATGTGCCTTAAGGCACATTCTGCTTTACTTTCAGCCTGCTTTAAACAACCATCTGCTAGGCTACATAAAAATATTTGTTATGGTAATTGTTCATGAGGGTATAACTGGAACTATTTTCTTCAGAGGAGGAATAAATTAGATGCGCTAAAAGTCGCTTCTATGGGGTAAAGGGTTAAACTTAATCCATTACTGTATAAATACACTTTTTTACACCTTCAATTTTTATTTCTCCACTGAAAAAAATAGTTCCACTTTATACAGTCATAAAAGTTTTCCATATCCTAGCTTATTGTAGCTTAAAGCATGCTGAAAGTAAAGCAGAATGGGCCTTCCAACCTGCTTTAAGCAGTCACCTGTTTTCAAATCAAGAAATAGGTCAATATCTGCTTAATGCGGGAAAAAAGTTAAAGAGAAGAGCCTTACTTTTGCTCTGCTTTAATCTGTCAACTGCATTAACCCATTACCCCATAAATACGCCTTTTAACGCCTTTGATTTATTCCACCAATGAAGTGATAGTTCCACTTTATACAGTCATGAATATATACCATTAGAAAATATTCTATATCTTTGCAGATAATAGCTTAAAGCAGGCTGAAAGTAAAGCAGAATGCGCCTTAAGGCGCATTCTGCTTTACTTTCAACATGCTTTAAGTGGTCACATGTTTTCAATACTAGAAACAGGCAGCATGGGGTAATGGGTTAAGATACTAGTTAGTGATGGATAATTACCTTTGCAAACAGTCTGGATCCAGATGAGACGCCACATAACGATTTATCTTTCATTATAATTACCATACAATCCTTTGTTAAAAAATTCAAACTCTCCTAAAATTCATAGAAGAAATTCTGTTACCCTATATTAAGGCTTCAGCGATCTTAACTTCCATCACGCCTAAGCAGCGAAAGCATGATACAATTTGCAAACAATTTGGATCCTGATGAGAAGAGGGCTTAACACAGCATCTCATCAAAATCCAAACTGTTTGTCACTCTGACCTTGTTTGATTTTTTTTTTTTTTTAAATTAATTTTTAGAACAGAACTAGATGACATTTATTGTTGCAGACGAAAATATTACCCAGCATGCAAAGAGCTAAAGACCTGCCATGTATCTTTTTCTGAATGATAGTCTTGAGTTTTAGTCTCTAATACTGTCTATCCAAATTATACCGTAAAACACGACTACTGCAGCTACTCATGAGTTCACCTATTTAAAGTCTTATATACAGGTGGCTGTTTGAAGCAGGATGAATATAAAACAAAAAACTCCTGTCAAACATGTCTGCTTTACTTCATTCCTTCTTGTACCAGCTACATGCCTTTACAAACTCAAAAAAACATAACCTTTATATTAACTGGTCATAATTGTTGTTGTGGTTTGATTGTTGCAAAATTATGAACTTTTCTACGAGAGAGTAAGAATTAAAAAGAAATTGATTATAATACAAATCCTGATTGAGTGCCTCCGACTGAGTGTCAGGCCTTAAGGGAACTCTGCTATCATTTCCCTGTAGAGTCCTCATTATTAGGCAATTTGTCAAACCATGATCAAGCCAATCCTTGTACCTCTGCTGTAATTAGCGCAGCCCTCGAAATCCCTTATCATGCCACATCTATATCTTCCAAACACTCCGGAATTTGTTCCAGATTCTATCTTTAAGCGAGTTGTGTATCGAAAATTGCAGAAAGACAGTGTTGCAAACAGTCTGGATCCAGATCAGATGCCGAGTTCCTCGGCATCTGATCTGGATTCAGACTGTTTGCAGCTTGTAGGTAAGACAGGGTTAACAAGGTTAAAGATTATCCGTTAACCCGCTGATCAGATTTTAAATTCTGTTTTTTCTTGCAACATTTTATCCACGATATGTCATCCAGATCCGATCTGGAAAGACATTACCGTAACCTGATATAGTTTCTGGTTAATGAGTGGGTTGGTATAATAATGTTAACAAAACAAATGAGGTAAGAGGACGCAGGGAATTTTAAAGACGGACGTTTTTCTCACTGCTGACAATTATACGATCCTAAAAGTTAACGTCTTTGCTCTCTACTGCATTTTGCATGATTAGAAATTGTAATCAGCCGAAGTTTTTATCTGATGCATGCGGAGTGCATCAAAAAAGCGTTCCATCGGGTCTTCATCTAGCGGGTTTTTGCCCATTTGTAGAACATGATTCATGTCGAAGGCAAGGTGAGAGTATGGAAAAAAAACATGAATACGCAGACAGAGATTTGAACAAATCCTAATATGCATCGTAATAAAAGTAGGGGCATTGGTATTAGCATGTTCCTGGTATCAGATGTCTTGGCATAATTAAGGCGGCCAGAGAGATATTGGTTAATAGGTCAACCCATTACCCCATAGTCTGTTTCTAGTTTTAAAGACAGGTGACCACTTAAAGCAGGTTAAAAGTAAAGCAGAATACGCCTTAAGGCGCATTCTGCTTTACTTTGAACCTGCTTTATAAGCTACCATCATTCTGCTAGGACAGAGAAAGTATTTCTTATGTTGCATATTCTTGACTGTATAAATTGAAACTATTTTCTTCGGATCAGACAGCTCCTACAGAAGCTGTCTGATCAGGGTCCTCAATTGTTTTTCGTAAAGGATCTGTCTGACATGAATCTGCAGGCTTTCCTCGGGAAAACTTTACATATTTTGTTATCCATTGTAAAGATCATATGATAGAATACTGATATTCATAGTTAGTGGTATCTAATATATGTATATTCATCAAGAGAAAATATAATACTAGTCAGTGTATACTGTATACCTATACTAGATCAACTACACCCTCCACACACACACACAGACAGCAACCACACGTGCCCAACATGTGACCCATCCTTCAAGGCCCGGATTGGCTTCATCGGTCACCTCTAGACCCACAGATAGACCACATGTGGAGTGTATAGTCATGGTCATCTTCGATTCCCAAGGACGAACACTAGATTTTGAATCATAAATTTTTTAACAGGTGACCACTTAAAGCAGGTTGAAAGTAAAGCAGAATGTGCCTTAAGGCACATTCTGCTTTACTTTCAGCCTGCTTTAAGCTACCATCTTCTAGGATATGGAAAATATTTCTTTTGGTACATATTCTTTGCTGTATAAACTGGAAATTTTTTCTTCAGTGGAGGAATAAGTAAGAGGCGTAATAAAAAGGCGTTTTTAAGGGGTAATGGGTTAATGAGGTTCCACACTTTCTATATTTGATTAATTTTCAGTAACACACAGTTCCCGTAATAAATAATCAGCCCTTCCGATAACCACAGTCAAATATAGCGGAACTCGGAACTATGCAGCAATTGGTATAGACCCATAATAATTACACGTAAAAAAATTTAACAGGAGTATATAACGGACGTTTTTGATTTGCAACTCTGTATTTATGTATTTGTAACTAATTGTATTGATGTATTGTGGGCCAGTGGCCTTTATTTACAATAAAATATCTTGTATCTTGAAAAGTAGCAGCATCCACAGTTAAACAGGTTCAGATTGTATTATTTTTTAGATAGTTTCAATCCATGATGGAAAGTCAAATCATAGTGTTTCATTTGCTGTAATTTCAACATGATCTTGTCTAAGCTATTTTCTGTCTGAGAGTAGGCTCATTTGTTGAACCTTGAAAATACAGTAATCTGAAAATAAAGATTATTCAGGGACTAATTCCAATCTTTATTACAGCATATTGATTAGTTCTACATGTGCATGATTTTCATGTACAATAAATTTCTGCATTTACGACCAATCAGATGACGGGAAAGGAAGGCTCGTAGTTTAGTGTTTATGAACATGATTGTTTAAAGCAAGATGAAAGTAAAGCAGAAAGCTTCCAAAGGAAGCTTTCTGCTTTACTTTCAACTTGCTTTAAGCTGCTGTCAGTCTTTAGCAGCAATGATTCATAATGGTTGAGGACTGTATTGTACAAGAGGAGAAATTAACCGAGTTTAAGTGAATTTACATTAATTTTAATTCCTGACGAAAATATGATTTAGAGTTGAATAATGTCACTGCCGCATCTCTACCCAGCTATTAAATAATCTGTGTTCTTCGGCTGTGATATTCAAGGCTCTCTTAATTGCAATTAGGGCTTGTAAGTGCAGCTAATTTTAGGCATTAACTGTATGATTTTTTTAAGCCATGAAACCACTATATCATTTGCAAACAGTTTAGATCCTAATGAGACGCCGCGTCACTCGGCATCTCGTCCGGATCCAAACTTTTTGACACTCTGACCCTGTTTAATAGAAACTTGGAAAATTTTATTTTTAGAACAGTAGCAGATGACAATTATTGTTGCAGACGAAAAAAATTCCCAGCATGCAAAGAGTATAAGCTTTTTTCTGCTACAGCTAGAAAAGACTTTAAATTTGTGAACAGTGTTGTTTTAGAATAGCTCCTTAGTATCTCATTTTTTGATCTGGATCAAAAATGTTTTTTGTCTTTTGTTTAGGTTTCCTTAGCACTGCTTGTCAGTTTGCAACTATTTTGTTAAAAAAATTCTGAATAGTCTTACATGGACTAGACTTAATTGGAGAATGAATTGGTCCATTTGAAGTGTCAAGGGTAAATGACATTTTTTGTTTGTTTACAAAGGTATCTAATTAACCCATTTGTGCCTGGCAGCCCATAAAAGGGACATAGGAAAACAGTGTAGACTCTGATCAGACGCCGCATTATGCGGCGTCTGATCAGAGTCTACACTGTTTGCTGATAGGATTTTCAATATAAAACAAAATAACAATAAATTTAGATCAGGCACCCCTTACGCCAAAAATGGACAAATCCAACAAAATGTATGTAAGCATGGAAGAATCCAAATTGGTTAATTGGTAGTTCGTAGAATTATTCTTGTTTTGTTCGTAGAATTATTCTTGTTTTGTCTCTCTATTTCAGGTGAGAAGCCATACAAATGTCATCACCCCGGCTGTGGCAAGGCATTCTCCCAGCTCTCCAATTTACAATCACATTCGCGCAGTCACATGACCGACAAACCGTACCGTTGTAACTCCTGCTACAAGTGCTACGCAGACGAGGCCGGATTGAGGGAACACATCCCAAAACACAGCGAAACAAAACACATTAAGACGCAGATTTGTAAGATATGTGGAAAGGCGTACACGCAAGAGACATACCTGGCCAGGCATATGTTAAAGCATACGAATGAAAACGCAAAATTGCCGCAAAAGACCCCAGTCAAGCAAGAACCATCAGAGCATTCCAATCTAGATGTAGCCATGGATTTCACACGAATACTAGATCGTGTCGATCGAGCTCAAGATAGTTCAACTCCGTGCCCATCGCTGAAAAGCCCGGGCTCATCTGTATCGTCAGCATTTATGCCGCTAACCCAATTTGGTACCACCAGCTCAAATTCTATGCCGTATCCGTACGGCTCCAGCTTGAATACTGGACTATCATCCGGATTATCTACAAACAATTTAAATTCATCGTTACAGCATATATCTGGATCATCATTGCCGCATATATCGTCTATGTCCAACCCTAGATATCTACCCTATGACCCAATGGGTTTCAGAAAGTCTGCAGAGCCCGTTGATCGACTGATGAATGACCGATTAGTAAACGACCGCTTGGTGAATGATAGATTAGTGAATGAACGCCTAGAACGAAATATAAACTTACCGATCACAACGAGGCCTGAGAATATGCTGGCGAATAGTTTCTTGAGTCTACAGCATATAAAAAATTACGCTTCGCAGCAGATGCCACCGTCATTCTCTCCCTGCCCGAGCGGGGCTAGCAGATTAACTTAACTGCTAATGTTTAGATGTAGGTAAAGAGAATAAAGAATATATTTAGTTAAGTATAAGGGTTCCGTTTCATAAATGATCTTAATACAAAATAATGTTGTTGGAAACAATTTGAAACTACAATAGCAACCACTTATTAAAAATTAAAATTGAATTGGTGTGTTTAACATAGGTGGTAATTTAAAGCAGGTTGAAAGTAAAGCAGAAAGTGTCTTAAGGCACATTGTGCTTTACATTCAGCCTTCTTTAATCTTCTATCTGCTAGAATATAATAGAAATATTTTTTATGATCAATATTCATAACAGTATAAATTGGAACTATTTTCTACAGTAGAGGAATAAATTTAAGGCATAAAAAGGCATATGTATTGTTATGGGTTAGCTAGATTTAAGCAGTTGCCTCCCTTTAATACAGAAAACATGCCTTTTGCGGATTGGTTGTAATTGTGAGTTTTAGTGTACTGTATACTAAGATTATGATTATGAAACGGAGCCCAAAGGTTTGTTGTGATGTTCTGGTAACTTTCCATTCTTATTTTTATAACTTTTTCTTGAGCTTTTTTAATGTTTGGTTTGAGGAAATAGATGAAGCCTCCAAAGAGACTGTAGTACTGTGTGATATGGTGAATGATGGCATGGCCTTGTTGTCTACTGGGTTTCTCAGTAAAGTAAATGGCTTGAATATCGAGAATGTTGACGGTTTGCCTTCTATTCATAGATTAACACCCAGAAATTTAACTTTTTGCATGCTGGGGAATTTTTTTTGTCTGCAACAATTGTCGCCTGCTATTGTTCTAAAAATGGATTTTTCTAAATTTCTCTTCAAAACAAGATCAGAGTGTCAAACAGTTTGTATCCTGATTAGGCGCCGCATTATGCGGCATCTCATCAGGATCCAAACTTTTTGCAAAGGTAATCATTGTGGCTGGCACATATATCCACTGCTAGCATGGTAAGAGTTAACCCTGAACCCTAATCCCACATATAGGCGTCCTTTTCAAACAGTGTACATGTGAAGAGTACACTTGTCCAGTGCAAACAGAGAAGACCCAGATCAGAGGGCTCCAAAAGGAGCCCTCTGATCAGGGTCTTCACTGTTTGTCATAATGCCAAGCATTGATAAAAACAACCCTTAAAAGTCAGAAATGGACTAGACTAAAATGGCAACTGGAATTTTCCATTTAAAGTTTCAGGGAGGAAAGAGTTAATCTATTACTACATATATAGATACGCGTATTTGCCCATTTAATTTATCCCGCCGCTTAACAAAATAGTTCCATTTTATACAATTATGAATATGTATCAGAAGAAATATGTTTTTTATTCTAGCAAATGGTAGCTTAAAGCAGGCTGCCTGACTTTCAGGCCACCTACTTTAAGTGGTCACCAGCTTCAAACTTAAGAAACAGGCTATGGGGTAAAGGGTTAACTGGCTTAGATAGCTTGCAATTACTTCACCGCAAACAGTCTGGATCTAGATAGGAAAAAAAGCCATAAAGTTAAAATCTCAATAATAATGGGAGGCATGCATCTTTAATATCACTTAAAGAATGTTTTACCAGTAGCAGAGATATTATCAAGAACTGAAATATCAGTGGGCAGTGACTATTAATGCAAATAATTGCAGCATTATCACAGCGAACCTAAATGAACAAGTCTCCAGATGAGATGGAGTCAGCTACAATACTTTCATCATTTATTCCTTTACGTCTCTACAAATCCTATCTTGTGACCACTCATTAGAATCGTCTCAAAGAGACGATTCTAATGAGTAGTCATACCATAGGGTTTAGTTGAGAAATACAGATTTTAAGTATTTTACAAAGCCTTTGTTGTTACCACTCATTAGAATCGTCCCAAAGAGATGATTCTAATGAGTAGTCACAACATAGGGTTTAGTTGAGAAATACAGAATTTAAGTATTTGAATTTCTCCACTTTTCTGGAGTTTTTGTGAATTTACTGGTTTATATAATATACACATATTAAAAGATTGATATAAAATTATACAGTGATAATGATCGAATTAAACCCTGGTTTCTTCCAAGTGCTAGGTATGTTCTGAGCTATTTCTGAGAATGTTAATACTTTAGATAAACTGGTTTTAAACCTTTACCCCATAGCCAGTTTCTAGTTTCAAAGAAAATTGACCACTTAAAGCAGGTTGAAAGTAAAGCAGAATGTGCCTCAAGGCACATTCTGATTTACTTTCAGCCTGCTTTAAGCTACCATCTGCTAGTATATAAAATACATTTCTTACGGGGTATATTCATGAGTGTATAAATTTGGACAATCTCCTTCAGCGGAGGAATAAATTTTAATGTGTAAAATGGTGTATCTATGGAGTAAAGGGTTAAAAGAATGGCATATACAGTGATAATATAATCAACTTCTTTAACTCTAACAATGCTAGCAGTGAAACCATGATTGTTAACCTTTGCAAACAGTTTGGATCCTGAAAAAACACCATTTTATGTGGCGTCTCGTCAGGGTCCAAACTTTTTGACACTCTGACCTTGTTTTAAAAAGATTTTTTAAAAATTCTATTTTTAGAACTGTTGCAGATGAAAAAATTACCCAGCATGCAAAGCGTTATTAACAGCAGCAGTTCTGATATGCTAATATTACCAGGAATGAATAATGTCGTGTTGCCTCATTAAGTGAATTAACTAGAGGTGGGTGTCGCGCTCGAGTGTAATTTTCTCGGAGCAAGCATCAGTTATGTGCTACAAACTATTATTATGATTTTTGTTCGTCGACCCACCGGATCACTTCCATTGTTTTGTGTACAGAAACTCACCCCCCATGAACTCGTTGACGGTGGCTAAATTAATTCAACTATTATTATATTAATAGTATTATTATTATTATTATTATTATTATCATTGTGTAGATCATCTGATAACGACATTGCAACATAGTGGAAGTACAGTCGAACTTCGATATCTCTAACTCGGTTAGGTCAAACATACCTGTATTTCAAAGTTAAAACGTGGCTAAGCCACGTTTTAACTTTCAAATACGGGTATGTTTGACTTAACCGAGCATACAATAATGCAATTTGTGTGTCGATAAATCGAATAGTTCGAAATTTAGCGAGTTCGAGATATCAAAGTTTGACTGTATAGCCTTTGAGAGTTTGTACTAACTACTCCTGACCCTCGAAAATGTGCTACAGTAAAAACATCTCTTTAATGACACTTAAATTAAGCCTTAATGTGGTTGTTTAAGAACAGGTGACAGCTTAATGTATGACAGAAGTAATGCAGAAAGCTCCTTCAGCAGCTTTCTGCATTACTTTTGCCCTGCACTAAACAGTCCCTTACTTTTAAAGATCCTTATTATTTACTTGTATGATGCTATAGAGTGGGAGCACTGTATTCAACTTTTGGGAAAAAATCGCCAGGTTTTGTTGATCTTTGGGCTGTTTTTTGACATAATCTAAAATGAAAAAGCAAAAAAGGTGTAGACTCTAATCAGAGAAGTTTTCTGCTTTACTTTCTACAAAGGGTTGAAAGTCTTACAGAAACATCCACACCTCTAGTTTTACCATCAGCTAGTCAATATCAGCTATGGTCTTTGTCTAGGTCTAGTTTGTTTGCAAAATTTTATCATGCAATCAAGGAGATGACAGACAAATAATCAAGGCGACCACTCTTGTTGCAATGCAGTATATATGTTATTATTGTCCCCCTTGTGTAGCCCTCTGAATATCGGGGAAAACCCAATATTGAAAACTGGGAAACCCCAATATTGAAAACTGGGAAAAACCAATACTGAAAACTATTGCAAACAGCTTTCGATCCAGATCAGGCCCCACTAAATATGGGGCCTGATCACGATCATAACTGTTTGCCACTGTGTATTTCTACATGCTTAAAATAAGTTCCGTAATGACCCCAAGTTTGGGACCAACAGGCCTGAGCAAACAGTGTAGACCCTGATCAAACTGCTCCTTAAGGAGCAGTCTGATCAGGCTCTACACTGTTTGAAAAGTTGTGCCTCTTGGGAAAAATGACTGTTTGAGAAATTAATTAGATCAGTTTTTAGGATAATTAAGGCTGTTATACAGTATGTCCCAATTTTAGAAATTTTACGGTAAATTTAGAATTTGCTTTAAGCGGACAGCGTTTTGAGGAGATGATGTTTATAGGGTGTTCAAAGGGCAGTTGTCACATTCTTTTCCACTGTGTGGTGTCATTGTTTGATTGTGTATGTTCTTTAAGTATTTTTTTTCCATTTTTAACTTAAGCCTTTTGTGGTTATTACCTTCTTTTATTTTGAGTACTAATTTGAAATAAGACTCTGTAGCACAGAGAACTTTTCAAAAGGTGCAATAAAGAATTTCGCAAACATGAATGTTTGCCTGCTGAAAGATAATTTTCAGGCAGTTACCCATTAAATGCTAGTTTTCATTGGTTTCTGTTATTTTGAATATACTAATGTTAATGATAAAGTGTTATTGAAAATAATACTATATTTGGGATTAATTTTGCACTTTGAAAGTGTTGCATTTTTAGCTCACCTGGCACGTAGTGCCAAGGTGAGCTTTTAGGATCACTGGATGTCCGTCGTCTGTCGTCTGTCCGTCCGTTCACAATTGTTCGTTAACACTCTAGCAGGTTCAAATCTCATTGGATCTTGATGAAACTTGGTCACAATGTTTGCCTTAATGAAATCTAGGTCAAGTTTGAATGTAGGTCATGTCCGGTCAAAAACTAGGTCACTAGGTCAAATTATCGAAAAACCTTGTTAACACTCTAGAGGCTACAAATTTCATTGGATCTTCATGAAACTTCATCAATATGATTGCCTCAATGAAATCTAGGCCAAGTTCGAATGTGGGTTATGTCCGGTCAAAAACTAGGTCACTAGATCAAATCTTCGAAAAACCTTGTTAACACTCTAGAGACTACAAATTTCATTGGATCTTCATGAAACTTCATCAAAATGTTTGCCTTAATAAAATCAAGGCCAAGTTCGAATGTGGGTCATGTCCGGTCAAAAACTAGGTCACTAGGTCAAGTTATCGAAAAACCTTGTTAACACTCTAGAGGCTACAAATTTCATTGGATCTTCATAAAACTTCATTAATATGATTGCCTCAATGAAATCTAGGCCAAGTTCGAATGTGGGTTATGTCCGGTCAAAAACTAGGTCACTAGGTCAAATTATCGAAAAACCTTGATAACACTCTAGAGGCTACAAATTTCATTGGATCTTCATAAAACTTCATTAATATGATTGCCTCAATGAAATCTAGGCCAAGTTCGAATGTGGGTCATGTCCGGTCAAAAACTAGGTCACTAGGTCAAATCTTCGAAAAACCTTGTTAACACTCTAGAGACTACAAATTTCATTGGATCTTCATGAAACTTCATCAAAATGTTTGCCTAAATGAAATCTAGGTCAAGTAAAAATGTGGGTCATGTCTGGTTAAAAACTAGGTCACTAGGTCAAATCATCGAAAAACCTTATTAACACTCTAGAGACTACAAATTTCATTTGATCTTCATAAAACTTGATGAAAAGGTTTGCCTCAATGAAATATAGGTCAAGTTTAAATGTGGCTTATGTCTTGTCAAAAACTAGGTCACTAGGTCAAATCATCCAAAAACCTCGTTAACACTCTAGAGACTACAAACTTCATTGAATCTTCATGAAACTTGAACAAAATGTCTGTCTCATTGAAATCGAGGTCAAGTTAGAATGTCAGGGTCATGCCCGGTCAAAAACTAGGTCACAGGGTGTACATGGTACATGGTTACCAGGTGAGCGATTTAGGGCCATAGTGGCCCTTGTTCAAGTTCACCCCTCAAGTTCTTTTAAATTCTCTCATTAAGCAATTGTACTGATATTTGCAAACAGCCTGGATCCATATCAGATGCGGTGTATCCACATATCATATGTGGTGTATCTTTGCATTTGATCAGGATCCAAACTGTTTGTCACTCGAATTGTATGGAATTTTCTTCATATCCAGCAACCACTTAAATGAAAACCCATGAGACGAAACAGTCAATCTTAGATTTAATGCAGGCTATATTTGGAGGAAATAATGATTATTATTCACTGCTCAAAAGGACCTATAGTAGAGAGTTCTGAGCCAATGATAATGTTATATGTGTGTATGTATCACTTTATTACTTTTTATGTTGTTATTTGTTTTTGACCATGATTTGTATAGGTAGAGTATAGAGTTTGAGATTTTATTATAATTTTCTATAGTCATCATTACCTGTATGTACAGAAAAAAACAATTTCACACATGAGATTGCATTTGTATAGTAAATATCTGCATCTCAAACCACTTGCTTGAGAAAGGGGGTGGCTAAATACCATTATTCTCTCATTGTAGTCATATGAACAAGGTCACGAGAAAAGGTTCTTCAGGTACAGTAAAACCATTCTATAATCTCAATTCTCAAAATATGTTAATTACTTTGTGTTTATGACAGGTGACTGCTTGAAGCAAGGTGACAGTAAAACAGAAAGCTCCTTACGGAGCTTTCTGTTTTACTGCCACCTTGCTTTAAGCTGTCCTACGTCTTTTATTCAATGAATTAACCATGGTTTTAGTGGTCGTTATAGAGATGTTTTGTTGTATTTGCAAACAGTGTAGACTCTGGTCTGCACTGTTCTCAATGTCCTAAAGCTCCTGTTCTCACGACCATGTTCATATAGTTTCTTGTTGTATTTTTTCATGGTGTTTTCTTTTTTGTTTGTGAATAAAGGCAGATGCAGATGGATTAAATATTTAGACTGCAGTTTGGATAATGTTCAACATGTTTAGATAAAGAAACACTGCAGCAGGGGTCTGTTAATGTAAATAATACATTTATATTTGATAAATATGCAATGAACCATCTAGCTAGGAGATTTTTTTTCTCATTATTTCAAATTTTTGAAGATTGGTTCCATGTGCCTTTCATTCCTTATCAGGCCTGGAACCATTTGGTGTATAATCTCTAACTCTGAAGTCTGGTTCCTGTTCTCTTTAGTTATTTATATGGCCAGGAAACAGATTTTATAGTATGAAGATTTAAGGGAGCATTCTTACAACAACAAAAATGCATTTCATAACCGAGAAGAAAATATTTATTGGTTTATTTTCCTTGAATTGAAAATTCTATTGTTTAGACGAGCAATACTTTTAGCTCTTTGAATGCTGGGTAATTGTTTCCTCTGCAACAATTGTCGTCTGCTATTGTTCTAAAAATATAATTTTCTAAAGTTCTTTTCAAAACAAGGTCAGAGTGTCAAACAGTTGGATCCTGATGAGACGCCACATTATGCAGTGTCTCAAAAGGATCCAAACTGTTTGCAAATGATTATGTTGTCATGCTTTTGCTCCTATATAAGAGTTAAAACAGATTATCCTGTTAAGCTTAACCCATTAACCCATAGCCTGTTTCTAGTTTTGAAGATAGGTGACCACTGAAAGCAGGTTGAAAGTAAAGCAGAATGCGCCTTAAGGCGCATTCTGCTTTACTTTCAGCCTGCTTTAAGATTTTATCTGCTAGAATACTGAAAATATTTCTTCCCATTCTTATTTGTATCATTATAAGTTGGAACTATTTTCTTCAGTATAGGAATAAAATAGAGGCGTAAAAAGGGGTATTTATGGGTTAACATTCAGTGGTGAGACAAAGATCACCTTTAATGCTATCAAGTGAGCATTTATTTTGAGTGTTAAATTGTTTTTTCCAAAAACATATGATTTAAACTTGAGTCTATTTTACTCGAGTCTATTTTACTTTCCCAAGCTTATTCCTTGTTAGATGGTTCATAGCAGTTGTTAAGGTAAGCGTGAAATAGACACATAACTCATCCTGTTGAAACCAGTTCATGAACAAAACTGGTTTAACTCATTCCTCCCTGAAACATTTAATGGAAAATTCCAGTTTCCATTTAAGTCTAGTCCATTTCTGACTTTTAAGGGTTGTTTTTGTCAATGTTTGGCATTATGACAAACAGTGAAAATCCTGATCAGAGGGCTCCTTTAGGAGCCCTCTGATCTGGGTCTTCACTGTTTGCATAGGACAAGTGTATGCAAAGGACGCCAATATGCGGGACTTGAGTTCAAAGGGTTAAAGTAAAAAGAAAATTATTAATACAACTTTGAAATGTCTAGTGCTAAAATTTAAGTTCTTAACATGTTGTCATTGATACCTCAACATTTTTTTACATCAGAAACTTTATGGGTGACAATACAATTAAGTCTTTGCATGCTGGGTATTTTTTTCATCTGCAACAATTGTCGTCTGCTGATGTTCTAAAATTAGAATTTTCTAATTTTCTTTTCAAAACAGGGTTAGAGTGTCAAACAGTGTGGATCCTGGTGAAATGCCGCTTTATGGGGCGTCTCATCTAGATCCAAACTGTTAAAGGTAATCACAGTGGCACATATATCCACCGCTAGCATGCAAAGAGTTAAAACAACATAGGCAGCCTTTACAAAATATACAGGGGGCATTATGTAGAAAGGAAGCTTTCTGTAGTACTTTTCATTTTCTTCTATCTATCTATCTATCTATCTATCTATCTATCTATATATAATGCCAGACTCCACCTTTGTGTATTATCGGCATGGGGGGTTATGCGCCGTGCAGATTAAAAGCAAATAAAAGCTTCTTTATTGTCATCCTGCTTTTAACCCATTACCCCATAGCCTGTTTCTAGTATTGCAGATATAGGGGGACCACTTAAAGCAGGTTTAAAGTAAAGCAGAATGCACCTTAAGGCGCATTCTGCTTTACTTTCAACCTGCTTTAAGCTATTTTCTGCTAGAATATATAAACTACATCGTATGATTCTCATTTGTAACAGTATAAATTTGAACTGCTTTCTTCAGTAGAGGAATAAATTAAAGGCGTAAAAAGGCGTATTTATGGGGTAATGGGTTAAACTATAGCATGTCTTTTACACAGTCATTGTTTTAGACGTCATAATATTGTATTTAACTGGTAAAAAAAAAAAAAGATTTCCAGCCAACTACTTGACTCTTTTTAACAACAAATTATCATCAACTAACTGTAGTTGACTCTCTATTAAAATTCAGATTATCATCAGCTAACTGTAGTTGATTGTTAAAGGTCTAGTTCCAACAGGATGGGCAATGTGACTGGTGTTATATTTTTGTAATATTTAAGCATTACTTTGTAAACTAGGGCATATGTATGTTGTCAGTTTGAATGCTGCCACAGCATTAGACTGGTTTTCTGCTAGGCCGGAAACGCTTCGGCTGTCACGGCAACACTTTGCTTCTGATAATCTTTTTTTTGAAAAATGTTTGTTCACTAGGAATTTAATGATATTCAAATTTACAGATTTAAAAAGTCTGTAAATTTAAAATTGCATGATAAGCAGGCATTTTGTCAAATTGTATTAGTAGTTTTGACATCTGTGATGATTAAATTATTTGAAAGTGAGTACTTGAGGATTGACAGAATTTCTTACACGAGAAATTGATACCAGTGATTCATATAAAGTTGATCTTAGATAATTTGAACTCACTTTAGACTTTAGTAATACTTACCCAATTTTCTTCTGTTGAACTTCATTAACTTATTCACCCCTGAAACTTTTAATAGACAATTTCAATTTCCTTATAAGTTTAGTCTATTTTGAGTATTGAGGATTGATTTTAACCCTTAGCCTGCCAGTCACGACTATAGCTCCATATGCAAACAGCTTGGATCAGGATGAGACGCCGAGTAACTCGGCGTCTCATCCGGATCCAAGCTGTTTGACACTCGGACAACATTTTCAGCAATTTTGAGCAACTTTGAAGCACTTTGAAACTTGAAGCAGACGAGAAATATAGCAGACAACAATTTATTTGGCGGGCTAAGGGTTAAAGATATATTGCAGCCCTCTGATCAGGGTCTGCACTGTTTGTCATATTGCAATACATTGAAAAATATCAACCCTAAATAGTCAAAAATGGACTAAACTAAATTGGATACTGGAATCAGAGCACCAGATAAGGGTAGTTTTTCAAAAACTAAAATCTTTATTTCTGAATTAAACCCTATGGTGTCACTACTCATTAGAATCGTCTCGAAGAGACGATTCTAATGAGTAGTAACACCATAGGATTTGGTGCTGAAATGAGTGAGAAAATGTTTGATTTGTTGAAATAACTCCCTCTTATCTGGAGCCCTGCTGGAATTGTCCATTTGAACTGTAATATGCTTAACCCCTTACCCCATAGCCTATTTCTAGGTTTGGACAGGTGACCTCTTAAAGCAGATTGAAAGTAAAGCAGAATGCTTCTAATAAGGAGCATTCTGTTTTACTTTCAATCTGCTTTAAAACCATCTGTTAGGAATTATTGTAAGAAATATTTCTATGGTGCATATTTAAGACCGTAAAAATGGAATGATTTTCATTAGTGGAGGAATAAATAAAAGGCACATTTATGGGGTAATGGGTTAAAACAATTACCTAGCTAATGGTTTGAGACAACCTGTATTTAAAAATAATCAAGTAATACAAAAGTTTTAAGATTCATAGAAATCATAAAGAAACCATCAACAAAAAATGTTTAATGTACATGACTAAATGAGATGGGACAAATGGTATTAATTACATTGATCAAAATAAAAAAAAGCTGCTTATGATTTGTATAAAATATAAATCAGTTTCAAATATTGTGTAATCAAATATTTTTCAAAACTATATTTTTCATCATTTTTGTTGTCATGGCAACACAATGGCAATGTCAGGACAGGCAGAGCTATTTGCTCAAAATTTGTAGTATATCAGTTCATCGTTGACATATTTGAGTTGCCCCACCCACCAACCCTAAAAAGAAACCTTTGCACATGTAAGCTGATATGCACATCCTGTGTAGATACTGATCATCTACTCTAATAGCTACTACAGCGCTCCCTCTCTACAACGACTCCCAATGGGAGACAAAGATTGTTTGCGTTGTTCAGAGGGAGTCGTTAGAGAGAGGGAAATTGGCTTTCATTTGCAAACAGCTTGAATCCAGATCAGACGCCGCGCAACGCGGCGTCTGATCTGGATTCAAGCTGTTTGTCACTCGTCATAAAGTGTTTTTGTCAAAATGTCCAATATGTAACTTTGAGAAAAAAAGCAGACGACAATTTTAAGCAGACGACATTGCAGCAGTAAATTCGTTAGAAATAATCATCCTGTCCAGGGAATTGCGAAATGTGTCGTTCTAAAGAGGGAGTCGTTGTTGGGAGGGCCGTTGTAGGGAGGGAACACTACTACATTGGTTTGGAATACAACCTCTCCTTCAATAGCCATCTGTGCAATCATCTAACTGATATAACAGTAAACCCTTCAGGGCTGCCATAAGTTGACATGAAAAATCCTAAGATTTCCAAATTTGCATTTTTCAAGTGCGATTTTACGAATCGTACCTTTACCCTATATCCTTGTGCTTGTTTTTCTTTGACATGCGACTACTTAAAGCAGGCTGTAAGTAAAGCAGAATGCGCCTAAGGGCGCATTCTGCTTTACTTTCAGCCTGCTTTAAGAAACCATGTAGTGAAAAAAAATCCGGAGATTTAGGAAAAATCCGGAGAAATGGCAGCCCTGAAACCCTTTACTCCATATCCTGCTTCTTGTTTTGAAGACAGGCGATCACTAAACCTTTACCTAATAGCCCGTTTCTAGTTTATAAGACAGGTGACCATTTAAAGCAAGTTGTTAAAGCCTGCTGTAAGCTACCATCTCCTATGAGATAGAAAATCTTCATGACTGTATGAATTGGAACTATTTTCTCCAGTGTAGCAATATACTGAATGCGCTAAAAGGCACTTCTATAGAGGAATGGGTTAAAGCAGCCTGAAAGTAATGCAGAATATACATTAAGGCACATTCTGCTTTGCTTTCAGCCTGCTTTAAAGGCACACTCTGCTTTGCTTTCAGCCTGCTTTAAGGTACATTTTGCTAGGATTTAGAAACTGATTCTCGGCCATGATGCATATTCATGACTGTTTAAAGTGGAACTATTTTCTTCATTTAAGGAATAAATTAAGTGTAAAATGGTGTATTTATGGAGTAATGGGTTAAAAATGGACAATTTCAGCTTCCAATTAAGTTAAGTCCATTTTTAACTATTAAGAATTTATTTTTTTTCTCCAAATATTGCAAAATAAAGAACAGTGCAGACCCTGATGAGAGGGCTCTTTAAGGAGCCCTCTGAGAGGGCTCTTTAAGGAGCCCTCTGAGCTGGGTCTACACTTCTTTGCATAGGACAAATGTATTCTTCACAGGTACATTGTTTCTAAAGGATGTATTATACTCAATAGATTAAAGTATATTTTAATGAATATTCATAACATAGGGTTTGATGGAGGTAAACAGCAGCTATAATGTGCAAAGGTGTTTAGTAAAACTTTTTAAGTCTACTGTCTGTAGAGTTATTTCCCTTTTCATGTTTTTGTGCAATGCCCGATGGTTGTTTTTTGTGTTACATGTCATCGTTATATAGTGCTATATTGTACACGGTTGTTGGAAATATAACAAACACGATTACGGTAGTTTGAGTTGTGAAAAGGTGGGGTTGAAATGGGCGTCTTTCCAGTAGCCCTGTTTGCCCTCAAATTTGTTCAATTTTATTTTCACAAATTGGACAGATGTTGTTGGATGTTGCCTTTGTACGCACCTCACTCTCCCCTTAAGAGCTCTGTCAAAGCTTGAACCCTTTTTGAGTTGTTGCAGCCCCTTTTTTGTCCCCTTTTTTAGTGAAAATGTAAAGAGCTATGGTTTAGCTTCTTTTCAATGATGCCTTTTTCAATATTTTGTCATTTTGCTAGCTTATGGAATTGTTTTGTGACGATTTTACTTAAAGCATTTTTTCTCTCATAATTATTATATTTCTCTGAAACGTACTTGAGAAAAAAGGATTGCAAAATGTTTGAAGGTTCCAATTGTTTAGCCCTTTCCTCCTCACTCTGAAGTATTTACATTACCTTATGTTCTGTATGAGCTATAGGTACGGTAATCGAAATCTACAGTCAAATGTCTATCAGCTCATTCTCTCCGTAAACATCAAATAGACAGTTACAGTTTCCAATTTGGTTAAATTTAACAATATATTTCAAAATGACAAACAGTGTAGACCCTGATCAGAGGAGGAGCCCTCTGATCAGGGTCTACACTGTTTGCATAGGAAGTGTAATAATCACAGGTACACTGTAAATGACAAGTATACTCGTCGCTAGGGTTGAATGTATTAATACAAGTTTGGCTGTTATGGCAATAGAGGACTGGGCTAAAACAATGACAGACTGTGGGATATTGATAACATAATAGGCAGAGCTCCCTCCATCTTGTTCTATCACATGTTTTCCTTTCTTCATTCTTTCAGCATGGTCATCGTGTATAAATATCCATCTAAGCTATACTCCCCATGGCCCTAGGCAATCATATACCATCAGACCACACATAAATCATCTGTCAGAAAAAAACTGTGTTTTAGGATTTTTTCTAATTGATATGACTTATTTAAAACAAATAATCATGTGTAAAGCTTGACCACTTCTTTTGAAGTTGCATGGAGTACTCTGAAAGACAAAAGACTGCTAGTGGCAGGATAAAAATATTGTAAACTCTTTGCATGCTGGGTAAGTTTTTTCGTCTGCAACGAATTGTCGTCTGCTACTGTTCTAAAAACAAATTTTTCAAAATTTCTTTTCAAAACAGCCTCGTCAGAGTGTCAAACAGTTTGGCTCCCAATGAGACGCCACGTTACGCGGCGTCTCATCTGGATTCAAACTGTTTGCAAAGGTAATCAATGTAGGATATATCCGCCGCTAGAATGGTAAGAGTTAGGGCAAGGGAAAACTTAGTGAGCGACATGAGAAATATAGAAAGCCATTTTTGGAAGCTTTCTGTATTGTTTTTATAGCCTGCATTAATCTTCCTGTATGAGCTTTCTGCATTATTTTTATCCTGTATTAAGCAAACACTTGCCATCACAGAATTCCATGCTATTTCAACTACAGGTTGCTTAAAACAAGAACAACTGTATTTAGCCTTTAGCATACTTGGTAGGTACAATTGAAACTCGATCATTAGAACTCCCTTTAGTAGAACATACCCATATTTCAAAGTTAAAACGTGGCTAAGAATTATCAAAAAAAAAAAAATGAAATGCTGATAAGGTCAATTTAAGCTTTTATTATATGCCTTTGTATGATATAGAGCGTTTTCGCGTGTATCTGCAGAGTAAAATACAAGAGTCTGTATCAACCACTTTGTATTTTACTCTGACCTCGCTTTCGATTTAACGTGACATCATTTACGTACGTGTACAAGTGCCGCATTATTCATTGTGGCAAACAAAAAATCTTGTTCTGCTCCAAATAACTAATAAATTTTGGCTATAAAATGATTTAAACTACTATTTAATTGTTTCTGGTGTGTATTCAAGGCATATAATAAACACATCACCAGTTGGCAGTGTGCTACAGAGTGTTGCATTTAGCTCTCGACTTTTTTGGCGGAAACAACCGATCAGACTCGCGCCAAGGCGCTCGTCAGATCGGCTATTTCCGCCAAAATCGTCTCGAGCTAAATACATCACTCTGTATCACACTGTCAACTGGTAATGTGTATGTATCGAGTTTCGACTGTATTTTAGTCCTCAAAGTTTTCAGCTTTCAAAGATTATCCAGTCTATAATGTTGAGAAAATATTATCCATGTCATTAAAATATACTCATTACATTGGCAAACAGTGTTGACCCAGATCAGAGGGCTCCTATAGATTAGCCCTCTGATCAGAGTTTACTCTGTTTGCTAATTTAGACCAGTATTTATTAAACTACCCAGAATTCCAAGTAGACTGGTTTGTGTCAAGGTACCTAAAAAGATGCACAAAAGGAAACAAGAATTACTCAGTGTTGAAAGAGTTAAGAGATGTTATAGTGCGATTTTTTCTGACTTGTCCAAGTTATTTTTAGAACAGAATAGTTCATAATGGTAAATAGATAATAGGGTAACATCGGACCTATATAGTCGTATACTGATAAGCATGATCCTCGTGCAGCACGAGACAGCTGCGCTAATTTTAATGATGTGTTATTCATTCTCAATAAATGTGTTTATGCTAAAACTATAATGTCCATTGCAAACAGGTTGGAGCCAGATCAGACGCTGGGTAACCCGGCGTCAGATCAGGCTCCAACCTGTTTGCCACTTAGATGGAAAAGATAGTTTGAAATTCCTTAAAGTAATTCTCTACAGTTTAGTGCATTGCGTTTGTGTTTAAACGAGAAAGAATAATGTCTTCTCTACTGTACATTACGCACAATAAATACAGCTATCCGTATCCCTAGCTGGCTGTAAGGAATCAATCGAGTACTATGATAATCCCTTTATTTTTTTAGAATGTTCCAATCTAAAAATAACTCGAAAAAGTCAGAAGATAACACTAATAATGCTTTTCCATTGAATAGCTGAGGAATGAGGTTTAACTATTTTTTCAAAATTGGCATAATTTTTTTAACTTGACTGACTTAATGGCTAACTCTGTATATAATACATCTCATCATGAACAATCAAGCTAATATCATGACCTTTTTTTTTTGTATTTCACCCAAATTTAGCTTTGGTTTCGTATATAGATTCTCTCACACAAAAAAGTTGTTCCCCTTTACCATCATATTTGCTTTGCGTCTAGACAAAGATATAGATCTAGTTATATTTTTGTTCAGAAACTAGCGGTTAGACCAACTCGTATTTGCTATTACACGTAGTAATAATTGGATGTATACCAAGCAGTGTGGACCCTGACCAGATGCCCAATGTTGAGTATTTGATACTAGATCCAAACTGTTTGATAAAAGCATCAATCACTTAAAACTCCCAGCTTGTGTATGGGTTTTCCAAAGTTTTATTTCATAGGTTTATTTTCTCAAAGACATTTCAAAGGTTGTCCGCAGTGAGCAACTCTAAATAATGACCTGCCCGGTTGGTAGAATTTTATATTGGTAAAAACTGCTTAAGGCCTACTGTCAAGCTCTATTTTAACCCTTTTTGCACTGATTTTTCCTTATGGTTTTTTCATCTTTTAAAGCAATTATACATTCAAACTTCGATATCTCGAACTCGGTTAATCGAACATACCTGTATTTCAAAGTTAAAACGTGGCTTAGCCACGTTTTAACTTTGAAATATGGGTATGTTCGACTTAACCTAACACGAAATAATGCAGTTTATGTGTCGAACTATCGGATAGTTTGAGTTCAGCGAGTTCAAGATATTGAAGTTCTACTGTGGTTTTATGTTGATTTTTAGGCCTAGAGAGTAATGATGTTGAATCTGCTTGACCTCTATGAAATGAGTTCCAGTGTCATGCAGGCCAAATGTTTTAGGGATTTTTTTTATCTAAAGTGTCCTGTTTTTCAACAAGCATGGTGATTTTCTTATTACAGTTGACTGTTAAATGCAGAACAAACAGAAATCAGAAAGTTCCATTAGGAGCTTTCTATCTTTCTTTCATCTTGCATTTTACAGTCACTTGTATTTAACCCATTACCCCATAGCCTGTTTCTAATTTTAAGAATAGGTGACCGCTTAAAGCAGGTTGAAAGTAAAGCAGAATGTGCATTAAGGCACATTCTGCTTTACTTTCAGCTTGCTTTAAGATACCATCTGCTAGAATATAGGAAATATTTCTTATCATACATATTCATTAGAGTATAAATTGGAACTATTTTCTTCAGTGGAGGAATAATGTAAAGGCGTGAAAAGGGGTATTTATGGGGTAATGGGTTAAGACTGCTGTTTCATGTTTTAACGGCTGACACAAATTTGTGTTGACCCTTTCACTAATAGCTTGTTTTAGTATTGAAGACTGATGGTTGCTTAAAGCATGTTGAAAGTAAAGCAGAATGCTCTTTATGGAGAATTCTGCTTTAAATGAATCCTGCTTTAAGCAACAATTACCACTTGCTAGGGTAAAGGAACTATTTCTTATGGTGCATATACAAAACTGTATAAAGTGGAACTATTCTTTTTAATGAAGGAACAACTTAAAGGGTAAAAATGTGTATTTATTGGGTAAAGGGTTATGCAACAGTTAAAAAGAACCATTGATAGATTATTCATACAACAGAACAAAAATAATTTATTAACTCTTTCCTCCCTGAAACTTTAAATGGACAATTCCAGTTTCCACTTTAGTCTAGTCCATTTCTGAGTTTCAAGGGTGGTTTTTGTTAATGTTTGGCATTATGACAAACAGTGAAGACCCTGATCAGAGGGCTCCTTTCGGAGCCCTCTGATCTGGGTCTTCACTGTTTGCACAGGAAAAGTGTTCTATTCACATGTACACTGTTTGAAAATGACGCCTGTATGCGGGACTAGGGTTCAAAGGGTTAATCTGGTCCTGCATTTTCCAACCACTTCACTGAATATTTGGCTAACCCTTTACTCCATAGATTCTGTCACATTTTTAAGCCTTAATTTTTTCCTTCACTGAAGAAAATAGTTTCAATTTATAATCAAGAATATTTAAGTAAAAATTATTCTAGTAGATGGTATCTGAAAACGGGCTGAAAGTAAAGCAGAATGCGCCTTTTTCTAGTATTAACCCATTCTCCCATAAATACGCCTTTAATTCATTCATACTTTGAAGAAAATAGGTCCACTATTATACAGTTTCTGAATATGTATCATAAGAAATATTTTCTATATTCTAAAAGATTATAGCTTAAAGCACGCTGAAAGTAAAGCAGAATGCGCCTAAAGGCGCATTCTGCTTAACTTTCAACTTGCTTTAAGTGGTCACCAATCTTCAAAAGTAGCAACACAGGGTAATGGGTTAAAGATAGATGACCTGCTTTAAGTGGTCACCTGTCTTCAATACTAGAAACAGGCTATGGGGTAATGTGTTAACAGAGGTTGACTGTCAGTTTGTGTTATGCAGCCATTCAGTAAAAAAGCATAAAGCTCTTTAACTCTTTGAACCCTAGTCACGCATATATGCGTTATTTGAAAACAGCATACATGTGAGGAGTACACTTGTCCTATGCAAACAGTGTAGACCCTGATCAGAGGGCTCCTTAAGGAGCCCTCTGATCAAGATCTGCACTGTTTGTAATTTTGACATATTTTGTAAAAATCAACCCAAAAAAGTCAAAAATGGTCTAGACTAAATTGAAAAATAGAATTGTCCATTTGAGGTTTCAGGGAGGAAAGGGTTAAATTAAGATGACTGTTTAATGCAGGATACATTTAAAGCATAAAGCTCCTTTAGGATTTTTGTGCTTTACTTTTGTCCCTCAATAAAGCTTCAACTTTTTGTTTTGCAGCCATTCATTGGGGAAAAAAACTCTCTAAATCCAGATGACTGCTTAATGCAGTACATAAAGTAAAGCAGAAAGCTCCTTTATGAGCTTTCTGCTTTACTTTTGCCCTGCAATTAAACTGGAACCTGTTTGAAAAGACTGACAATTCCTCTACGGTTTAATGAAGGCTTATCAACAAAGTTTATTGTATTAGATATTCAAATCTAAGAGTTGCTTTAATTTTTTCCTCTCTTTTTATTCCTTTTGCTAGATATTTTTCAAACCTAACAGCCTGTTTCTTTTGCTTGAAATGTCAAGAACTATTGTGTATACTGTTAGTTCAACATTTTTTGTCATTATTTTTGGGACATGTATTGTCATATGTTTTAGTCTAGTGCCGTATCGTACTTTGCTAAGCAAATCAGCGCTTTGTTAAAAGTAAAATAAAATATTTCAACAAAGTTGAAACTGCATTTGTGTTGTTATTACTTCAGCCTTATGAATGTAAGGAGGTTGAGCGTTACCCATTGGTTTGCAAAACAATGATCAGGGTACCAGATAAGAGGTAGTAAACTGAACAAATCAAACATTTTCTCACTCATTTCAGCACCAGATCCTGTGGTGTGACTATTCATTAAAATCATCTCAAAGAGATGATTCTAATGAGTAGTACTAACATCATAGGAGCATTCAGCAACATGGACTATCATTACTATAGTTTAAATTTCAGAAATATAGCATCAGACCATAATTGTTTAACCCTCATAGAAGCGCCTTTTAGCGCATTTAATTTATTCCTCCACTAAAGAAAATAGTTCCAATTTAATCAGTCAGGAATATGTTTTTAAGAAAAAATTTCCATATTCTAGCAGATGGAAGCTTAAAGCAGGCTGGAAGTAAAGCAGAATGCGCCTTAAGGCGCATTCTGCTTTACTTTCAACCTGCTTTAGGTGATCACCTATTTTCAAAGTTAGAAAGGGGCTATAAGGTAAAGGGTTAAAATTGATAATCGGATGGCAGTGAAAGGGGTTAATCTGCAGACACTTAACCCTTTACCTGATAGCCTATTTCTAGAATTGAAAATAGGTTACTACTTAAAGCAGGTTGAAAGTAAAGCAGAATGCGCTTAAGGCTATTACCTGCTAGAATAAGGAAAGTTAGAATTAAACATGACACATATTCATTACGGTATATATTGGAACTATATTCTTCAGCGGATGAATATAATGCATGTGCTAAAAGTCGCTTCTATAAGGGAAAGGGTTAAAAAAACACATCAACAAACACTGGGAGGTCCAAAATAAGCTTTTAATACCAATAGCAGTAACAAGAGAATAAAACCCTTTAAAGCTTGAACCTCATTTAAATAATTAAACCAATCATCATAAAGGACATCTGTTGACGGGAGCTATATCTGACCAAGTGATTCTGGGTATAGTTGTATATTGGATATCTTGAAGAAGCCCCATTTTTTCATGGAGAATTTTGACTTCCTTATCCAGCCAAACCCTGTCGTCTGGTCCTTAGACACAATTTTCAGTTTGATGGCATCACCTGAATAGGAATTGAAGAACGTGTTACTATAATGGTATAAAAACATACACAGAAAAAAACTTTTGGCCCATTTCATGAGAAGACTGCAAATGGGTGCTGGACACTAGACTTTCTCATACTTGAGATGATTTAGTGACAGTGGAGAAAATGTTATTCTTTCCGTTTAAAGGCAAAGGAAACGCAAATCACTTAAATGTAGGAAATTACCATTTTTTGACATTTCTAATTATTGTTTTTTAAGCTGAGTGGCAAACAGTTTGGAGCCTGATCAGACGTCGAGTTACCCGGCGTCTGATCTGGCTACAAACTGTTTGCACTGGAAATAATAGTATTAGTGTAAATGCATTTATTTTGAAAGAATAACGTATGTTCCTACATGTATATAATGTATCTTAGTGCTGGAATTTGATGTCTATACAAATGATTTGAACAGACAACAGAATAATTTCATAAAAAGTGTTCTCTTTACTATACCTTTCTTCAGGGGCAAGTAAAACTCCTCTGCACCATCTGTGTCAGAAAGAGCTGTAACTCTGTAGTTGTGTGTTGCTGAAAAACAAACAAAAATGTTCAGAAAATTGTAAAATTAACCCTTTCCCCCATAGAAGCGCCTTTTAGCGCATTCAGTTTATTCCTCCGTTGAAGACAATAGTTCAAATTTATACAGTGTATCATAAGGAAAATTTTCTTTAAACTAGCAGGTGGTAGCTTAAAGCAGGTTGAAAGTAAAGGAGAATGCGCCTTAAGGCGCATTCTGCTTTACTTTTACCTGCTTTAAGCAGTCACCTATTTTCCAATCTAGAAGCAGGCTATGGGGTAAAGGGTTAAAGCAGGCTGAAAGTAAAGGAGAATGCAGGCTATGGGGTAAAGGGTTAATGATATGAAGCCTATAAAGTATCAACCTTACATTATGGAAGTCACAGGTTGCAGCTCAATGCAAGATAAAACGAGGGATGTGGATCCCCAAGTGTAGGGGTAATGCCTCACCGTAAGTCATATCCTCAAAGCACAGCTCTACCGTGCTTGCTGCAGTGTTCGCTCTGGGAAGTCGCTCATTAAACTCTGGTTTACAGTGATTCGTCTGTAGAAAAATAAAAATTAATGGTCAATGGAAGCTGGGCTCTAGATCAAGTAAGTATTTCCAAAACTAAAATCTCATCTGTATGTCTGTAGCAAACTCTATGGTGTGACTTCTCATTAGAAATATCCCTTTGAGACGCCCCCAGAAACCTTCCTACAGTGTCATGGTTCTGGGGCTTAATTGTCATAGGGAATTGTTTCTGTTTATTAGACCGAGATTATCCCCTCTGCCAAGAGCTAAAAGGAAGGCAGATCGGTGGTGTTGATCCCATGCGCTGTTTTGCAACGAACGAAATTAGAAGAAATCATCTCACCATCCCTCATCATTCATTGGCGATATTATGACCTATTTTGTGTCGCAGTGCCGTAAACTCATTCACCCTCTTTGGGACAATTCTAATGAGCAGTTAAAACATAGGGTTTGATGCAGTCATAGAGGGGAAAATGTCATGGAATATTTTGTCTATTCACTTTTATCTGAAGTCATGAATTGTTATTAACTCATTACCCCATAAATACGCCATTTAACTCTTTCATCCCTGAAACTTTAAATAAACAATTCCAGTTTCAATTTTTGTCAGGTCCATTTCTGGCTTTTAAGAGTTGTTTTTGTCATTTTTGGCATTACTGACAAACAGCGAAGACCCTGATCAGAGGGCTCCTTTCGGAGCCCTCTGATCTGGGCCTTCACTGTTTGCACAGGACAAGAGTACTATTCACATGTACACTGTTTTAAAAGACGCCTTTATGCGGGATTAGGGTTCAAAGAGTTAACACCTTTAGTTTATTCCTCCACTGAAGAAAATAATTCCAATTTATACAGTTATGAGTATGTATCAGAAGAAATGTTTTCTATATTCTAGCAGATAGTAGCTTAAAGCAGACTGAAAGTAAAGCAGAATGCACCTTTAAGCGCATTCTGCTTTACTTTCAACATGCTTTAAGTGGTAATCTATTTTCAAATCTAGAAACATTCTATGGGGTAATGGATTAATGGAAAATGGAATCAGGATGAAATCTAACATCTGATAATCTATTAATCACATTGCTCTATACCCTTTTTACCCCTTTCATTACATTGTAATTCTCTGCAAGTATTCTTTACCTTGGAAGTCCTGAACATAAAATACAGAAAGCATTCCAGTATCTTTCCAGATGGTAGCTTAAAGCAGGTTGAGAGTAAAGCAGAATGCTCCTTAACCCATTACCCCATAGCCTGATTCTAGTTTTGAAAATAGGTGACCACTTAAAGCAGGTTGAAAGTAAAGCAGAATGTGCCTTAAGGCCCATTCTGCTTTACTTTCAGCCTGCTTTAAACTATCATCTGGTAGAATTTAAAAAAATAGTACTTATCATACATTTTCATAACTGTGTAAACTGGAACTACATTGTATTTGCCTCAGTTGAGAAATATGTAAAAGGTGAAAAAAGACGTATTTATGGGGTAATGGGTTAAGGAGAATCTGCTTTACTCTCAACCTGCTTTTAGTGGTCAACTGTCTTCAAAACTAGATAACAGAACACAACAGAACTTTATTTTCACCCAGGTATAGGATATACAGCATGGGGTAATGTATACAATACAGAAAAGATATATTATGGTTCGGTTATGGGGTAAAATCTTTTGAAATAGACATTTTGAAATAAAAGAGGCTATGTGAGATGAGTGGTTGTAAGTCACTGGTATGTTGTTTCAAAACACCTGTGACTTGAGACGCTCATCAATGACATTTCGCAGTACGCTATGCGTTTGTGTACTATTTACCATAAAAGCAAACAGGTAAACCACTTCAATACTGCAGTCTAAGAGAAATGGCAAATGCAAACAATTTTGGATACTGAGTAGCTCAGAGTCTGGTCAGAATTCAATTTTTGACATAATTTATTGCACATATAAGAAAGAAAGATAACTCAAACTAAGACAAGGGAGAATACTTTTGCTGAAAAAGATAAGCCTTAAAAAGTTTGACAAGATAACAATAGCAGGGGAGGTAAGATTTTTCTAACATTTTATGAACAACAGTTAATGAAAGGGAGGTAACTATTCACAGTAGTCCTGTTAAAATATTGAGTTTGTTCCAAAAACCAATTGTCATCTGCTTCAAATATATCGTTTGCAAAAAAAGATAAAAATTAGTTTAAATGGTTTTAGATCGGAAGAAAAGATTAATATGAGTGACAAACAGCTTGGATCTAGATCAGATGCCACATTATGTGGCATCTGATCTGGATCAAAACTGTTTGCAAATAGTAACCAAGTTGGGCTTAGCATGCTAAGAGTTAAGAGAAGCATTTTGCTGTTCTTTCAGCCTGTTTTAAGCTACCACCTGCAAGGATATAGGATTTTTTAGCTCACCTGAGCCAAAGGCTCAAGGTGAGCTATTGGGATGGCCCTGTGTCCGGCGTCGTCCATCGTCGTTAACAATTGCTTCAAATGACATCTCCTCCTATACCGCTTGACAGAATTCAACCAAACTTTACTGAAATGTTCCTTGGGTCAAGCTCTTTCAAATTTGTTCAAAGAATTAAAACAATGCAGAACTCTGGTTGCCATGGCAACCAAAGTGAAAAAATAAGGAAATCTTAAAAAATCTTCTTGTCAAAAACTACAAAGACCAGGCCCCGAGGTTATAAAACTTAAAACGAACTCTGTGCTCAAAACTCAGTTTTGATCTCATGCTCTAGTTTTTACATAACATGCATTAAGTTATTTCTGTTTCCTCATTTGGATATATCGTTACCGTAGAATTATGTATGCAAATACTCGTTGTATATAAAATGTTCGCCGGAGAATTATGAGTTGAGAAAAATTCTGAGTTTTAAGCACAGAGTTCGTTTTAAGTTTTATAACCTCGGGGCCAGAGCTTAGATATTTGGCACATACATGTAGCATCATCTACAGGTCCTCTATCAAATTTGTTCAAATATTGCCCCTGGGGTCAAAATTGGCCCCGCCCCGGGGTCACAGTTTTACATAGCTTTATATAGTGAAATTTTCAAATGTCTTCTTCTCTGAAACCAATGTGGCCAGAGCTTTGGTATTTGGCATGGTGACACTTCTAGATGTCCTTTACCAAAATTGTTCAAATGGATCTGGTCAGTTGCATAACTAGGTCACAGGAGCTAAAAATAGATTTTTCCAATGAAAACTTAAAAAATCTTCTTGTCTGAAACTACAAGGGCCAAGGCTTAGATATTTGGCACATAGAATCGCCTACAGGTCCTCTATCAAGTTTGTTCAAATTATGCCCCTGGGGTCAAAATTGGCCCGCCCTGGTGGTCACAGTTTTACATTGAGTTATATAGTGAAATTTTCAAATGTCTTCTCTGAAACTAATATGGCCAGAGCTTTGATATTTGGCATAGTGACTCTTCTAGATGTCCTATACCAAAATTGTACAAATGGTTCTGGTCCGTTGCATAACTAGGTCACAGGAGCTAAAATTATATTTTTTTCAATGAAAACTTAAAAAATCTTCTTGTCTAAAACTTCAAGGGCCAGGCTTAGATATTTGGCACATAGAATCGCCTATAGGTCCTCTATCAAGTTTGTTCAAATTATGCCCCTGGGGTCAAAATTGGCCCCGCCCGGGGGGTCACAGTTTTATATAGAGAAAATTTCCAACTCTTCTTCTCTGACTCTAATATGGCCAGAGCTTTTATATTCTGTATGGTGACACTTTTAAATATACTTTACATATTTTGTTCAAATTGTTCCGGTCTGTTGCATATCTAGGTCAGTCCTGGACATAAATCAATATCTCCATTTTTTCAGCTATTCTCAGGTGAGCGAATTATGCCCCATGGGGCTCTTGTTTCATATGCATCAAATTTATGCCTGCATAAAATGGAACTAGATCTATTTTCTTTGGTGGCAGAATAAATCAGACATTTTTATGGAGTAATGAGTCAATACCCTAATCTAAATTCTAACATAGATCTGGGGCCCATTTCATAAATCTTTGTACAACAAATGTTGTAAGTCAGATTAAAAAAGTCTCAAGTTTTAATTAATTTTGCCATCTAGTCCTGTCTTGTGACATCTCTTTGGAATCGTCTTGAAAAGACGACTCCAAAGAGATGTCACAAGACAGGATTAAATAGAGAAATCAGAAATTAAATGTTTTTAAAGTTTTGACTTACGACTGTTTTTTGTCGTACAAAGTTTTATGAAACGGGTCCCAGGCATTTGCGTTACAGAAGTGACAGCATACCTCGGCATTTCTGAAGGTGTATGTTTTACAGGTGATGTGGTACAACTGTTCACTGATTCTGGCAATGTCTTGTCTATCAAGTCTCATCGCTCTACAAAGAGTAAAGAACAAATATTAACTCAACTGTTCACTGATTCTGGCAATGTCTTGTCTATCGAGTCTCACAGAACTACAAAGAGTAAAGAACAAATATTAACTCAACTGTTCACTGATTCTGGCAAAGTCTTGTCTATCGAGTCTCACAGAACTACAAAGAGTAAAGAACAAATATTAACTCAACTGTTCACTGATTCTGGCAATGTCTTGTCTATCAAGTCTCATCGCTCTACAAAGAGTAAAGAACAAATATTAACTCAACTGTTCACTGATTCTGGCAATGTCTTGTCTATCGAGTCTCACAGAACTACAAAGAGTAAAGAACAAATATTAACTCAACTGTTCACTGATTCTGGCAAAGTCTTGTCTATCGAGTCTCACAGAACTACAAAGAGTAAAGAACAAATATTAACTCAACTGTTCACTGATTCTGGCAATGTCTTGTCTATCAAGTCTCATCGCTCTACAAAGAGTAAAGAACAAATATTAACTCAACTGTTCACTGATTCTGGCAATGTCTTGTCTATCAAGTCTCATCGCTCTACAAAGAGTAAAGAACAAATATTAACTCAACTGTTCACTAATTCTGGCAATGTCTTGTCTATCAAGTCGCATCGCTCTACAAAGAGTAAAGAACAAATATTAACTCAACTGTTCACTGATTCTGGCAATGTCTTGTCTATCAAATCTCACAGAATTACAAAGAGTAAAGAACAAATATTAACTCAACTGTTCACTGATTCTGGCAATGTCTTGTCTATCAAGTCTCATCGCTCTACAAAGAGTAAAGAACAAATATTAACTCAACTGTTCACTGATTCTGGCAAAGTCTTGTCTATCAAGTCTCACAGAACTACAAAGAGTAAAGAACAAATATTAACTCAACTGTTCACTGATTCTGGCAATGTCTTGTCTATCAAGTCTCACAGAACTACAAAGAGTAAAGAACAAATATTAACTCAACTGTTCACTGATTCTGGCAAAGTCTTGTCTATCAAGTCTCATCGCTCTACAAAGAGTAAAGAACAAATATTAACTCAACTGTTCACTGATTCTGGCAATGTCTTGTCTATCAAGTCTCACAGAACTACAAAGAGTAAAGAACAAATATTAACTCAACTGTTCACTGATTCTGGCAAAGTCTTGTCTATCAAGTCTCACAGAACTACAAAGAGTAAAGAACAAATATTAACTCAACTGTTCACTGATTCTGGCAAAGTCTTGTCTATCAAGCCTCACAGAACTACAAAGAGTAAAGAACAAATATTAACTCAACTGTTCACTGATTCTGGCAATGTCTTGTCTATCAAGTCTCATCGCTCTACAAAGAGTAAAGAGCAAATATTAACCCATTTATAACTAGTATCCTTTTTAAGTATGTAAAGGAAACAGTGTTGACCCAGATCAGATGGCTCCTTAAGTCTCACAGATCTACAAAGTATGAAGATGAAATATAAACCCATTTACAACTTATAATAATAACCTTTTTAAATGGAGAAAAGAAAAACAGTGTAGACCCAGGCCAGATAGCTCCTTAAGGAGCCATCATATCTTCTATTTTCTAATACTATGTATACTTTATTAGGTTCCCCTGTGGATATTTTTATTTTCCAAAACAGGAACCAATCTACTTGGAATTCTAGGTAGTTTGCTAAATACTGCTCTTAACTAGCAAACAGTGTAGACCCTGATCAGAGGGCACTCTGATCTGTGTCTACAATGTTTGCAAATGTCTTGAGTATATTATAAACAGTTCCAAGGTCTTGAAAGAGTTAAGGCACATTCTGTATTACTGTCAACCTGCTGTAAGTCAAAACTAGAAACAGTCTATGAAGTAAAGGGCTAATTAATATGCCATTCTTCTTCCGGCTGTAAATTTTTTTTTTACTAGACTTTTATAAATAGATCTACGGTAATAGAAGTTTCTGGTTTTTTTTGTAATAGAACTAGATCTATGTGTCAAGTACCTGTGGATCAAACCCATACATACCCAGGAGCGACCTGCTCCAGTTTTTCACAAGCCTCTGTAATCTTCTTCCTCATACGGCTCACAATGTCAAATTCCAGAGGTCCTGCAGTCTAGAATAGTAAAAGAATATTTCTCATATAACCCTTTACCTGATAGAAGCACCTTTTAGCACATTTGATTTATTCATCCACTGAAGAAAATAGTTCCAATTTATACAGTCTTGAAAATGAACCATAAGAAAAAAAATCTAAATCCTAGCAGATGATAGCTTAAAGCAGGCTGAAAGTAAAGCAGAATGTGCCTTAAGGCACATTCTGCTTTACTTTCAACCTGCTTTAAGTGGTCAACTATCTTCAATACAATAAAAAGTTATAGAGAATATTTGGTGACTAGCTTTGAATGAGAAATGTTATCTGGCAAGGCGGATGAATATATCAGGTGAGCCGCAGGCGAACCTGATATTTTCAGAAGCCGAGCCAGATAACATTTCTCATTCAAAGATAGGAACCAAATATTCTATTTATCCTTGTCACAATAGTAAAATAAATAGAGAATGCTTTTTTTTAAGCTAGAGTCATTTTTGGTCCAGATAAGATTCTCACTAAAGAACTATGTTATTCTAGGAAAGCGCGCTATTATATAGATGACGTCAGTGACGTCACATCCTAGTTACGTTGAAAAGAAATAATAGAACCTTTAAAAATCTAGTGTTTTTCACTTAGGAAATCTAAAAGGTGGACACTTACAGAAGTATCTCAGCAAGCGACTGGTGGCGCGTACTCTATAACGCTTTGATTGCATCGAATAGGTCGTTACACGTCGGATTCTGTTGAAAGAGTTTAAGAATACCTTTCCTAACAGCGGGAAAAATAAGCGTCTCGGTAAAAAAAGTAGTTCCGGCTACAGGTCATGTGACCACTTGACATAATAACATCGGTCATGTGACCACATAGCATAATAAAGCAAAGTTTATCTGTCACCCCTTTATCCGTCAGGAAAACAGGCACGTGACAGGATAATATGAGGTAAAGGGTTAATATGAGTTGTGCAACGGAAAGATCATGTTATTGCATTGCAAACAGTACCAACCCATACTAATTGCCACTATATCTGGTATTGGTCTTCCCTAAAGCTTCCCTAAAGCTGCATGCTGGGTAATTATTTCGCCTGCTACAATTGCTGTTTACTAAGTACTGTTCTAAAAATAACAAATTTAAATTTTCTTTTCAAAACAGGGTCAGAGTGTCAAACAGATTGGATTCTGATGAGACACCGCATTATGCAGCATCTCATCTGGATCCAACTGTTTGCAAAGGTGATGATTGTGTAGCATGGTTAGAGTTAAATCTACCCTCTCCCCTTTCCCTCATAGCTTGGTTTCATTATAAAATGCATATGGCTGCTTAACCCTTTGAACCCTAGTCCCGCATATAGGCGTTCTTTTCAAACAGTGTACATGTGAATAGTACACTTGTCCTGTGCAAACAGTGAAGACCCATCAGGGTCTTCACTGTTTGTCATAATGCCAAACATTGACAAAACAACCCTTAAAAGTCAGAAATGGACTAGACTAAAAAGGAAACTGGAATTGTCTATTTAAAGTTTCAGGGAGGAAAGAGCTAAATCAGAAAGCCCCCTACCTGCAGCATAATGTATCGAGCTGCCTTCTCTTTCCGGAAAGCTGAGTTATATTTCTGCAGATTCCTGGAATATATGTCTTTCCTCTTCTCCAGTTCCTTCGTTATAGCCTACAGTACAATATTGATAATTATTGAATGTATACATGTAAATGTATAGTTAATCTTGTAAAGTAAAACCTCTCTATTACGACCACTTAATTATGTTAAATATTATGTGTTTAAGACACGTGCCTGCTTAAAGTAAGGTGACAGTGAAACAGAACGCTCGTTAAGGAGCTTTCTGTTTCACTGACACCTTGCTTTAACCCATTACCCCATAGCTAGTTTCTTGGATTGAAGATACATTACTACTGAAAGCAAGTTGAAAGTAAAGCAGAATGTGCCTCAAGGCACATTCTGCTTTACTTTCAGCCTGCTTTAAGCTACCATCTACTAGAATGAAGAAAATATTGTTTATGATAGAGATTTATCAATGTATAAATTGGAACTACTTTTTTTAGTGGAGGAAATGAAAGTCGTAAAAAGGCGTATTTATGGGGTAATGGGTTAAGCTGTCACCTGTCTTATACACAATAAATTATCCTCCTTTTCAGTGGTCGTAATAGAGAGGTTTTACTGTATAACATTGAAAGCAACAATAGGAGATTTCTGTATTATTTATATCCTGCATTACATGAGACAGTCAACTGTCTTAACCCATTACTCCATAGCCTTTTCTAGTTTCGAAAACAGGTGACCACTTACTGTACTACTTTGAGTCGTTCTATGTGTACTGGAAACTCCTGACTATTACAGGGAATGATGGAAGCGAAGTCTGTATAATACATGTTATTAACCCATTTTATGCGTGATACACTTACAGGTGTACCTCTAGGCAAACAGTTTTGATCTCAGATCAGGCCCCACATTGTGGGGCCTGATCTGAGATCAAAACTGTTTGCAGCAAAGTCAATATTATATCAGAAACTGCTAAAATATTTTGCAAAATATTTGAGTTATACCCGCTGCAGACGACATTTTTTAAAATGGCCACGATAGAACATGAGGCTGCATAGTACATGTTATTCACTCACTCACTCACTCACTCATTCACTCACTCATTCATTCACTCACTATCTAACAATATACCTTAACAGCTTTGAGTCGTTCCATGTGCTCCGGGCACTCCTGACTATTACAAGGCATAATGGAACAGGAGGCTGTATAGTACATGTTATCTTTCACTTACTCACTCACTCACTAACTCTCTCACTCACTCACTCACTATCTAATGTACCTTAATAGCTTTGAGTCGTTCCATGTGCTCTGGGCACTCCTGACTATTACAAGGCATGATGGAACAGGAGGCAGCATAGTACATGTTATCATTCACTTACTCACTCACTCACTAACTCTCTCACTCACTCACTCACTCACTCACTCACTATCTAATGTACCTTAACAGCTTTGAGTCGTTCCATGTGCTCTGGGCACTCCTGACTATTGCAAGGCATGATGGAACAGGAGGCAGCATAGTACATGTTATCATATTCCTTATAATTATCCTGGGAAGTCCAGCAATCCTAGCAATGAAATTTATAAACAGACAAACTATTTTATTCCTGCTTTTAAGAAAATACTTCCACTTTTTACAGTCATGAATATGCAACATAAGACATATTTTATATATCCTAGCAGACTATAGCTTTAGCAGACTGGAAGTGAAGCAGAATGTGCCCTAACCCTTTACCCCATTTCTAATTTTGAAGACAGGTGACCACTTAAAACAGTTGAAAGTAAAGCAAAATGTCCCTTAGGCGCATTCTGCTTTACTTTAAGTCAGTTTTAAAGCTACCATCTGCAAGGATATAGGGAATATTTCTTATGGGGCACATTCATGACTGTATGTAATGGAACTACATGTATTTTTTTCCAGAGGAGGAATAAACTAATTGTGTATATAAAAAGGAACTTAAAAAGCTGACCAGTGCTTACCTAATGCAATATAAAAATTAACTCTTTGAACCCTAGTCCCGCATATAGGCGTGCTTTTCAAACAGTGTACATGTGAATAGTACACTTGTCCTATGTAAACAGTGAAGACCCTGATCAGAGGGTTCCGAAAGGAGCCCTCTGATCAGGGTCTTCACTGTTTGTCATAATGCCAAACATTGAAAAAAAAAACCCTTAAAGGTCAGAAATGGATTTGACTTAAATGGAAACTGGAATTGTTCATTTAAAGTTTCAGGGAGGAAAGAGTTAAGGGAGATTTCTGTATTACTAACTCTTTCCTCCCTGAAACTTTAAATGAACAATTCCAGTTTCGATTTTTGTGAAGTCCATTTCTGGCTTTTAAGAGTTGTTTTTGTCAATTTTGGCATTACTGACAAACAGTGAAGACCCTGATCAGAGGGCTCCTTTCAGAGCCCTCTGATCTGGGCCTTCACTGTTTGCACAGGACAAGAGTACTATTCACATGTACACTGTTTTAAAAGACGCCTATATGCGGGATTAGGGTTCAAAGAGTTAAGCAAAAATCCACTGGTTTTTGTCTAACTCATAACATGCTAGGGGCAATATTATGATAACTTTTGCAAACAGTTTGAAACTGATGAAACACGGTGTCTCATCAGGATCTAAACCATTTGACAAAATGACTCTAATCGAAAAGAAATTGAGAACATTCTACTTTTAGAACAGTAATACTAAAATGAGTATCACAGACAATAATTGCTGAAGATGAAAACATTACGCAGCATGCAGAGTGTAAAATGATGCTGCCACTATACAGATTTCCTTAAATAAAGTCTATAACCCTTTCCCCTATAGAAGCGCCTTTTAGCGCATTCAGTTTATTCTTGCCCTGAAGAAAATAGTTCCAATTTATACATTCATAAATATGTATAATACAAAATATTTTCTATATTCTAGCAGATGATAGCTTAAAGCAGACTGAAAGTTAAGCAGAATGCGCTTAAAGCGCATTCTGCTTTACTTTCAACCTGCTTTAAGTGGACACCTATATTCAATACTAGAGATATGCTATGTGGGAAAGGGTTAATAAAGTATGGTTACCTGTTGAAGATCTCTCAGTTTCTCATATGGTTCCCCATGCTTTTTAATCAATTGTTTCAATAGCAGCTTCCTACGTCTCCAGTTCTCCAGCATATAATTCTTGAATCTAAAAGATAGTAAAAATGCAATTCTGAGTTTGGCCCTGATTAGAATTAGTTTGTGAGATTACAATGGCCATCTATTATAGACACATGGGCTTTCTCCAGATACAGCTTGTTTATTTTCGGCAAAGCTGGTATCATTTTAGAAAATAATATATTTATATATCTTTTATATATACATGTAGATCTATTATGTAGAGATCCTTTTTATCTATTTTATATTTTATTTTTTTGTTTTATTGCAAGTTCTAAAGATTGGTAAATTCATTTTTGCAATGGTATAAGGGAGCATTCAAAAGTTTCTTTTCACAACTTTTCTCATATTTGTTTGATAAATGAGACATTTGTCAAAACATTAGTTCCCAGAGCAACCAAACAACCTATACAGTAAAACGGTAAAACTCTCTTTTTTCAACCACTGAAACGAATGCTTATTGAGTGTATAAAAGGCAGGTGACAGCTTAAAGCAAGGTGACAGTAAAACAGAAAGCTCCTAAAGGAGCTTTCTGTTTTACTGTCACCTTGCTTTAAGCAGTCACCTGACGCAAACGTCTAATAATTAACACAAAGAAGTGGTCGTAATAGAGAGGTTTTACTGTATTTGACCAAACATTATTTTCCAGAACCACCAAACAACCTATACTAACATTTTCTCCCATAGTAATATCCACATATGTCTCCAATTATCATGAGTGATTTCAATAAATTGGAATTATCTAATTAATGTAAATTAAACAAATGTAACTAACTAAAACTTTTGCAAACAGTTTGGATCCAGATAAGGCCCCAAATAACTCTGCATCTCATTATGACCCAAACATTTTGACACTCTGACCTGGTTTTGAAAAGAAATTTTAGAATGGTAGAAGAGGATATTTTAAAAAAAAAATAAATATTTGCATTAGAAGAAACGAACATAGAGTCAATCTTGCATAAAGTGGCCACTCATCAAAGTAGCATTTAGAGGGATATGATCAGTATCCAAACTTTTTGTCACTGGTCTTCACTCTATACAATGTTTCAATACAAAATTGCATAAACTTTAATTTGACTCATTTTGCATCTGATCTTGATCAAAGCTGTTTGACACTTGTTTTTAGGTGTCTTTTATTTAAAAGTGTATAAATATCTGTGGTGAAAGCCCTATGCTCCAACCAGAGCAAAGAGGATTAAGGGCAAAACATAAATTTCAATTTCACCAAAATTGCAGACGACAATTTCAAAATAGACAGCATTTCAGCAGGATAAGGGTTAACCCATTACCCCATAGCCACTTTCTAGTTTTGAAAATAGGTCACCACTTAAAGCAGGTTGAAAAAGCAGAATGTGCCCTAAGGCACATTCTGCTATACTTCCAGCCTGCTTAAGGTCCCATCTACTAGAAAAAAGAAAATATTTATAAGTTTCACTATAATTGTATAAATTGGAACTACATTGTATATTATTCAGTTGAGGAACAAATAAGAGGTGTAAAAAGGTGTATTTATGGGGTAATGGGTTTAAAGGTACATACAGTGTAGTGCCGCTAGACACCGTTAGTTTCCCTTGAGGCTGGCTGTACATGAAGGCAGCATCTCTGAGAGCAAAGAACAACTCATTCAGGGGCTCAACTGAAACAGAAATCAAAACCAAATACCTACCCTCTTCACCCTATAACATATATTCTAACCTTCAAACAAAAACCCTCTTAACCCAAAAACAAATATCCTCTAACCATCTAACTAATACCCTCTTCACCCAATAACAAATATCTTCTAACCTTCTAACAATTACCCTGCAACCCTCTAACAAATATCCTCTAACCTTCAAACATAAACCCTCTTAACCCAAAAACTAATATCCTCTAACCATCTAACTAATACCCTCTTCACCCAATAACAAATATATTCTAACCTTCTAACAATTACCCTGCAACCCTCTAACAAATATCCTCTAACCATCAAACAAATACCCTCTTAACCCAAAAACAAATATCCTCTAACCATCTAACTAATACCCTCTTCACCCAATAACAAATATATTCTAACCTTCTAACAATTACCCTGCAACCCTCTAACAAATATCCTCTAACCATCAAACAAATACCCTCTTAACCCAAAAACAAATATCCTCTAACCATCTAACTAATACCCTCTTCACCCAATAACAAATATATTCTAACCTTCTAACAATTACCCTGCAACACTCTAACAAATATCCTCTAACCTTCTAACAAATACCCTCTTAACCCAATAAAAAATATCCTCTAACCATCTAACTAATACCCTCTTCACCCAATAACAAATATCTTCTAACCTTCTAACAATTACCCTGCAACCCTCTAACAAATATCCTCTAACCTTCAAACAAATACCCTCTTAACCCAATAACAAATATCCTCTAACCATCTAACTAATACCCTCTTCACCCAATAACAAATATCTTCTAACCTTCTAACAATTACCCTGCAATCCTCTAACAAATATCCTCTAACCTTCAAACAAATACCCTCTTAACCCAATAACAAATATCCTCTAACCATCTTACTAATACCCTCTTCACCCAATAACAAATATCCTCTAACCTTCTTACTAATACCCTCTTCACCCAAAAACAAATATCCTTTAACCTTCTAACAAATACCCTCTTCACCCAATAACAAATATCCTCTAACCTTCTTACTAATACCCTCTTCACCCAAAAACAAATATCCTTTAACCTTCTAACAAATACCCTCTTAACCCAATAACAAATATCCTCTAACCATCTAACAAATACCCGACAACCTTCTAACAAATAACCTCTAACACTTCTAACAAATACCCTGCAACCTTCTAACAATTACCCTCTACCCATCTAACAAATACCCTGCAACCTTCTAACAAATATTCTCTGATCTTCTAACAAATACCCTGTAACCCTCTAACAAATATCCTCTAACCTTCAAACAAATACCATCTTCACCCAATAACAAATATATTCTAACCTTCTAGCAATTACCCTGCAACCTTCTAACTAATACCCTCTTAACCCATAACAAATATCCTCTAACCTTCTAACAAATACCCTGCAACCTTCTAACAATTACCCTGCAACCTTCTAACAAATACCCTCTTCACCCAATTACAAATATCCTCTAACCTTCTAACAAATATCCTCTGGTCTTCTAACAAATTCCCTGCAACTCTCTAACAAATATCCCCTAACCTTCAAACAAATACCATCTTCACCCAATAACAAATATCCTCTAACCTTCTGACAAATACCCTACAACCTTCTAACAAATATCCTCTGACCTTCTAACAAATACCCTGCAACCCTCTAACAAATATCCTCTAACCTTCTAACAAATGGCCTCTTAACCCAATAACAAATATCCTCTAACCTTCTTATAAATACCCTGCAACCCTCTAACAAATATCCTCTAACCATCTAACTAATACCATCTTCACCCAATAACAAATATATTTTAACCTTCTAACAAATACCCTGCAACCCTCTAACAAATATCCTTTAACCTTCAAACAAAAACCCTCTTAACCCAAAAACAAATATCCTCTAACCATCTAACAAATACCCTCTTCACCCAATAACAAATATCTTCTAACCTTCTAACAATTACCATGCTAACAAATATCCTCTAACCTTCTAACAAATACCCTCTTAACCCAAAAACAAATATCCTCTAACCTTCTAACAAATACCCTGCAACCTTCTAACAAATACCCTGCAACATTCTAACAATTACCCTGCAACCCTCTAACAAATACTCTTTAACCTTCTAACAATTACCCTCTACCATTCTAACAAATACCCTGCAACCTTTCTAACAAATACCCTGCAACCCTCTAAAAAATACCTTTTAACCTTCTAACAAATATCCTCCAACCCCTCTAACAAATATCCTCTAATCTACTTACAAATATCCTGCAACCTTCTAACAATTACCCTCTACTTTCTAACAAATACCCTGCAACCTTCTAACAAATATCCTCTTAGTATTCTAACAAATACCCTGCAACCCTTTAACCTTCTAACAAATATCCTCTTAGTATTCTAACAAATACCCTGCAACCCTTTAACCTTCTAACAAATATCCTCTAGCCTTCTAACAAATACCCTGCAACCCTCTAACAAATATCCTCTAACCTTTTTTTTTTACAAATATCCTCTAACCTTCTAACAAATACCCTGTAACCCCCTTACAAATATCCTCTAACATTCTGACAAATATCCTCTAACCTTCTGGCAAATATCCTGCAACCCACTTACAAATATCCTCTGACATTCTAACAAATATCCTCTAACCTTCTGGCAAATATCCTGCAACTCACTTACAAATATCCTCTAACCTTCTAACAAATATCCTCTAAACTTCTAATAAAAAATACCCTGCATCCCTTTAACCTTCTAACAAATATCCTCTAACCTTCTAACAAATACCATGCAACCCTCTTACAAATACCCTCGAACCTTCTTACAAATATCCTCTAACCTTCTAAGAAATACCCTGCAACCCCCTTACAAATATCCTCTAACATTCTAACAAATATCCTCTAACCTTCTAACAAATACCTTGTAACCCTCTAATAAATACACCTTTAAACCAACTATTCCATTACTTTCTAAAAATATTCCCTAACGTTCTGAAAAAATACCCACTAACAAACAGTCCCTAACCTTTTAACAGATACCTTCTAACCTTCTAATAAATACACTCTAACCCTCTAACAAAAGTTCCCAAACCTCTTAACAAATACCCTCTAACCAATATCCCCATACACTTAAACAAAAACCCTCTAACAAATATTCCCTAACCCTCTAACCCTCTAACAAATATTCCTAAACCCTCTAATCCTCTAACAAATATTTCTAACCCTCTAACAAACACCCTCTAACAAATATTACCCAACCCTCCAACCCTCTGACAAATATTCCCCAACACTCTAACAAATAACCTCCAACCCTCTGACAAATATTCCCCAACACTCTAACAAATAACCTCTAACCCTCTGACAAATATTCCCCAACACTCTTACAAATACCCTCTAACCCTCTGACAATACCCTCATCCCCTACTACAAATACTCTCTATCACTCTATTGAGTCTAACAAATACTCTGTACCAAATTATAAGATATACTTTAACCCTCTGTCAATACACTCTAACACTGAAGACAAAATCATGATTACTTACAATATTGATGAGATGCAGAGTCTGACCAGGATCTAAACTGTTTGACATCTAGAGTCTATTTTTAACAGACATTTTAGAAAAATCTAACTTTATGCCAGTAACAGATGACAAATATTGCAGACAAAAATGATACAATGCTCCCTCCCTACATGGACATTCCGAACAAAGAGTCTCTCCTTACAACAATGCTTGCCCCTGTTTCCTAAGACAACTATGTCTAACTATTTCACTGATAGGCTGCTTAAAATTGTTGTCTGCTAATTTTTCTCAAATTTATATTTTAGCAAAAAATCATAATGACGAGTGGTAAACAGCTTGAATCCAGATCAGACGCCGCGTTATGTGGTGTCTGATCTAAATTCAAGCTTTTTGCAAATGAAATACAAGTTGTGCTCAGCACTCAAATGATATTATTTTCCCTCCCTATAACGACTCCCTCCAAACAACACACCTACTTTTTGTCTTCCAATTGGTATTGTTGTAAAGAGGGAGCACTGTACTCACCAATCAATAGAGATAACACTTTCAATACTGAATACCTGTTTTGGAGGTCTATGCAAACAGTTTGGATTCTGATCAGGCATGCCTGTCCGACTTTATGTGGGCCTCAAAACTAGAACAGACTACCATATATATGTGGTAAAAGGTTAATCCACTTACCTGAATATCTTTCCACATATGTCAGTTTATGTAGAATCTCTACTGGCGCGGCCTGGTTCCCAGTTAGGTTTGGATATCTATAGAGTCTCTCGGCTAACTCTAGAAACACTTCCAAGCTGTTGAATCTGCAATAGTGATTGCCCATTAACCTATTACTCCATAGATACACCTGTTTACACCTTTAATGTATTCCTCCACAGATGAAAATAGTTCCAATTTATAGGTGTCAATATGCACCATTAAAAATATTTTCTATATCCAGGCAGACAGTCAATGCAATCTCTAACAAAGAAAAAAATATGCATTAGGAGCATTCTGCTTTACTTTAACCCCGATTTAAATGGTCACATGTATTCAAAACTAGAAACAGGCAACATGGGTTATAAATAGTTAAACATAATTATCTATGCTGGAAACCAGTCTATATGTATTTTTAGCAAACAGTGTAGACCCTGGTCAGAGGACTTTGCATTGTTTTATTTTTTTTTCTATTCAAATTCCCATATTGAAGTTACAAAAAACAATATATGTGTAGATCTAGGTCTACATAGTTTGCAGTTAGTGTCTGAATGACTTTTTGGCCCTTTGAATTGAAAATCATTTAATTTAATTAACTGCTAACACTTTCAATCCTTATGTCCTGTTTCTATAAATAGAAAGAATACCATATCAATTTCAGGGCTGCCATTTCTCCGGATTTTTCCTTAATCTTCGGATTTTTTTTCTAGTACATGGTAGCTTAAAACATGCTGAAAGTAAAGCAGAATAAGCCTTAAGGCGCATTCTGCTTTACTTTCAGCATGCTTTAAGCAGCCACGTGTCAACAAAACTAGAAACAGGCGATGGGGAAAAGGTACGATTCGTAAAATCGCACTTGAAAAATGCAAATTTGGAAATCTTAGGATTTTTTACATCAACTTTTGGCAGCCCTGTTCAGTACAGTGCTCCCTCTCTACAACGACACCCAATGGGGGACACAGAGTGTGTGTGTTGTTCGGTGGGTTATGCTACAGGGAGTGAACATCAAAACTGGGCTTATATTTGCAGACAGCTTGAATTTAGATCAGACGTTGCGTAAAGCGGCGTCTGATCTTGATTCAAGCTGTTTGTTACTCATCATTATATTAATTCTATCAAAATGTCCACTTGTATCTAACTTTGAACATAATTGTCTTGTTTAGGGAACTGCTGCAGCAAGGGTCGTTGTAAGGAGGGATTCGTTGTTGGGGAGGTCCGTTGTAGGGAGGGAGCACTGTATATAAGCAGACAACAACAGTTTAGAAATTTACACTACAGGGCTGCCATTTCTCCGGATTTTTCCTAAATCTTCGGATTTTTTTCTAGTTCATGGTAGTTTAAAGCAGGCTGAAAGTAAAGCAGAATGCGCCTTAAGGCGCATTCTGCTTTACTTTCAGTCTGCTTTAAGCAGCCACGTGTCAACAAAACTAAAAATAGGCGATGGAGAACAGGTACAATTTGAAAAACGCAAATTTGGAAATCTTAGGATTTTTTATGTCAACTTATGGCAGCGGAGCCCTGACACTAGCAATGAATGTTATACTCTTCATTCACACAAAACCAGTGCATCTGTGAAGAGTTCACACCTCCTATGCAAACAGTGAAGACCAAGAATCAAAGGACTCCTGAAGGAAGTTAGGAACCCTCTGAGCAGGATCTGCACTGTTTTTCATTTCTAAATGTTGTTGAATTTATCTCTAAATACTCTAAAATATCGTTGGGAATATCGTCTAAACTTCGAAGTAATTACTCCGAGTCCAAACCAAAGGTACATATCACTGATCTAGATCTATGCAAGTATATAATTTTATCAAATAACCCTTTCACTCTCAATGACGCCTGAAAGCGCGTTTGCAAACAGTTTGGATCCTAACCAGACGCCGCGTAATGCAGCGTCTGGTTATGATCCAAACTTTTTTACCTCGCATCGATATGTTTTTAAGGCATACTACTTTGATTCTTACTTTGAAACGATCTTGCAAAACCAAAAAAATGAAGCAGACGACAAGAATCGGTGAAGGGGGTAAAATCTCACGAACGATTTGGCAGTGACAGGGTTAAATCTACTTAGTACTTACACTGGGCGTTCCGGGGACCAAAACGACACCTTTGGAATTCTAACAGATTCCATCCTGTTAATCCTTATGTTATCAATGCATAATGAATCCATTTAGAGCCATACAGCCATCCTCCATGCGTTGGTAACAAACTCAGTCTGAGAGATTCCATGGAGATAACGTCCTCGACGTACATATACGTCATATGACGTCATCCTGCATGCTTGCATTTAACTGCTAATTTTTCCGTGAGTGTTTTACCCCTTCACCGTTTCTTTGTCGTTTGCTTCAATTTTGTTGTTGGCAACATCGATCAACGTAGTATGACTTAAAACATATCGATACGAACTGTTTTCAAACGAGCTTTTATTAAGCGTCATTGAGAGTGAAAGTGTTAAGCATAAGCTATATGGAGGTTATAGTTACGTGAGTCACGTACATGTACCCGACAGATCAGCGATATTTCTCAGAAGGGATTCTACCAAGATTTAACACAGGGCTGCCATGTCTCCGAATTTTTCCTAAATATTCGTATGTGTATCCTAGCAGATGGTGGCGTGAGGCAGACTTAAAGTCAAACAGAATGCACCCTATGGCGTATTATGCTTTACTTCAACTTGCGTTAAGTAATCGCGCTTGAAAAATTGAAAATCTTAGGATTTTTCATGAACAACTTATGGAGCCCTGTTAGCCCTTTCCCCCATAGAAGCGACTTGTAGCCTGTCTAATTTATTCCTCCGCTGAAGAAAATAGTTCCAGTTTATACCCTCCTGAACAATTACCATAACTAAAAATGTTATATGTAGCCTAGCAGAAGGTTGTTTAAAGCAGGTTGAAAGTAAAGCAGAATGTGCCTAAAGGCACATTCTGCTTTACTTTCAACCTGCTTTAAGTGATCACCTGTATTTAATGTTATAAACGGGTTATTGGGTAAAGGGTTAACATCAATGTAGAAGACGTTATTCCAGAGACACTGTCTCTGGTTATTCTTTCTAATACAAATTGGAGCCGAACCAAAGGCTAGATCTTCTCAGTTTAAAAAGAATCAACATTTTCAAGAAAGTGTAATTTTTCTAAAATGTAATTAGATCTAGATTATCTAATTGCCTTTATACTTCGTTTAAACGGGAAATAATAACGTCTGCTCCAAGTTGTAGTTTGTTGTATCTAAATCATGATTGCAGTGTTTCCTTCTTCTTTTCTTTCCCTTTTTCATAGATGAACTGTCTATCGGTGGCGTCCCCCTTCTAATCTGGATCCGTGCATGGATGTGATATGATTGAGTGCATAGGTAGATATGCTTGACACATGATTTTGATTATATTTTTTATACCATCTACCATATTATACATGTAGATCTATAGAGAAAATATATATGGTCGATCTAGATAGATCTAGATCTAGATATAGTATAAAAAAATCAAAATGTGTCAAGTAGGCTATGCTTGTGTGTAGGCTAAATATATTAAATCGTTGCCTGTTGATCGCGACTTCACTGTTATTGCAAACAGTTTGGATCTAGATCAGACAATGTGTAACAAGGCGTCTGATATGGATCCAAACTAGTTGACACTCGTCTTTCTATTTATTTACTTAAAACTAGACTCTATCTTTAAAACTAAATTTAAAAAATTAAATCATAAAATGTAACAAATTTAGCAGACAAATTCAAAAGCAGCCGATAATAGAGCATGCTAAGGGTTGATTGATTTAGTCTTGAAATATTCTAAAAGGGAATTATAGAAGTGACTTTTGAAATAAATCGATTTAAGAAACTTCGAACTTTATTTCATTTTGAAATATATAGATCTATATCTAGAATTAATTAATCTACCCACTTATTTTCCCAATAACTGGCAGACCATTCAACTAGATATACATGTAGCAAGTAATTTTCACATGGTTACCTCCCCTGTTTAAAATACTGTCATTTGTAACGGCACGACAAACGTTCACCACACGTAGTTTCCTCTGCTAATGTCTCACCAATATCAGCTCTAGGTCTTCAACAACTGGTTTGTAGTGGTAATATTTAATTCTCCGCAACTGTGGCTTTAAAAAATGACAATTAGCCAATTATTTTTCAAGCGACGTCAATTCTGTGATGTCCTAGTAAAGGAAAATGCAAACCGAAACTTGTGTCAGCCCGGTTTCTTTGAAAGTGTATCCTGCTCCCACATTTGGACTTGCTCCTATTTGTAGCAGTCCTCTTCCGGGGGAGATCTCTTCTGGGGACTTGCTCCTGTTTGAGCAGACATCTTATTGCTTGCTCCTGTTTGAAGCAGACCTCTTCTTAGGAATTGCTCCTGTTTTGCTTAGGACTTGCTCCTGTTTGAAGTAGACCTCTTCCACAGAAGAGATCTGCTTAAAACAGGGGCAAGTGACAAAATGCCATTTTGAGGCAAAAAAAGTTGGCACTACATTCTCGGAGAACTACTTTCAACTGGACCATGGCAGCACGTCCGGTCTATTTGGTGTTCCATAACCTTAAAATACAGTCGAACTTATTTTATCTTGAACTATGTTAAATCGAACATACCCATATTTCCAGGGGCGTAGCTTGGCCAAAATAAAAGTGTAGGCATACCTTTTCTAGGGGGGTTCGGGGGCATGCTCCCCCGGGAAAATTTTGAGTTCTACAACACTGGAGACGCATTTAAGAAGGGTCTGGGGAGACATTTATATGAAGAAATAATGAGATGAAAAGCTTAAAAAAACAAACAATTTTAATTTTTTGTAAATAATATGTCTGCATATTTTTCTTGAAAAAAAACCCACACCCCAACAACCCCACGTCAATTAGTATAACCTATAGGGTCTGATGCCGTAAAATTTTCATTAACATACTCGCTACTTGAAATTATTTGGACGAAACTTTCTTTTCGGGACAAGTTGATCTAGTGCTCTACAGGCCCGTATGAAATCCATTTAGTAACTATACCAATTTATGGAACGCACTCTTACTAGGAGGGGATGGGTGGTTCCTAGATGGCCTTTGGCTTGTTCTGAGGACGTTTTATGCGTCCAAGACAGGTAAAATTATGCCTAATCTATTAAGAAGTCGGCTGAAAATAAAATAAAATGTCTGTTCCATTTTAATATAATGTTATTGTTGACAGGTTATCTTCCACTAATCTCTAAGTTAGACTCTAAACACCATCCTATTCATTCCTATTTTATTGCAATATTTTACTTTTTAAATTGTCGCCAGTATGAGGACAGGGTGTACGCAGTTAGCGTGTGTTTTGAATAAAGACAGCTACATGCAAAAAAGTACGTGCATGCCAACGGGGTGACTAGACCAATTAATAAGTATACGTTTTCTTACTAGGGGGGGGGGGGGGGGGTCCGGGGGTATGCGCCCCCGGAAATTTTTTATTCATAGATAGTCTCTAGATGCGTTCTGAGGTCTTTTCCCGCGTTTGATAATGGCAAATACTAACATGGATCTATGTAAAAATAATTGGGATTCACCCCTAACCCCCCTTAGATGTCAATTTTATTGCTTTTTCTGCATTTTTAGCCTTTTTTATTTTTTGGACTTCTGAAAAAAAAAAGTGTAGGCACGTGCCTACTTGCCTAATAGGAAGCTACGCCAATGATTTCAAAGATAAAATGTGGCTTAGCCACGTTTTAACTTTGAAATATGGGTATGTTCGACTTAACCAAGCATGGATTCTAGTTAAGTGAGTTCGAGATATCAAAGTTCGACTGTAGGTTAAATAGACCATCGATACAGGTTCATTAGTCCAGTGGTTAAGGCATCTGACTCAACTTTTGTTTTCTGTCCCCATATCCCAGTTCAAATCCGAACTCTAAATATTTTTTTTCTTAGAAATGTATTTTTTAACAGTATTTCTTTAAAGAACTGTTTTAATTTGTTACAGGAATAATGTCAGAATCAGTGAAGCTAACCAAGGAACTCGAGGAGGCAGATGAAGTTGACAGATCAGTCTGTTCCATGTGCTTGAAGAATGCTGCAAAATACACTTGCCCAAGATGTAATATAGCATACTGTTCTGTAGACTGTTACAAGTCAGAAAAGCACATGGAATGTTCGGAGACATTCTACAAAGAGTGCTTTATGGAAGGTCAGTGATATTTTTACCTGTGCATCCCCGAGTCTTATACTCATTAAATAAGCCAGGGACTCATTATTTGAAAAGTTGCGAGTCCCATGGACCCATAGCTTTTCTGGCCTTTATTAACCCATTACTCCATAAATACACATTTTTATGCCTATAATGTATTCCTGGTCCACTGAAGTGAACAGTTCTACTTACATAAGCAACATCAGAAATACTTTCTATATCCTAGCAGATAGTAGCTTAAAGCAGGCTGAAAGTAAAGCAGAATGTGCCTTAAGGCACAAAAGTAAAGCAGAATGTGCCTTAAGGCACACTCTGCTTTACTTTCAACCTGCTTTAAGTGGTCACTTCAAAACTAGGAAAAAGTTATGGGATATTGGGTTAATTTTTGACCTCAAGGACTCAATGTTAGTCTCAAGGACTCATTGTTATACAGAATGTGCATCCCGAGGACTCATTCATCTAATTTCTAAAATTATCACTGGAAGGTACTTTCCTGTTTTCTTTTATTCCTAAATATCTGGGTTTTTTTTTACCTTTTACCCAATAGCCTGCTTCTAGTATTGAAGATAGGTGGTAAATTAAAGCAGGCCTTCAGGCACATTCTGCTTTACTTTCAGCCAGCTTCAAAATATCTTGATCATCTGTAAAATATGGATTCAAGTTATGGTCATGGTCAAAGTTGTCGACAGACACAAATAAACAGACAGACAGACTAAAAACAATATACTGCAGTGAGTTACTGTGACATAAATTGATCATGGAAGAATGTCTCCATTTCAGGTTTAAAAGAAAGCACTGCTGATCCAGAAGATAAGCAAAAGGTGATGGAGATGCTGAAGAGAGCTGAAACAGATCCGGATTTAAATGACCTTGATCATCCAGAAGATAACCTTGAAGAAAGGCTCAATGACCTTGACCTAGATAAAGACACTGATGAGATATGGGAAAGACTAACAGACCAGGTATAAAGATTGACTTCCTGGTAATACCGTAGTCGGTTATATACCAGGATATTGCAATGAGCTCTCCCTCTATACTTGCTGAAAATTTTCATTGTAGTTAAATACAAGGGTGATCTGTAAATATCAGTAAGACATTAACCCATTACCCCATAAATACGACTTTTTATGACTTTTATTCATTCTTCCACTGAGGAAAATAGTTCCACTTTATACAGTGATGAACATGTATCATAAGAAATATCTTTTATATTCTAGCAGATGGAAGCTTAAAGCTTAAAGCAGGCTGAAAGTAAAGCAGAATGTGCCTTAAGGCACATTCTGCTTTACTTTCAACCTGCTTTAAGTGGTCATCTATCTTCAAAACTAGAAACGAGATCTTGGGGTAAAGGGTTAACTCATGGACACCAAAAACATCAAATACACAATCCCAGTCTCCAACTAACCCATTTATGCCTGGATTGCAATGAACTCTCTCTGTATACTTGTTATACAAGGGTGATCTAAAGACACTGCAGTGTTTGTCCATACAGCAAAATATTTCATATGATATAGCAAACAGTAGACCCGGGTGAGACGCTGCATAATGCGACTTCTCATCAGGGTCTACACTGTTTGCCAATATCCACTTTAGTAGACACTTTAAGCGTAAATAGGTTGATCGGTTCTATGCTGGGAATGGTCATCCATTTTGCAAACTGTGTAGAACATAGTCAGAAGGCTCATTAATGGAAAAAAAAGTATTGGAACTTCAGCTTCTATACCTTATTGAAATGGTTACTGTTTTGGTTTATAGGGACTTAATGTTATATATATGTTACTTTCATAAAGCATTCTGTGGTGATCTTATGATTAGAACATATTGGTATTACTAGTTATACTGTGGCCTTGATGGGTTTAACCCATTACTTTATAGATATACATTTTTACGCGTTTAATTAATTTCTCCACAGAAAAAAATGATTTTAATTTGTAGTCATTAATATGTATTGTAAGAAATATTTTCCTTTTTCTAGCAGATGGTATCTTAAAGCAGGCTGAATGTAAAGCAGAATGCACCTTTCAGCACATTCTACTTTACTTTCAGCCTGCTTTAAGTGGCCAACTGTGTTCAAAATGTAAGAAAAGGTTTTAAAATATTCTATTTTTTTTCAGGAGAAGAAAGAATTCGAGGCTATGGCAGGAGATGGCAGACTCGGTACACTGGTGGAAGTGTGGACTCCTTGGTGGAATACTCAGGAACCTCTTATTGAAGAAGTCGGGAACTCCGGAGGTCATGGGACAGCTGTAGAAGAGACAGATTCACTCAATCAGTCTGAACTAGCCCAACCACAAAAACTGTCAAAACAAGGAACATCATCTAAATCTGTGAAAGAGTTGAGCACATCAAAGTTAGTAAATCAGTCAGATAAATTACAGTGTGAAGTGAAGCCTGAATCTGAGAAGCTTGTAAAATTGTCTGAAAGTCAGTCAGATACAGCAAAGTCTACAAAGAAGCCAACATCTTCAAAGTCCAAAAGTCAGACTGATAAACCCAAGTCTAAGAAGTTACCTGATGAATTAGGTGGTCAATCTAAATCATGTGACAAACCCACTCTGAAACCAGACATAGCTAATATATCAGATCTGATAAAAACAAAGCCATCAGCAGACTTGAAGTACAATGTAATAAATGCCCTGTATGCATATGCTTTTGTTTGTCGCCTGCATAATGGTGAACATGTTACCATGGCAACTGAAAGTGCACAAGATCTGTTAGAAATATCAGAGGTCATGGGTCAAGGTCACAGTTGTGGTTCTACTAGGGAGGCTATTCAAGCATGTCTTTCAAGAATTCAGTCTGCATGTTTGAAATTCGAGTCTACTCCTGAATTTAATCTCTCTATAATAAAAGAGGTTGAGAATATGATATGCTCAAACAATGTTAATCCAATCACTACTGTTCTTTTAGCCCTATCAGACATTCATCATACATTAAAAGTGGCACATAAAATATGTTCTGTGTCAATAAAATCACAAAAAAGTTGCTCAGAAAAGGAAGCATTAAAGAAAGAGAAATCCAACTTGTTTCACTGTATGAAGAAATGTGATTTCATGCTCAGCTGGGTTCAGACTTACGGCATGGCATTGACTGGACTAGTTCCAGAACTTGAAATAGAATATTCTGTGCTAGCCAGTGAACTTGTGTCTGTAAACCAGTCTAAACAACAGCTGGAAGAGGAGTGGGGTGGGAAAATAAAACCAAAGAAAAGAGCATTAGTTGAAGAGATATAGGCACAGCTCCTGATAAGGCGAAAAATGTCAATCTTGTATTAGATGACTTATTGAAGTACATATATCTAAAGGCAGGTGACTGCTTAATGCAGGATAAATAAGCAGACTGCAGTTGAGAAAACTTTATTCTTTCCCAATAAAAGTTTTTACGTTTAAACTATTATTTCCAATGCAAACAGTTTTGAGCCAGATCAGACGCCAGGTAACCTGGCGTCTGATCAGGCTTCAAACTGTTTGCCACTCAGATTATAATTAATAATCAGGATTGTCAAAAAGTTGTCATTTACTCCATTATATTGCAATGCATTTAACTCTTTGAACCCTAGTCCCGCATATAGGCGTGCTTTTCAAACAGTGTACATGTGAATAGTACACTTGTCCTATGCAAACAGTGAAGACCCTGATCAGAGGGCTCCGAAAGGAGCCCTCTGATCAGGTTCTTCACTGTTTGTCACAATGCCAAACATTGACAAAAACAACCCTTAAAAGTCAGAAACGGACTAGACTAGAATGGAAACTGGAATTTTCCATTTAAAGTTTCAGGGAGGAAAGAGTTAAACGGGAAAGAATAACGTTTTCTCCACTGTATTTGTATCCTGCATTAAACCATAGCCTGTTTCTAGCTTCGATATAGGTGACCGTTCAAAGCAAGTTTGATGGAAACAACGAATTACTCCAAAAGTACACCTTTTTTTACACTTCTAATTTATTCCTCCACTGAAGAAAACAGTTCCACTTTAAACTGTCAGAGGATCATTTAACTGCGAATCCACCAGCATAGTTTATATCATCACATGCAGAAAATGCAACATTCAATACATTGGACAGACTGGAAACAGTATGAGAGAACGATTATATGGCCACTTCAACGACATAAGGACAGAAAACAACATCAAACCCGTATCCAGACACTTTTGCCGCGTAAACCACAACATCCTTGACGTCGACGTCACGGTACTATTAGGGACGGTGAAAAACAACAACATTCGTTTACGAACTGAGGAAGCTTGTATATATCTATTCAAAACGCTACACCCACAGGGACTTAACCTAATTCAAGGATGAATAAATCTAACAAAAGACAGCCACCGGAGAACAGATATAAAAAACTAGGGACAGACCTGATTCAATGCAACAAGATACTAAGAGGAGGAACTACACACCTCGGAAGACACCTAAAAACTCACAATAAGAACAAAAGGAAATATCAATGCCCGCAGTGCCAGAAACTTTATAGTAGATTGGACTATATAAAGAAACATATGAAGAATGTACACTATAGGGAAGTTTCAACATTCAACAAAGTAACTCTGGAACAGCCGCAAATAGAAGCCGTAAAACCATGGACTCCACCTTTCAAAGCCAGACCGAGATTTAGACTAGCCAAAACCAAAAGTACCTACCAACCCACAAAGGAAATCAACCGCATGATGAAAGAAATGACGACTGTACCCAGGGCCATATCACCTCTCGAAGAAATCACCACGTCAGACAGCAACTGCACTATATGTTTAGACGAAAGAACTATCAATTCTAAAGACACTCAGGTTTATATATCCTCAGTATATGGCATTTTTAATCAAACAAAGACTCGTAGGATCAATATAGACAAAGAAACTCTCTCTTTTTAAATGTTTATTCTCTAATTATCATACATACCATCATGATCCATCACCTTGACAACTCATATTCACATCATAATTGTTTTCATTGTTTGATACTATTTATAGAAATAATCACGTGACTTTCAGTACCTAAATTTTTAGCTCGCCTATTCGGAGAATGGGGGGGGGCTTATGGAATCACCCCGGCGTCGGCGTTGGTTTTTCATGGTTAAAGTTTTGGGGTAAGTGTTGTTATGCACTAATACATCATGAAATATTTGCATTAGGAAGCTGATATTTGGATTGGAGGTGCCCTGTGGGTTGAACATTGATGTTGTGTAGTTAAAATTTAAAAAAAAGTTTAAATTTAGTCAAAATTTCACCTTTTGTGGACTTAGGTTTTTCGGCTGATTTCTCACGGTTAAAGTTTTGGGGTAAGTGTTGTTATGCACTAATACTACATGAAATATTTGTATTAGGAAGCTGATATTTGGATTGGAGGTGCCCTGTGGGTTGAACATTGATGTTGTGTAGTTAAAATTTAAAAAAAAGTTTAAATTTAGTCAAAATTTCACCTTTTGTGGACTTAGGTTTTTCGGCTGATTTCTCACGGTTAAAGTTTTGGGGTAAGTGTTGTTATGCACTAATACTACATGAAATATTTGTATTAGGAAGCTGATATTTGGATTGGAGGTGCCCTGTGGGTTGAACATTGATGTTGTGTAGTTAGAATTAAAAAAAAAGTTTTAAATTTAGTCAAAATTACACCTTTTGTGGACTTAGGTTTTTTGGCTGATTTCTCATGGTTAAAGTTTTGGGGTAAGTGTTGTTATGCACTAATACTACATGAAATATTTGTATTAGAAAGCTGATATTTGGATTGGAGGTGCCCTGTGGGTTGAACATTGATGTTGCGTAGTTTAAATTTAAAAAAAAGTTAAAATTTAGTCAAAATTTTACCTTTTGTGGACTTCGGTTTTTCGGCTGATTTCTCATGGTTATAGTTTTGGGGTAAGTGTTGTGATGCTCTAATACTACTTGAAATAATTGTATTAAGAAGCTGATATTTGGAATCAAGGTGCCCTGTGGGTTGAACATTGATGTTACGTAGTTAAAATTTTAAAAAAAGTTTAAATTTAGTCAAAATTTCACCTGTTGAGGACTTAGGTTTTTCGGCTGATTTCTCATGGTTAAAGTTTTGGGGTAAGAGTTGTAATGCACTAATACTACATGAAATATTTGTATTAGGAAGCTGATATTTGGAATGGAGGTGCCCTTGGGTTGAACATTGAAGTTGCGTAGTTATTTTTTTTTAAATAGTTTAAATTAAGTCAAAATTACACCTTTTGTGGACTTAGAGTTTTGGGACTGAAATTTCAAAGTTAGTTAAGGAGTAAGTGTTTGAATGCACTTATACTACATGACATATTTGCATTAGGAAGTTGATATTTTGAATGGAGGTTCCCTGTGGCTTGAATATCAATGTACTGATACACTTTTCTTTTGATAGTTACCTATTTAAGAAAGGTTTAATTAGGCGAGCTTTGCTGTTCTCCGACAGCTCTTGTTATACCTTAGTGTTGATAAATTGTACTTTTTGTTATGTATATTCCCTGATGAAGGTCATTGATTGACCGAAACGTTGGAAAATAAAACTACCGTCAATACAACAAGTCTGAGATCTTGTGTTGTCTTTTGATTGCCTTTTTAGCTCACCTGAGCCAAAGGCTCAAGGTGAGCTATTGGGATGGCCCTGTGGCCGGCGTCGTTAACAATTGCTTCAAATGACATCTCCTCATATACCGCTTGACAGATTTCAACCAAACTTTACAGAAATGTTCCTTGGGTCAAACTCTTTCAACTTTGTTCAAAGAATTAAAAACAATGCAGAACTCTCAAAGTGTAAAAAAAAAATAAGGAAATCTTTAAAAATCTTCTTGTCAAAAACTGCAAGGGCCAGAGCTTAGATATTTGGCACACAGCATCATCTACAGGTCCTTTATCAAGTTTGTTCAAATAATGTCCCTAGGGTCAAAATTGGCCCCGCCCCGGGGGTCACAGTTTTACATAGAGTTATATAGTGAACTTTTCAAACGTCTTCTTCTCTGAAACTAATATGGCTAGAGCATTGATACTTGGCACTGTGACACTTCTAGATTTCCTTTACATATTTTGTTCAAATGGTTCCGATCAGTTGCATAAGTAGGTCACAGGAGCTAAAAATAGCTTTTTCCAATGAAAACTTAAAAAATCTTCTTGTCTGAAACTACAAGGACCAGAGCTTAGATATTTGGCACATAGCATCATCTACTGGTCCTCTATCAAGTTTGTTCAAATTATGTCCCTGGGGTCAAAATTGGCCCGCCCCGGGGGTCACAGTTTTACATAGAGTTATATAGTGAAAATTTCAAACGTCTTCTTCTCTGAAACTAATATGGCCAGAGATTTGATATTCATCATGGTGACACTTCTAGATGTCCTTTACATATTTTGTTCAAATGGTTTCGGTCGGTTGCATAAGTAGGTCACAGGAGCTAAAAATAGATTTTTCCAATGAAAACTTAAAAAATCTTCTTGTCTGAAACTACAAGGGCCAGAGCTTAAATATATGGCACATAGCATCATCTACAGGTCCTCTATCAAGTATGTTCAAATCATGTTACTAGGGTCAAAATTGCCCCCGCCCCGGGGGTCACAGTTTTACATAGAGTTATATTGTGAAATTTTCAAACGTCTTCTTCTCTGAAACTAATATGGCCAGAGCTTTGATATTCATCATGGTGACACTTCTAGATGTCCTTTACATATTTTGTTCAAATTGTTCTGGTCGGTTGCATAAGTAGGTCACAGGAGCTAAAAAAAAACAAGAGCGTGTCCCAGTTACACGAATGCCCCCGATGATACAGGGAGGGGAATCCAGACTATCAAACGTAAAAGTTAGAGAGCTGAAACTGTAGTGGAGCGCCATTTTGAGGACTTCAAGGGCCATTACTCCAAAGGGCCTAGCATAAATTGGTGCCGCTGGTTATCCAAATTGGTCTCCATTTTATGTCAACAAACTTTTTTAGAAAGTTTGGTGAAGATCAGATGAAAAGCACTGTGTTTGTGAAACACAAATGCCCCCAGCCAGCGTCATGTTCTGTAATGTAATGCTTATTTGCAAAAGTAGGTCAAAAGTCATGGTCGCATGGTGAATGAAACATTGGCATGGTTGAACAAGTCTTAACACAAGAAACATACAATGTACATGTACATACAAAGTATGCAAGCTCTAGGCCTACTGGTTCAAATGTTATAGGCATATAAAGATTTATACAAAAGCCGGTCAAAGGTCAAGGTCACAAGGGCAAAAGCGTAGGTATGGTTGGAAAGGTCTTGACACAAGAAATATATAAACAAAATATGAAAGCCCTAGGCCTACTGGGGCAAATATTATAGCCATTTAAAGATTTTAACAAAAGTAGGTCAAATGTCAAGGTCACAATGTCAAAAAGTTTTGTATGGTTGGAAAGGTCTCGCCACAGGGAAGACACCTGCCAAGTATAAAAGGCCCAGGTGCAAAAATGCAAGTTATAGCCAAGGTTAAGGTTTTTGGTTAAAGATTGATTAAATAGGTCAAAGGTTAAGGTCACATGGTCATAGACTTTGATATAGTTGGAAAGGTCTTAACACAAGAAATATGCATACAAAATATGAAAGCCCTGGGCCAACTGGTGCAAATTATATAGCCATTTAAAGATTTTTACAAAAGTAGGTCAAATGTCAAGGTCAAGGTTACAAGGTCAAAAAGTTTTATATGGTTGGAAAGGTCTTGCCATGAGGAATACACATTCCAAGTATAAAAGGCCCAGGTTTAAAAATGCAAAAGTTATAGCCAAGGTTAAGGTTTTTGGTTAAAGTTTGATTAAATAGGTCAAAGGTCAAGGTCACATGGTCAAAGGTGTTGGTATGGTTGGAAAGGTCTTGACAAAAGACATATGCATACAAAATATGATTGCCCTGGGCCTACTGGTGCAAATGTTATAGCTATTTAAAGATTTTTACAAAAGTAGGTCAAATGTCAAGGTCAAGGTCAAAAAGTTTTATATGGTTGGAAAGGTCTTGCCATGAGGAATACACATGCAAAGTATAAAAGGCCCAGGTTTAAAAATGCAAAAGTTATAGCCAAGGTTAAGGTTTTTGGTTAAAGTTTGATTAAATAGGTCAAAGGTCAAGGTCACATGGTCAAGGATGTTGGTATGGTTGGAAAGGTCTTGACAAAAGAAATATGCATACAAAATATGAAAGCCCTGGGCCAACTGGTGCAAATGTTATAGCCATTTAAAGATTTTTACAAAAGTAGGTCAAATGTCAAGGTCAAGGTCACAAGGTCAAAAAGTTTTATATGGTTGGAAAGGTCTTGCCATGAGGAATACACATGCCAAGTATAAAAGGTCCAGATTTAAAAATGCAAAAGTTATAGCCAAGGTTAAGGTTTTTGGTTAAAGTTTGATTAAATAGGTCAAAGGTCAAGGTCATGGTCACATGGTCAAAGATGTTGGTATGGTTGGAAAGGTCTTGACAAAAGAAATATACATACAAAATATGAAAGCCCTGGGCCTACTGGTGCAAATGTTATAGCCATTTAAAGATTTTTACAAAAGTAGGTCAAATGTCAAGGTCAAGGTCACAAGGTCAAAAAGGTTTGTATGGATGGAAAGGTCTTGATACAGGGAAGACACATGCCAAGTATAAAAGGTCCAGGTACAAGGTTACGGTTTTTGGCACAGACAGACGGACAGACGTTCTCAGAGTTGGACATTTGTTGGGTATATTTTTTGTTTAAAAGTACCCAACAGTACACTAAAATACCCAACAATAACAATAGGGCAATCACGGAATGAATGGAATCTATTGTTCTCCCTACCCAACAAAGGACCTTTCGTGCGCTCGGACGGACGGACAAACCAACAGACATGACAAAAACTATATGCCCCCGAATCGTAGATTCTGGGGGCATAAAATTTTTTGAATAGAAACTTATAAAAATCTTCTTGTCTAAAACCCTAATCTTAGATATTTGGCACATAGCATCATCTACAGGGCCCCTATCAAGATTGTTCAAATTATGCCCCTCAGATAAAAAATGACCCCATCCTGGACATGTCATTATCTCCATTTTGTCAGTGATTCTCAGGTGAGCGAAATATGCCCCATGGGGCTCTTGTTCTAAGAATATGCATTGTAAAAATATTTTCTATATCCTAGCCGTTGGTAGTTTAAAGCAGGCTTAAGGTGCATTCTGCTGTACTTTCAACCTGCTTTAAGTGGTCACCTGTCTGCAAAACAACAAACAGACTATGGAGTAATGGGTTAATGAGAAACTCCTGTTTCTATGGGACCCCAGAAGAGATATGTTATTACTTTCAAAGGTAAAACAAAAATAATGTATACACAATTTCTCTCATAGATTGTTTGTTTTTAGTCATAAAGACTTTTCCTTCAGACAAACACAAATTTTCTAGTACACCCTGGTGGCTGCTTCAACCTTAAAGCAGGCTGAAACTAAATCAGAAAAGTCCTATAGATTTATGCTTTACTTTCCATCTGCTTTAACTCTTTCCTCCCTGAAACTTTAAATGGACAATTCCAGTTTCCATTTTAGTCTAGTCCATTTCTGACTTTAAAGGGTTGTTTTTGTAAATTTTTGGCATTGTGACAAACAGTGAAGACCCTGATCAGAGGGCTCCTTTCGGAGCCCTCTGATCTGGGTCTTCACTGTTTGCATAGGACATGTGTACTATTCACATGTACACTGTTTGAAAAGCACGCCTATATGCGGGACTAGGGCTCAAAGAGTTAAGCAGCAGTTTTGTATACTGAAAAAGATTAAGACTAGTATCTGCTAAAACGGGCGTCCGTTGAGATAAAGGAAAGTTTCTTTAGTCGCTTTATCAGGACAGGGTTGACTTTCAATTTGGAATAGTTGAAGGTCTTCCTATGATGGTTAACTCTTTCCTCCCTGAAACTTTAAATGGAAAATTCCAGTTTCCATTTTAGTCTAGTCCATTTCTGACTTTTAAGGGTTGTTTTTGTCAATGTTTGGCATTATGACAAACAGTGAAGACCCTGATCAGAGGGCTCCTTTCGGAGCCCTCTGATCTGGGTCTTCACTGTTTGCACAGGACAAGTGTACTATTCACATGTACACTGTTTGAAAAGGACGCCTATAAGCGGGACTAGGGTTCAAAGGGTTAAAACATGAGAGCATTGGAAACAGTACATAATACGCCCAACCGGCAAACAAGCCCGTTATAGCATATCAGAGTAAATGGAGCTTAGATAACTCACAACCAAATAAATGAACCTAAAAATTGATTCAGCTTCAGATCTTGATGTGTATAAGTTTCATTAATATCCTACAAACAGTAGTCCGAATAAAACTCCAGAAAAGCCAAATGTTGATGAACGGACGGACAGGGCCATGCCAATATACGACCACCTTTAGAGGTGGGCGTACAAAAAAGAGACAGAAGTTCACTCAAATTATAGATTGTTTTACAAATAGTGTTAAACTTAGATAACTTGAGCTTACTTATGTAAAAGTTACAAATATTGTTAACATTGAATTTTGATAACAAGCTCTTTTTACTTTTAAGTCAAACATACCAAGTTAAATCATAGCTAGCATCGTTTGGGATCCGGACAATTCCCCACCAGGACAATTCCCCACTAGGACAATTGCCCACCGGACAATTCCCCACAGGACAATTACCCACTAGGACAATTACCCACTTTTTGGCAGGGCGGACAATTCCCCACTGTTAAAATTAAATTGTTAATAAATCAATTTTTTTAAATATTAAAGAGGAAAAAAACGCTGAGGATACAAATTCAAACTAATATTAATAGTTTGTAACCTTTAAATTAACAATTGATGCATAAAAATGGTTGTTAGGCCATGTTTGAAATAAGGTGGATTTATGACAGAATTTGTATTTTTTATCCTAGGACAATTCCCCTTCTTTAAAATTAAATTGATATTTGATCAATTTTTTGAAATATTAAAGAGGAAAAAAACACTGAGATTACAAATTCAAACTAATATCAATAGTTTGTAACCTCTAAAATAACCATGGATGCCTAAAAATGGTTGTTAGGGCATGGTTGAAATTGGGTTTACATTATGACTGAAAGTGTCAGTTTTATCCCATATTTTAAAATTTTAAATTGAAATAGTTAGTATAGCACTTTTAAGACAATTTTTCTAAAAGAAAAAACACATTTGTGAGAATATTAATTCATAGTTATAGCAATATAATTTTTAATTCAACCATAAGTAAATCAAAGTGGTATTTTCAACTATTTTGGGCTATTTATTGATTAAAACAAAAAAGACAATTTTTTTTTACATCTGTCAGTTTTATCCCACATTTTAAATTGAAATTGTGGTATTTTGGGCTATTTATTAAGAGATCTAAATACTCGTGCTCTGGATCAGCCGTCACTGATGCTGAGGTAGGTTCATATTTTTCATTGTTTATTGAACCCATTACCCCATAACCTGTTTCTAGTTTTGAAGATAGTTGACCCTTTCAAGCAGATTGAAAGTAAAGAGCAGACATAAACTATCTTTGTATTGCCTACAGACAGTTTAGATTCAGATCAGATATTTGATCTGGATCTAGTGTTTGAAATTGTTATGCATACAATAAGGCATTTAGCATTTTAAGAATGGTTAAAAAAGATATGTCATTAAAATTAAGAATTGTTTAAATCAAGAGCAGACTTCAACTATCTATGTATTTCCTGTTTAGATTCAGATCAGATATTTGATGTTTGAATTGGATCTATAGTGTTTGAAATTGTTAAACATAAGGCGTTTGGCAAAGCTAGAAACAGGCTATGGGGTTATGGGTTAATAGTAAGGAAACATCATTAACATAATCAACCTTTATCAAGATCAAGCACCTACTGTTTATCATTGACTGATCTTGGTCAAAACTGTTTTGCAAATGCAACTAAAATCCTGATGTGATTGGAGTATACACTGTCAGTTTTATATTGGGCATGTTTAAATTGCAATAAGTGCTTAAATTCATTAATTAAATACAGAATTATAATTAATAGTGGGGTATTGTCCTAGTGGGTAATTGTCCTAGTGGGGTATTGTCCTGGTGGGGAATTGTCCTACACTCGCATCGTTTTAACTGAACCAATTGCCCCATAATCTGTTTCTAGTTTTGAAGTTGGTGATCACTTACAGCAGGTTAAATGCAAAGTAGAATGTGTCTTTACTTTCAGCCTGCTTTAAGCTCCTATGATATTAAAATATTTCTGATGATGCATATGCATGACTTTGTTAGGTGAAACTATTTTCTTCAGTGGATGGATGAACTAAAGCCTAAAGGTGTATTTATGGAGAAATAAGTTGAAATATGGCCATGTTGGACTTCAGCTTGAGAGTTATCAACACTCGAATGCTATAGCAACATTAGTAGTACAGTGGAGAATCTGCAATTCTTTCCCGTTAAAACGCAAACTACTAACACATAGAAAAGAACAATTTTGGGACAATTCTGATAACTCGTGTTTATATTGGTGGCAAACAGTTTGGAGCCAGATCAGACGCCGGGTTACCCGGCGTCTGATCTGGCTCCAAACTGTTTGTAAAAGAAAAAATAGTTTAAGCATAAATGGGTTTATCGGGAAAGAATAACAGATTCTCCAAACATAAGTATAAATACTGTTTGGTATTGAAAACAAGACCTTATTGCAGTGTATTTAAAATTTTTTATTATCAATGTTTATATTTATGCAATAAATACAAATAAAAAGCAGATTCTTATCACAAAGTAAACTACCCGACAGTGTTTCGTAGTGTTTTTCAACCATAATTAGCAACCCACGAAACAAGAACTGATGCTTCACCCATTTATAAAGGCTTGGTTTTTCTCAATTAATTCTTCCATTATTGGTGGTTAGAAGTTTGCTATCAAGGCTTGGAAATATCAACAGAGTGGGCATAATCCACAAAGCAAGAACCATTGTTCCCCCTATGTTTACCCATTTTTTTTCCAATGAACTATTCCATGGTAGTGGTTGAAAGAGTTCATTATCAATGCTAGGAAATATGGGAAGTGGTTTGAAAAAAAAGGAGTAAAACCCATGTTAATTGGCCACTTATATTTAAAATATGATTTATCGGCAGGTTTATATAAAGGTAACAGATGAATGCATTACGTTTGCCCTGCATTGCGCAATTACATGTACTTATCTTTTAAGATACCCATTCTTTATTTTGAGTGGCCGCCTTAACCCATAGCCTGTTTCTAGTACTGAAGATTATGTTACAACTTAAAGCAGGTTGAAAGTAATGCAGAATGCGCCTTAAGGCGCATTCTGCTTTACTTTCAGCCTGCTTTAAGCTACCATCTGCTAGAATATAGAAAATATTTCTTATGATGCATATTTATGAATGTATATAGTGGAAGTAATTTCTTCAGTTGAGGAATAAATTAAACGCATAAAATGGGTATTTATGGGGTAATGGGTTTTAAACAAATCCACTTCTTTGTGGTTGTAATTGTTGAGTTCTGCTGTAACAAAAACCGAGTGGAAAAACTTGGAACCCACTAAGAAATCATGGTCTACTAATCATGGCAAGTTGAGTAAACTTGCTGCTATATAATATTCACAACCATTGTCTTAACTCTTTGCATGCTAATTTACTGCCATGACAACCTGGAAGCGTGGTGTTTATTTGACTGTGAAGTGCTAATTGGGGTGTCTAATCAGCGATTATCAGGACCTGTGTCACCCGCACTACTATACAAACACTGATAAGTGTCCACGGGGGTCTTTGTCCCTTCAATTTAACAATTAGCCTTGATCAAATTGGTCAAATTTGTTACGCTCTATCGAAATTTAAGATTTTATAACGTAGTGATTTTCTGAAAATGGAATTACCCGGGCTACTCAAATTGGAATTTAGGGGGTGCCTGCCGGGCTTCAGTTTGAAAAATATGGGTGCCCAAGCCTAAAATGTGGTTGCCCGCCGGGCTCTGGGCACAGGATTTGTCGTGCCCTGCAGTAAATAGTTTTCCTTTGCTTTTTGGTCAGCTTTGATCATGTTATAGTTGACATGTAGGGTCTAGCCTCAGTTTTTTTTTATAAATTTACTGCCAGCATGCAAAGAGTTAAATATTACTAAGAATATCAATGTCCTTCACAAATGACTAACATATTTAAATGAAAGCGTAGTTTTCAAATGAAAGCATAATTTTCTTGATAACAGAATGTATGTTTCCTACATATAAAAGGCTAACAGTTATAACATTGTAACAGTAAGGAGTACATGTCAGTCAAACTTGTTAACTCATTACCCCATAAATACCCCTTTTTGCGCCTCTAATTTTTCATCCACTGAAAAAAAGTTTCAATTGATACAGTCATGAAAAATATATCATAAGAAATATTTTCTATATTCTAGCAGTAGGTTAAAGCAGGCTGAAAGTAAAGCAGAATGTGCCTTAAGACTTCAATCTGCTTTAAGCGGTCACCTGTCTTCAAAACTAGAAACAGGCTATGGGGTAAAACTTAAAGGTTAAGCTACAGAAGAATCGGCATTCTTTATCCCTTATTTTATTTTGAAGACAGGTGATCAGTTAAAGCATGCTGAAAATAAAGCAGAATGCTCCTACCGGAGCATTCTGCTTTACTTTCAGCTACCATCTGGAAGGATACTGGAAAAGCGTTGTGTTTTATGTTCAGGACTTCCTATGTGGGAACTATTTTCCATAGTGTAGAAACAATTGGGAGGCGTAAAAAGGCACATTTATGGAGTAATGGGTTTAAGACAGGTGACAGTGTAAATGCGGAACTAATGGACCTTCTGTAATATTAACCCATTACGGTACACCACAAATATGTCTTTCTACATTACACCTTAAATGTATCTCTCCACTTAAGAAAATAGTTCCACTTCATGCAGTCATCAATATGCACCATAAGAAATAATTTGCAGATGGTAGCTTAAAGCAGGCTGAAAGTTAAGCAGAATGCCCCTGAATTCTGCTTTACGTTCAACCTGCTTTAAAAAGTCACCTGTTTTCAAAAATAAGAAACAGGTTATGGGGTAATGGGTTAAGTTACCGGTCTACAGAGATCTTCATGATGGCAACTTACCACAAATTTAACAGAATAACTACATGTATTATAAACAATTGCATCTCGGGAACAATTACAAAATTCAACAACTTGACAGCATGGATAACAAGGGAAACATCTCTTGGACTACTGGATTGGTCTTTAACCCTTTCCCCCCATCAGCTTAGTTTCTGTTTTATATACAGGCGGGTGCTTAACCCATTACTAGTACTCCATAGTCTATTTTTAGTTTTGAAAACAGGTGACTACTTAAAACAGGTTGAAAGTAAAGCAGAATGTTAAAGCACATTCTGCTTTACTTTCAGTCTGCTTTCAGCTATCGTCTGCTAGAATATAGAACATATTTCTTATAATACACATTCATTGCTGTATCAATCTGATCTCTTTTCTTTAGAGGAAGAATAAGTGAAAGGTGTATTTATGGGGTAATGGGTTAACAGAAAGCTCCTTCAGTTTGCCATAAGCATGATATACCTGTTAGAATGCTGTTAAGTTTCCTACGGCTCATGATCATGACAGGGTTGTGTATGGGGCACTGGGTTATGAGGAGAGTGAGAGATAGAAACAGTGACTGAGTAAAGAAGGATGGGGTGGGGTAACATTTATATACAGATATTTACAACTATACAATATTTACAGTACTTCTGTTACTTGAAACGAACAGAACAACCTTTACTCCGTATTTGGCACTAACACTTTAGGTTTAATTGATTATTCACTAAACCCTTTCTGCACAGAGTTACTTGTCCGCTTAATTTTCTGACATTGATCAAGTCTTCTTTTTATTTATTGAAATGGGATCTATGTGACAAACAGTTTGGATACTATTCTGACTAGTCTAGGGTATTCATTTCCCGACCTGGATTGAAATTGTATGCAATCATTGTCAATACAGAGTGTGAGTGTCTCAGGGCTGCCATTTCTCCGGATTTTTCCTAAATCTCCGGATTTTCCCCCAGTTCATGGTAGCTTTAAGTATTCGCATGTCAACAAAACAAGATAAAGACTATGGGGTAAAGGTACGATTCGTAAAATCGCACTTGAAAAATTCAAATTTGGAAATCTTAGGATTGTTCATGTCAACTTATGGCAGCCCTGGTGTCTGATCAGGGTCCGAATTGATTGCACTAGGGGCAATGCAGGGACAGGATGAATATCTTTGGTTTACATATTGATACAATTTTCTTTGGCGTATAGACTACAAGTTTCCATATATTATGGTAATATACTTAATAATACCCAGGCAACCAGAGTACAAATTATACCGAATAATATTAGATTATCTCTTAGCAGGCAGGGTAATATTTTTTGTCTGCAACAATTGTGCTACTGTATACACTCTTCTAATATTAAATAATAGATTTTTCAAAATTTCTTTTAAAAACAGGGTCAGAGTGTCAAACAGTTATGCGGTGTATTATCAGGATCCAAACTGTTTGCAAAGGTATCATGCTTTCATCGCTAGCATTCGAATAGTTAATGCAAGTACAGTGCTCCCTCTCTACAACAACACCCATTGGAAGACAATAATAAGTGTGTTTTTCGGAGGGAGTTGTTATTTATATAGGGAGGGAAGATTAATACCCTTAGAGTACACTTGCAAACAGTTTGAATCCAGATCAGAAGCCGTAACCCGGCGTCTGATCTTGGTTCAATCTGTTTGTCACTCATTTGTATGATCTCCAATACGTAACTTTCAGAAAATATGGCAATCAACTATTTTATGCAGAGGATATTGCAGTAGTGAAAGCATTAGACATAATTGCTTGGGGAACAGAGGCAAGCACTGTTGTAAGGAGATAATTTTTGTTTAGAGGTCCGTTATGGGGAGGGAGTACTGTACATTAAAACGATAATGAAGTACAGTCATCGGAGCCTGGACTCTTTATAGTGAGACATCGATACAACAGGGAGTATTTCAAATGTTAACTTCTATGTTAGCATAGAGGGTCCTGACTCATGTGGTCACTTCAGCCACTCCGCAGATAAATGGAACATCTTCAGTGTAAATGTTGTAGACACTGTTCTGCGTCTACACAGTTTCCAAGTCTGTGTGCCCATTTTTTGCAACACAACTTAACACACAAGAGGTGAAGACTGGTTGCAGATAAAAGCAATGTTGTGTTCAATTTCGTCTTGTTCTTCGTAAGCTTCTCGTTACTGTCTGGTGAATATCATCTGGTGATTGCTAGAAAGGAAAACAGAAAAAACATACAGTACAGACTTCCCTGGTACACTGAAATCATAACAATCTGAGTACCAAACAGTTTGGAGCCTGATCAGACGACGGGTTACCCGGCGTCTGATCTGGCTTCACACTGTTTGCAAAAGAAATAATAGTTTTAGCATAAGCGCGTTTATGGGGAAATAATAACATTTTCTCTGCTGTAGTACAAATACATTTATTGATAAAGAGTGATGTCTTCCCCAGAGTATGTCCCAATGTGTTGCCGTATAAAGTCAAACTATTTTCTTCAGAGAAGGAATTTAAGTGAAAGGTGTAAAGAGGCTCTGAAGGGAGATTTATGTTTTACTTTCAACCTGCCTTAATTGGTGAACTGTCATAACTGAACAAGTTATGAGGAAATAAGTTTACCCTTTACTCCATAGCTTGTTGTCTAGTTTTGAAGACAGGTAAACATTTAAAGCAGCTTGAAAGTTAAGCAGAATGCGCCGTAAGGCACATTCTGCTTTACTCTCAGCCTGCTTTAAGCTACCATCTGCTAGAACATAGAAATATGTCTTATGATACATATTCATGACTGTAAAGAAATTAAGAAGCAAATACATGTACACTTCCCTGTTTTTTGTTAATAATGAGATTACGATATGCAGAGATGTCCACATTATGATTTATCACTTTCTAATATTGTTTATTGATTGTGGAATGACAAGAAACTGTAAAGTTTAAGTCAATAAAGAATTATGTCTGTCTGTATAAAATGTAGCTATTTTCTTTAGTAAAGGGATAAATTGAACAAGTAAAAGGTGTATTTATGGTATAATGGGTTAAACAGCCATGAAGTTTCCTACTCACCACAAACCCGCCAGTGTTTTCTATAGGTTCTGATATGTAGTCTTCTGAGTAAAGCTTATGCCGCCGGCCTCTACCTGCACCCTTCTTCTTCTCTGGAGGTTCCAACGCTGTTGCTGGAATGTTTTCTTTTGATTCTGACTTATGAGGTGACTTACTCGGAGATTTGGAAGGTGAGCGTGGACTGAAAGCCTCGGCAATGTTGTCCAGTATTCTCTTGCCTGTAATATCAGACAAGTCATGATAATGTCAAATATAAGCTATTAACCATTCTCCTGATATTTTAAAACTTATTTTGAAGATATTTTAAAACTTATATTGAAAACAGTGTAGATCCAGGTCAGACAGCTTCTTCCTGTATTATAACTTATACGACAAAATTCATGATATTGCAAAATATTGTTCAACAAATAATTTTCTAAATCACTTTTCAAAACAGAATCAATGTCAAACAGTTTGGATCCTGACGAGACACGTTACGCGGTGTCTCATCTGGATCCAAAATGTTTACACACATATATTCATGACACCACCCCAAGCATAGGAAGAGTTACAAATTGCTCATCACTATTGAAAAGAACCTGTAGACTTACTTGTTTTGCCCATTGGCGATTCCCTGAAGGACTCCAGCAGTCTGTGTTTGGCCGATCTCTTTGCACTTCTAGAAGGCCTTTTATTCTGGGGCTCCTCTTCAGTCTGTGTAAAAACATGTGTGTCAAAAATTTACATAGTTGATATGTCAGTTTAATGTTTTACCATTTTACATCAAAGCCTGACCACGCTGGCCTTTGCAAACAGTTTGAATCCAGACCCTGAGCTTATAAAACCATTTGAGTTGAGTATGAGATGTTTCTCTAGCATTCGATTGGTCACATTTGAGCAAAAGCTCAAATCTGACAAATCAAATGCTAGAGACAATCTCAGACTCAACTTAAACTCATTATAACCTTGGGGCCTGATCAAGCGCCAAGTAACTCGGCTTCTGACCAGGATTAAAAAAGTTTGAAACTCAAATGAATGTTCTTCAGTCAAAATGCCAACACAAATTATAAGCTGCAATATCATGGTTTTTTAGGTTTGAAATCAGATTATTGTAGAACAGAGGCCAGAATGTCAATACAGGGCCTCTTTATCTTGTACGCTTGTTGGGGTATGACAGCTCTCTTCACATCGGCTGCAGCATAAGTAAATGATCGAAACCATTTTCCATAAAGCAGGAATTAACTCTTTGAACCCTAGTCCCGCATATAGGCGTCACTTCAAACAGTGTACATGTGAATAGTACACATTTCCTATGCAAACAGTGAAGACCCAGATCAGAGGGCTCCAAAAGGAGCCCTCTGATCAGGGTCTTCACTGTTTGTCAGTAATGCCAAAATTGACAAAAACAACTCTTAAAAGCCAGAAATGGACTAGACAAAAATCGAAACTGGAATTGTCCATTTAAAGTTTCAGGGAGGAAAGAGTTAACATGTGAGTATGAGTGGTAATAAGTATTATTAGGTATTTCCTATAAAACATTGAAATGGCCAAAGAATAGGGAATACAGTAAAACCTGGATCTATTACAACCACTAAATCGATGGCTAATTGATTGTTTAAAAGACAGGCGACAGCTTAAAGCAAGGTGACAGTCCTAAAGGAGCTTTCTGTTTTACTGTCACCTTGCTTTAAGCAATCATCTGTCATAAACACCTAATAACTGATACAATTTTATTTAGTGGTCGTAATAAAGAGGTTTTTCTGTACTATTAGCTCAGCCTCTTCTGCAAATTCAAAAATTGTAATTTATTAGTACCATTTTGAAAATAATGGCCCAAATAATTATGGCCTTTATTCCAGTAAGTGAATCAAAAACAGCTATGCTGTCAGAACAAACCTTGGACAGGTCCAGTTGTGAACCATTTTTTTTCCTTGTCCGACGTAGAGTTTTTGCTGCCACGGCTGGCGTGGCATCGATCTGGATATGGCTGGAGTAGTCAGTACTTGCCTCGGACAAGACAGATGTTTCTGCCATGCTGTCTTTGCTTCTCCGCTTTGGTTGTGGAGGCTGAAAGTTTGAATGGCAAAGGACTGAACCCTTTAGCTGACATGGGCGCCTAAAATCAACTTTGCAAAACATTTTTGTCATTATCAGACCCTGCATGGTGCCATGTTGATCAGAATCAAAACTGTTTGACAAATCATTTAAATATTTCTACAATAATTTTGTCTTAAATCTTTATCCCATCGTAAAATTTAGTTGTTTATCATAATTAGCTCAATTCTTACACTGAAGAATTCAATCTATTTAACCCATTACCCCATATATACGCTTTTTTACGCCTTTAATTCGTCTCAAATAAGAATCATAAGAAATATTTTCTATATTCTAGCATATAATAGCTTAAAGCAGGCTGAAAGTAAAAGCAGAATGTGCCTTAAGGGGGTAGGTGCACCTTGGTAAAGTAAATACCAAATTCTTCAAACTTTGCATACTGATAGTAAAATTAGTTTCTATGACAAAACTGGTGAAAAAAGTGGGGGTACCTTTCTTTTTCACAATTTGAGATTTTTCAAGGCTACCCCCCTAAAATTGAAGCTTCATAAAAACTCCTACTTTTTTGTACTACGGTTTTTCAATCTTTATTTAAACAATCTATTTGTACCAAAAGTATCCTAATTTATATTACCATAGTAAGAATAAACCCTGAAAATAATGTTTTTTCAAGATCCAAAATAAAAATATTTGATTTCACCAGAAAGGAGTAAAATTTACCCCACCCACTTTTTTATAATGGGAGAATAAGGCACTGTGAAAATTGCCCTACAAATTGTAGCAAACTAAATACCAAATTTTTTATTAGTTGTTTTTAGCCTTGCAAACAAAAAGTTTTAGTGAAATAGCAAATAAAAACACAGGGTCCCGTATCTTTTAAAAAAGATATAGATAATTTTATCTAAAAAAAATTCCATTTTTTCTCATTTTTTCAATTTTTTGTGTACTTTTACCAAAAATATTTTTTTTTCCAAAAAATTTCATTTTATCTATTGAGTTATCTATAATTTATACTAAAACTGTACTACCATGAAAATTTCATGCTTATATTCTGAGAAATTGAAATGAAATCAGGTGTAACAAAATACAACCTACCTATGAAAGCAGTGTATGCTGTTAACTACGAATAGGACATAAACTTAAAAAGTCCCTTCCGGAACGAAAATCCAATTTTTTCCCGGGAAAATAGTGTTTTATTACTGTATGCATTCACCAAAAATGAGTTTTTACCATTTTTTTGAAAACGAGTTCGTAAAATTTTTCGGAAATTTCATAATGCTCAAAAAGACAGGCCGACATCCTGAAGGCACATTCTGCTTTACTTTCAACCTGCTTTAAGTGGTCAGCTACATTCAAAATTAGAAACAGGCTATGGGGTAATGGGTTAACCCGTTTGGCACCGAAATCGCATAAAGTCAACATTGCAAACAGTTTGGATCCTAATTAGATGTCGCATAAGGCGACGTCAGATTAGGATCCAAACTGTTTGACACTCGTAACAAAATTTCTTAAGTCATACTACCTTAAGTCTAACTTTGAAACAATCTTGTAGACAACAATATTGAATCAGACAACAATATTGTGGTGAAGGGGAAAAATTCTACGGTCAATATGGTGCCAAAAGGGTTAACCCTTTCCATCATAGCTTTAGTATTTCAGGAGCTTTCAGGTTCAGGGGCCCGTTTTACTAAACTACTTACGCAAATTTTTTGCGTAAGTCAAAATTTAAAATTTTTATTTATATTTTTTATTTTCACTTGCTACAAACAGCAAATAGCCAGATCAGAGGACGCGCTTTTAGCGCGTCCTCTGATCTGGCTTTTTGCTGTTTGCAAACGTTTATGATCGAAAAATAAGAGTTAAACGATTTTGACTTACGCAAAAATTTTGCGTAAGTAGTTTAGTAAAAGGGCCCATGGAGCCTGGCAGTGAAAGGGTTAAAACTTGAGGTAACCGAATGACAGACTCACAAACAGATGGAAGCAGACAAGACCTACAATAATAAATAAATTCTACTCACCAAGCAATCATCTTGATTCGGTGGTGGACTTGCTCTCTTTCGACCTCGACGAGCTGGCCTTTTGGCAGATGATTCTGTGATCTTTTCTTCTGCAGAAGAATGTGTACGTCGTCGGGCACTGCCCGGTGATTTATTCAGGGTCTGGATCTCTGTTAATTCCCCCTCAGGAGATTCGATTGAGACCTTTGGCGGGACCGGTCTTGGTGGCTTACCTCGAGAGTTAGACCGCACACGTTTATTTGTTGTTTCTGGTTGAATTTCACTGGTTCCATCCTAAACAGAAAAAAAATATAGCTTATATTAACTCTTTGCATGCTGTGTAATGTTTTCGTCTGTGAGAATCATCGTTCACTACCTTTCTAAAAATAGAATTTTCAAAATTTCTTTTCTCAAAACAGGGTCTGAGTTCAAACAGTAAGCCAGAAATAAAGATTTTATTTTTTGAAATACTCTCCTTTTCTGGAGCTCTGTGTAAGTCTAACAAAGATGTACAGACAACTGGATGGAAAGGGGAAACACTTTATGCCCCACAAAAGCTATCAATTATTAACCCATTGCCCCATAAATACGCCTCTAATTTATTCCTCCACTGAAGAAAATAGCTCCACTTTAAACAGTGAATATGTATCGTAAGAAATACTTTCTATATTCTATTAGATGGTTACTTAAAGCAGGCTGAAAGTAAAGCAGAGTGCGCCCTTTACTTTCAACCTGCTTTAAGCAATAACCAATTTTCAAAACTAGTAAAAGGGCTATGGGGTAATTGGTTAATATCCCTCAAAAGCTATCAACTATTAATCATAGACAAAGGGAGTGCTGTGTTTTGTTGTTCTGTAGTTGACACAAAGGCGGACACTGCAACCTGGCAATCCTCTCTGGCTCTCCCTTACCTCTTTACTTGATGGGGTAGGATCTACTATTTCATCTGCAGTCTCTGTCTTCACTGTAAACCTGTGATCATGTAGTTCTTGAATACCAGAGGCTATCTTCTGTCTTTCTTCATGCCAGCTCTGGAGGGAAGAGTAAAACAAATGAAGCATAGACTCAGGTCTATAGATATATAAGAGGAAGTAAACTGAACAAATTCAACATTTTCTCACTCATTACAGCACCAAATCCTATGGTGTGACTTCTCATTAGAATCCCCTCGAAGAGACGATTCTTATGAGTAGTGATACATAGGGTTTGATAAAGAACAAAGATTTCAGTTTTTGAAATACTCTCCTTATCTGGAGCTCTGATTTATAAGTGATTTTATGGAATATGATGCATATTTTACGTTTTGTTCCATATAAGGCAGTTTCTCTGTATCAATAAGCTACATTTGCTTCGCAATCCGGCCAATACAAGAATCCACTATGAGTGTTGATGTAGGATAGGAATTTCTTCCCTTAGGGTAAGAAAATCCTATCCTACATCAACAAAACGAATGGTGAATTGTTTTGCTCCCATTTAAATCATTAAAACATGAAACAAATAACCAAATAATTGTAGTTTGTGTGCACTTTTTCCGCCCAAACTTGACGTTTATAGTAACGTCATCACAGATGACGTCATTTAGTTAGACACATCATGCAGCGCTTGTGATTAAGCTGGGCAAAAGTTTGATGTCATTTGGTATAATTAAGGATAGAGTGATTCCCCATTGGGTAAATCCCTATCCCATATAGGCAAAAATTGGAGAAAAATCCATCTCCTGTCATTACTCAATAGACTATTCATATACAGTAGTCAACAGTGACAACCCAAACCTACTTATCCCTAGGGGTGTAACGATTCGGCGGTGTACCGATATATTGCGGTGTGAGCTGAATAATATTGCCCCGCGGTTCAGATTCAGAAAAACCGATTTTCTTTGCCTTATTTAAAAACAGTAAAATAATGGACAAACTTACTTTTGTTTCGCGGAATTGTTTTCGAAACAACGCGTAGTAGACGCAGTCTGGTGTTTTATCCATATCCCTAGCCGGTGTAACAGTACTATTTCGTTTCCGTTTAATCTCGCTCAACGAGACGCTCTTATTAAGAAACAAGCAGCGAATCAAGGGCCTGGTTGAACAAGATTAATACAGTAAACACGATGGCAGATGCTTGTTCCATACTTACACGGTGTATTGCAATATATTGCGATTCGATTTCTCCGTATTGCGATAAACTGCGATGCGGGTTTCGGCGAATTGTTACACCCCTACTTATCCCATTCTTCATTTTAAAGACTGGAGCTTAAAGCAGGTTGAAAGTAAAGCAGAATGTGCTTAAAGGCACATTCTGCTTTACTTTCAGCCTGCTTTAAGCTACCATCTGCTAGGATTTAGAAAATATTTCTTATGGTACATGTTCATGATTGTATAAATGGGAACTACATGTATATTCTTCACTGGAGCAATACACCAAATGTGCTAAAACTTGTTCGTATGGATAATGGGTAAAGGGTTAAAGAAATGTTCAAGGCAATCGTACCCTGGTAATTTCTATCTCCTTTTCTTTCAGCTGTTTGATGAGGTCTTTGTGTTGTTTCAACTCATTGTCTTTTTTCTTCAGCACGGCTTCCAGGCCAGACACAAGTCTGTCTCTCTCCTCTCGGAATTCCTGCAAGAAATCATTGATATTTCAGGGCTCCAGATAAAATAGTGTAAAGTGAACAAATCCAACATATTATTTTTCATACAAGTAAGCACCAAATCATATGGTGTCACTACTTATTAGAATCATCTCGAAGATAAAAGAGTGTAAACTGAACAGATCCAATATTTTCTTATTCATACAAGTAAGCACCAAATCCTTTGGAGACAATTCTAATGAGTAGTTACAGCATAGGGTTTAATGCAGACATAAAGATTTTAATTTTTGAAATACTCTTATCTGGAGCCCTGATAATCATGTTTTATTTTGCCTTGTATTACTAGTAATCATTAACTCTTTGCATGCTGGGTAATTTTTTACGTCGGCAACAACTGTCATTTGCTACTGTATTAAAAACAGTTTTTCTAAATTTCTTTTCAAAACAGGGCTAGAGTGTCAAACATTTTGGATCCTGATTAGCCGCCGCGTTATGCGGCGTCTCATCTGGATCCAAACTGTTTGCAAAGGTAATTCTTATGGGACATATCCGCTGCTAGCATGCAAAGAGTTAATTTTCTCACATAACTACCTCTGTTTTCTATAGCGAACAACGATCACGAATATCCTGACCTTATCTCCAACATCCGTGAGATCAATTGGATGACGTCACTTTTTTTAAAGGCGTTTTGACATCACTAGGGTTCCAAAAATGCCTGTTGCTTTAAAAAAATAGCTTAAAATTGTTGGTTATGTGAGAAAAAGAATCTGTTACTCGTCGATGTTTAAGACAGGTTGATCTCAAACTTGTCTAGAATAGAAAAGTTATTAAGCTCGCCAAGGCTCACTTAATAAAATTTCAATTCTAGACTCGTGACAGATCCTATATTTCTTTAAGCTAATAGGGACCTGATTGAAGTGATACCAACCTGCAGTTTGGTCTCCTTGTCATGTTTATCTCCCTCAACACTCTCCAGCTTCTTTTCTAACGCGCTGACATTAAATCTCAGCTCCTTGTTTTGGCACTGTAGATTCTACAACAACAAATGGTTTAATAATTTTCTAGTTTATACTTACAAATTGCTGTTGAACATTCTTGTGTAAGGCATTTCAAAACTAACGACTTGTGTTCAAGATCTTTGCAAACTGGGATTAATGAGTTAATCCAATTAACAAGTCACTTTAACCCATTACCACATCAATATCCATTTTGACGCCCCTAATTTATTCCTCTACTGAAGAAAATTGTTTCAATTTATAGTCATGAATATTGACCATAAGAAATATTCGTTAAATCCAAGAAGATAGTAGTGTAGAGCAGGCAGTAAATAAAGCAGAATGTGCCTTATGGCACATTCTGCTTTACCTTCAACCTGCTTAAAGTGGTCAGTTATTTCAATACAAGAAAGACGCAATGGGATAATGGGTTAACCCTTTACCTTATAGAAGCGCCTTTTAGCGAATATGATTTATTCCTCCGCTGAAGAAAATAGTTCCAATTTAATCAGTCATGAATATATTTTATAGGGAATAGTTTCTGTATTCTAGCACATGATAGCTTAAAGCAGGCTGAAAGTTAAGCAGAATGCGCCTTAAGGCGCATTCTGCTTTACTTTCAGCCTGCTTTAAGTGGTCAACTATCTTCAATACTAGAAATAGGCTATCAGGTAAAGGGTTAAGTGTGCCAAACGGCCACTTTGTACACCAATTTCAGCAAATTAACCCATTAGTCCATAACTACGCCTTTTTCCGCCTTCACTTTATATTCCTCCACTGAATAAATAATTCCTCTATACAGTAATGAATATTCACCAACACAAATATTTTCTTTATCCTAGCAGATGGTAGCTTAAAGCAGGCTGAAAGTAAAGCAGAATGCGCCTTAAGGCGCATTCTGCTTTACTTTCAACCTGCTTTAAGTGGATACCTGTCTTCAAAACTAGAAACAGGCTATGGGGTAATGAGTTAAGAAGACTAACTCTTTTGTTAACAAACCTTAATCATTGTTCTTGAACTGGTCAGAGCTATTGTGTTAACACATTCACCCCTGTAACTTTTAACGGACAACTTCAAATAAAGTCTAGTCTATTTTTTACCATTTTGAGGTTAATTTCCTTTATCCCACTACCCCATAGCCTGTTTCTTGTTTTGAAGTCAGGTGGTCACTTAAAGCAGGTTGAAAGTAAAGCAGAATGTGCTTTAAGGCGTATTCTGCTTTTCTTTCAGCCTGCTCTAAGCTACCATCTGCTAGAATGTCAAACATATTTCTTATGGTGCATATTCATGATAGTATAAATTGGAACTATTTTATTCAGTGCATGAATAAATTAAAGGCATAAAAAGGCATATTTATGTGGTAATAGGTTAAATTACAAAATGACAAACAGTGTAGACCATCTTTGTGCCTAGGACAAGTGAACTCTTCTCAGGTACACTATTTGTAAATGATGAGTATACTCGATAGGATTAACCCATTACTCCATAAATACCCCTTTTTATGCCTTCAATTTATTTTTCCACTTAAGAAAATAGTTCCAATTTATAGAGTCATGAATATGTTTCAAAAGAAATAGTTTCTATATTCTAGCAGATGATAGCTTAAAGCAGGCTGAAAGTAAAGCAGAATGCGCCTTAAGGCGCATTCTGCTTTACTTTCAACCTGCTTTAAGTGGTTAACTGTTCTCAAAACTAGAAACAGGCTATGGGGTAATGGGTTAAATGTGCTAATGAACATTCCTATGAAGTAAATCTGCTGAATATGATTCAAGATATCGAGTGGACGTTTTAGCCTAACCTACCACCCCACAAGATTTCCTGTCCTTCAACAGGCATATAAAATCACAAATCCTGACATACTGACCTTGATTTTGGTGTTGAGATCATGTACTGTTTTGTCCCATTCTCTTCTAGCCTCCCCCAGTCTACTCTCAGCACACTTGTCAGCCCCCTGGCTCATCAACTCTTCACACTCCCGTCGTGACTCTACAAGTAAAAACACTCAACTTATGTAAAATTATATTTGCTAGTTTGGTTGTCATCCAAGTTGATTTTGTTATTGGTTATTATTTGATTTTCTTAACCCAATACCCCTCAGCCTGTTTAAGACAGGTAACCAGCATATTGAAAGTGAAGCAGAATGTGCATTAAGTGCATATTCCTGACTGTTAAAGTCATAGATATATTAAAATAACCTAGATCGGCTATAGGCTAATCAGGGATGGTCATTGAGAAGTTATTTTGGAGGTTGTATGATATTCTTCTTCCATTGGTCTGGTGCACGCCATATTGCGGTAGATTGACGACGTTACATGCTGTGAGCAGGTAATCCCGTCTACATGGATGGTGCATCCAAAGTTACTACGAGTAACCAATGATTTTAGTCAGTTAAATAGGAATTACATCGTTTTGTGCTTATTATCGTTTGACTGTCGTTTTACAGTGCATATATTTATGTTAAAAGATGTTTATAGTACGAGTTCATTCTTCAATGAAAATTAATCATATTTAGTCGTCAGAGGGAAAGAGTATGATACACCCATCACAGGGCTCCAGATAAGAGGGAGTAAACTGAACAAATCCAACATTTTCTCATTTATTTTAGCACCAAATCCTATGGTGTTACTACTCATTTGAATTGTCTCGAAGAGACGATTCTAATGAGTAGTGACACCATAGGGTTTAGAGCAGAAATAAAGATTTTAGTATTTGAAATATACCCCTAATCTGGAACCCTGCCCATCAAAATGGCGTCTTTCTGACCGTTGACCAAATTGAACTTTAGCACTAGTAGGCCGATCTAGTCTATTTTAACTCTTTGAACCCTAGTCCCCCATATAGGCGTGCTTTTCAAACAGTGTACATGTGAATAGTACACTTGTCCTATGCAAACAGTGAAGACCCTGATCAGAGGGCTCCGAAAGGAGCCCTCTGATCAGGGTCTTCACTGTTTGTCATAATGCCAAACATTGACAAAAACAACCCTTAAAAGTCAGAAATGGACTAGACTAAAATGGAAATATACCCCTAATCTGGAACCCTGCCCATCAAAATGGCGTCTTTCTGACCGTTGACCAAATTGAACTTTAGCACTAGTAGGCCGATCTAGTCTATTTTAACTCTTTGAACCCTAGTCCCCCATATAGGCGTGCTTTTCAAACAGTGTACATGTGAATAGTACACTTGTCCTATGCAAACAGTGAAGACCCTGATCAGAGGGCTCCGAAAGGAGCCCTCTGATCAGGGTCTTCACTGTTTGTCATAATGCCAAACATTGACAAAAACAACCCTTAAAAGTCAGAAATGGACTAGACTAAAATGGAAACTGGAATTGTTTATTTAAAGTTTCAGGGAGGAAAGAGTTAAGATACAGGCCTTTTTCTGGCCATTTTGGGAAAAACTGCAATTTCTGATTTGGGAAATTTTCAGCGCGAAAAATCATGTTTTGGGAAGAATTTTTAGAATTTATTTCACATATATTGAAGCTAAATGGCCAGAAAATTGACATGTAGTAGTTTTTTCCACTTGTTTTATTAGTTTATATTTGAATTTGAGTTATCAGTAACAACCTGTATCAAAAAAAAATCCATGGATACACCAGAAAAAGGCCTGAGATATCTATGGTCTAAGTTGGAACTAATTTCTTCAGTGGTTGAATCAATTCAGAGCGTTAAAAGCCATAAAAGGTGTATCTATGGAGTAATGAGTTAAAGACAATTAAAACAAGTTGTTTTTAAAGGTGTCACTCTAATAGAAAATGCATCTGTTGGATATTATCTGGTTTACCTGTTAATGTCTTCTCCATCTCTTTCAGCTCTTGGTTGTTTTCTTTCACAATTCTCGTCAGTTTCTCCTTCTCCTCCACCGCTTTACAAAGTTTCTGTTCCAGACTGCTCTCACGTGCCAAAATGCTTTCACGATTTTTCTCAACATTAACAAGTTTTTTCTCCGCTTCACATAATTGTTCTCTCAGCCGGTCTCTCTCGGTCTCCACACGAGCCGTTGTTTTCTCAACCTTTCGTTCCTGGTGTTGTGTGCTTTTGGTCTCGAGAAGGCTTTGGTATTTCTGTTGAAGCTCTTTGTATTCTAAGATAGAACCAATAAATGTTTTAATCCATTACTCCATAAATACACATATCTATGCCTTCAATTTATTTCTCCACTGAAGAAAATAGTTCTACTTTATACAGTCATGAATACGCACCGTAACAAATAGTTTCTATATCATAGCAGATGGTAACTTAACGCAGGTAACCAATTGAAAGTAAAGAGGAATGAGCTTTAAGGTGCATTCTGCTTTACTTTCAACCTGCTTTAAGTGGTCACCTGTCTTCAATCTAGAAACAGAATATTGGGTAAAGCTACAGGGTTAACCCTTTCCTCAATAGTCCAAATTATCAGGGTGAATATCAATCACCTAATAAAGCAGATTTAGTACTTTATAGTGTTAATTTCAGTACTCCATAAATACATTTTCAATGCATCTAATTATTTACTTTTAGGAAGTCCTGAACACAAAACAGAAGGCATTTCTTTCATCATGATTATTTTTTCTCAAAAAGGTCAAATGGTTTTCAGTCTTTAATGCTTTACTCCATAGATATCCCTTTTAAAGTTTTACACATTTAATTCATTCCTCCACTGAAGGAAATATTTCAATCTTAAATAGCAATAAACTAGAACTGCTATCACTAAAGGTGATAAATACCCCCACTCCAAACTGAACTGCCACAAACAGCACAATGACATGTAGAAATAATAATAAATGCATATTAAGGAACTAAATTTCAAGTTTAAAAGGGGCATAATTCTGTCCCTTTTTTGCAAGAGTTATGTAACTTGAAGTAGAGTCTGCAAACATCACACTATATGGTGTACCAAGTTTGAAGACGATGTCATACATAGTTTTCAAGAAAATTATATGTCCTAAGAATAATGTGCATATTAAGGAACAAAATTTCAAGTTATAAAAGGGGCATAATTTTGTCAAATTTTGTGCAAGAGTTGTCAAACTTTCAGAAATGTCTCACAATACAACACTTTTTATAATGACCTCAGGAAGCATTATTTAGCAACAAAATATTATATTCATCCAAGCATGTACAAATTTAATTTATTAATGACACGTAAAAACAGGACCACAGTACGCAATCTTGCAATGTACATTTATTATGCCTTACAGTTACGACAGGAAACAGTAAATTTAGCAAATGTAATTTGAAAAGTACACCTATGTTGTTTGTTTGTACTGTTACACACCGCATGTATTGATATGTTATATTATGTATATGTGTCGGGGCCGGAGGCCTGAATCACAATAAAATTTGTCTTGTCTTGTCTTGACTTATAATGTGTGCCAAGACAATATCATGAATAGTTTTCAAGAAAATGGCATGTTGCAAGAAAAATGTCTCAATTAAGAGACAAAAAAATCAAGTTAAAAAGGGGCATAATTCTGTCAAACTTAATGCAAGAATTATGAAACCTGTCAATGAGTGTCCCCACATAACACTGATAATGTATACCAAGTTTGAAGATTGTATCATAATCAGTTTTCAAGAAAAGGGCAAATGTCCCGAAAAAATGTGACGGACGGACTGACTGAAGGACGAGCCATTTCCTATATAACCCCCACCACTAGTGGTGGGGGTATAATGAGCAACAACATAAATATTTCCCATATTCTAGCAGATGGTAGCTTAAAGCAGACTGAAAGTAAAGCAGAATATGCATTAAGGCACATTCTGCTTTACTTTCAACCTGCTTCAAGTGGTCACCTGTCTTCAATACTTGAATCAGGCTATGGAGTTGAGGTATTAATTTGTTAGAAATGTATTGAGCACAGTAACTCAACAGTTTTAACATCAATACTTGGTCTTGACTTACCTGTATCACAGGATTGTATCTCTGCATCCTTGCTGTTCAGTAACTCCTCCTGCTGTTGTAAGATGGTCTCCTGGTCATTCAGTGTCTCTTTCAATAGAGCTATCATCTCATCTTTCTCATGTTTATCTGAAATAACAAGAAAGTAATGCAGCTGGCCGCAAGGTCATTAAGTATTCGAGTTGAATCTGGAATTCAGCTAAAAACTTGAAACTCCATTAAGTCAAGTTTTATATCAGTATTTCTTCATTTGAAAATCAAATACTTAGCTCACTTAAGTGTTTTTTTTTGTTGTTATGATTTTACGTCACTTTCAACAGTATTTCAGATATATCGCGATGTCCAGCTAATAATTACAGGTGGAGGAAGACCCAAGAAGCCCTTTTATGCACTGTTTCAGGCACAAATCTGCAACTGTGTAGAACCACCTACCATCCGCATGCCAGCTGGAAGTCATCCCCACGAGAAATCTGAACGACCAGACTGGGATTCAAACTCACAGCGTTGAGGAGCTTAGTGATGTAAGTCACAGTGACTATACCACTAGGCCACCTTACTTAAGTGGAGCATACCTGTATATCAAAGTTGAAATGTGGCTAAGCCACATTTTAACTTTGAAATATAGACCTGTATGTTTGACCTAAATAAGTAAGTTTTAAAATATCAAGGTACAACTGTAGCAACCGTAGCAATGCCTAGTATACTTTAGCTAAATTAGGCAAAATTAAACACTAAAGAGAGCTTGCCATTTTTTTTTTTTTTTTTTTTTTTTTTTTTTTCCAGTTCAATATTTTATTATCTCCGTGAATAGGTGTATGTGGGTCGGAGATCCATCCCACTCTACACCTTACAATACATGTGAAATATTTTAGTCTATAATATATCGAACATATTTTTGTGTATATACAGTCGAAACTCACTACTTTTTGTTGAGCTTACATATATTTCAAAGCGAAAACGTGGCATATTCACGTTTTAACTTTGAAATACGGGTATGTTCGACTTAGGCGAAATCGATTTTGCCATACCTTTCTCAAAGGACTTCAGATCCCTCATCTCGGTGTGTAGCTGTCTTTCTAGGTCCTCTATGACACGAGCTTTGGCATCCAGGTCGCCGTCTTTCTTTAGGACCTGTAGTTTCAGCTCATTGGTTTGGTCCATGTATTCCTGCAGCTCTTTGTCATTAGTGCGGCCAATCTCTGTCTTCTGTGTCTGATAAAGTAGAAACAGAACATGTACTACAGTGTATGCTCTGAAAATCTCAACTTCCAAAAGCTGTTTATTACAGAACAGGAATAACTAGAAAACTATCTGTAATGCATGCTTGAACTAGAGCTTTCTGTTTTACTTTGATCCTACTCTCAGCAGTCATCTGCCTTAACTCTTTGAACACTAGTTCCGCATATCGGCGTGCTTTTCAAACAGTGTACATGTGAATAGTACACATGTCCTATGCAAACAGTGAAGACCCAGATCAGAGGGCTCCGAAAGGAGCCCTCTGATCAGGGTCTTTACTGTTTGTCACAATGCCAAATATTGACAAAAACAACCCTTTAAAGTCAGAAATGGACTAGACTAAGATGGAAACTGGAATTGTCCATTTAAAGTTTCAGGGAGGAAAGAGTTAACCCATTACTCAATAATTTATAGTGTTTTATTTCTCCACTGAAGAAAATGGTTCCATTTTATACTACATGTATCATGAATATGTACCATTTTCTATATTCTAGCAGCTGGTAGCTTAATGCAGGCTGAAAGTACTTTCAACCTGATTGAAGTGGTCACCTATCTTAAAGACTAGAAACAGGCTATGGGTTAACTCTTTACCCCATAGCCTATTTCTGGTATTGAAGTTAGTTGGCCACTTAAAGCTTGTTAAAAGTAAAGCAGAGTGTGCCTTAAGACACATTCTGCTTTACTGTCAACCCGCTTTAAGCCATCATCAGACAGAATATAGAAAATATTTCTTATAATACATATTCATGACTGTATAATTTGTAACTATTTGCTTCAATGGAGGAATAAATCAGATGCGCTAAAAGGCGCTTCTATGTGGGAAAAAGATTAAACATCAGCAAAAAACCTACAGTAGAGTGGTTGTTGCAGCAGCTTTTACTGTACCAGCCTAGCTAAATTCTGCCCATCAAGGCTCCAGATAAGAGTGGCTAAACTAAACATTTCCAAATGTTCTCCTTTATGTTTCCTCAAAACCCTATGTTGTGACCACTTATTAGAATGGTCTCAGTCACAATAAAGGTTTTGGGGGAGAAATGACAAAGTTAGTATGTGAAATACCAACTTTATCCAGAGCTATGAATTGGCCTGTGGGCTCTAGATAAAAGAAGGATATCATATACAACAAGAGCCGTATACGGCCCTTAATCGCTCACCTGGGACCGTTGATGTAAATGTAACATATCTTGGAAAGCTGAGAAATTATGACAATATGATTGTGCCAATCGCTGATTGGATGATGCTGAGTGCAAAATAGCTAAGCTTAGGGTACTGTAGTTTAAAGAGAAGATTTTTTAAGTTTTTTTTTTTTTTAAATCTATTTTTAGCTCCTGTGACCTAGATATGCAACGGACCGGAACCATTTGAACAATATTGGTAAAGTATACCTCTAGAAGTTACACCATGCCAAATATCAAATCTCTAGCTATATTAGTTTCAGAGAAGAAGAGGTTTTAAAGTTTTTATTGAAAAAAATCTATTTTTAGTTCACTGTGACCTAGATATGCAACGGACCGGAACCATTTCAGCAATATTGGTAAAGTATCTCTAGAAGTTACACTATGCCAAATATTAAAGTTTTAGTCATATTAGTTTCAGAGAAGAAGAGGTTTGAAAATTTCAATGTATTATTAATATAACTCTATGTAAATTTGTGACCACCGGGGCAGGGTCATTTTCGACCTCAGGGACATAATTTTAATAATCTTGATAGAGGACCTGAAGATGATGCTTTTTTCAAAATATCTAAGCTCAGGGTACTGTGGTTTCAGAGAAGAAGATTGTTTAAGATTTTATTGAAAAAAATCTATTTTTAGCTCCTGTGACCTAGATATGCAAAGAGATATTTCAGAGAAGAAGAGGTTTGAAGTTTTCACTATACATGTATAACTCTATGTAAATTTGTGACCCCCGGGGCGGGGTCATATTTGACCCCAGGGACATAATTTGAACAATCTTGATAGAAGAACTGACATTGATGTTTTGTGCAAAATATCTAAGCTCAGGGTACTGTGGTTTCAGAGAAAAAGATTTTTTAAGATTTTATTGAAAAAAATCTATTTTTAGCTCCTGTAACCTAGATATGCAAAGAGATTTTTCAGAGAAGAAGAGGTTTGAAGATTTCACTATATAACTCTATGTATATTTGTGACCCCCGGGGCGGGGACATTTTTGACCCCAGGGGCATAATTTGAACAATCTTGATAGTGGACCTGTAGATGATGCTATGTGCAAAATATCTAAGCTCAGGGTACTGTGGTTTCAGAGAAGAAGATTTTTTAAGATTTTATTGAAAAAAATCTATTTTTAGCTCCTGTGACCTAGATATGCAAAGAGATATTTCAGAGAAGAAGAGGTTTGAAGTTTTCACTATACATGTATAACTCTATGTAAATTTGTGACCCCCGGGGCGGGGTCATATTTGACCCCAGGGACATAATTTGAACAATCTTGATAGAGGAACTGACATTGATGTTTTGTGCAAAATATCTAAGCTCAGGGTACTGTGGTTTCAGAGAAAAAGATTTTTTAAGATTTTATTGAAAAAAATCTATTTTTAGCTCCTGTGACCTAGATATGCAAAGAGATATTTCAGAGAAGAAGAGGTTTGAAGATTTCACTATATAACTCTATGTATATTTGTGACCCCCGGGGCGGGACATTTTTTACCCCAGGGGCATAATTTGAACAATCTTGATAGTGGACCTGTAGATGATGCTATGTGCAAATTATCTAAGCTCAGGGTACTGTGGTTTCAGAGAAGAAGATTTTTTAAGTTTTTATTGAAACTATCTATTTTTAGCTCCTGTGACCTAGATATGCAACGGATCTGAAATATTTGAACAACTTTCAGAGGTCTATATATTATAAGAATCAATCCTGCCAAGTTTGGTTAAAATCCATCAAGTAGTTTAGGGGGAGATGTCGTTTAAAGAAATTGTTGACGACGAACGAATGACGGACACAGGACGATCAAAATAGCTCACCTTGGCACAGGTGAGCTAATAAAACTAAAATCTTTATTTCTGCATTAAACCCTATAGTGTCACTACTCATTAGAATTGTCCCTTTGAGACGTCAATTCTAATGAGTAGTTACACCATAGGATTTGGTGCTGAAATGAGCGATTTGTTCAGTGTACTCCCTCTTATCTGCAGCCCTGCCATGTTTCAACATACCTGGAGATGGTCTATGGTTTCTCTGGCATGTGACAGCTCCTGAGTTTTCTGTTGCAGTCTGTTCTCAGTCTCGGAAAACTTGCCTAGCCATTCCTGTATGGTGTTGTTGGCATTCTTCAACTGCTCCGACAATTTCTGCTCCCTCTCTTTGCTCTATGGAAATTAGAATTAGTGAAATTCATGTATAACAAAATTGTGTTACGGTTGAATGCCTGTCTGTTACTACATGAATCATACTTGCAGGGCTACCATAAGTTGACATAAAAAATCCTAAGATTTCCAAATTTGCATTTTTCAAGTGCGATTTTACGAATCGTACCTTTTCCCCCATCACCTGTTTCTAGTTTTGTTGACACATGGCTGCTTAAGCAGGCTGAAAGTAAAGCAGAATGCGCCTTAAGGCGCATTCTGCTTTACTTTCAGCCTGCTTTAAGCTACCATGAATTAGAAAAAAAATCGGAAGATTTAGGAAAAGTCCGGAGAAATGGCAGCCCTGTACTTTGCCTACTCTACTCCATTCATGTCAACTGATAGTTCGTAGGACACCATGCTCTAGCATAGTTCAATATGGTTTGTCAGTTGAAGAGAATGGCTGACTGCTCTACATGTATGTAGAGCACTGGTATTGACCCGGCCACTTTGGCATAATCTCATGAATGACGTTCAACCTTGACCCATTACCCCCATAAGTACGTCTTTTTACGCCTTTAATTAATTCCTTAACGAAAAATAACAATTCCATTTTTTACAGTCATCAACCTTATACCAAAGAAATATTTTCTATATCCTAGCAGATGGTAGCTTAAAGCAGGCTGAAAGTAAAGCAGAATGCGCCTTAAGCCACATTCTGCTTTACTTTCAACCTGCTTTACGTGGTCACCTATCTTAAATACTAGAAACAGTCTATGGGGAAATGGGTTAAGCAACCACTGTATGAAGGTGCATTATCTTTAAATTAAAGAGAGATGAAAGCTTAATGCAGGGCAAAAGTAATGCTCCTGTAGGAGCCTTCTGCATTACTTTTGTCGTGCATTAAGTTGCCATTCATCAATTAATGGGACAACTTCTGCCCTCTCTCCTTACTCTGATCGAAATAGAAGTAGTGAATTATTTATAAGCAAACAACATAAAAGTTTATTTTTTTAGTTTCTTGCATGGAATGGTATTTGGTCCTTTCACAAACGCTTATGCCCCCGGTGGCATCCTTGACAATATATTCTGAACTTTTTCTAAGTCCAAATTAGGTAAACGGTCAAGGTCAAAGTGAGCTTGGTTATTATTGGTGAGTTGGTAATGGTCCAAGGCAATAACTGTATAAGTATCGAAGCTTTGTAGTAAACAGTGTTGATGCAAGAGGAAATGGTAAAATCTAGTTAACCGGGAAAGAGCCCATTCAAATTATTCTAAGTTCAAATTAGGTCTAGGTCAAGGTCAAGGTCAAAATCAAAGTTTGGTGGTATTGGTGGACAGGGAATGGTCCAAGGCAACAACTGTATAAGTATCAAAGCATTGTAGTGAGTTGTGTTTCTGTAAAATCTAGTTAACCAAGAAATAGCCTATCTAAAATATTCTAAGTCCAAATTAGGTCAAGGTCAAGGTCAAAATCAAAGTTTGGTGATTTTGGTGGATAGGGAATGGTCCAAGGCAACAACTGTATAAATATCCAAACATTTGGGTAAGGGGTGTTGATGCTAGACGAAACAGTAAAATCTACTTAACCTGGACGGACGGACAGGACGATTACTATATCCCTCCGCATCTGTCGATGGCATAAAAAGCCATGCTCAAATTAAACCTTATGTAACCCACACCTTAATGCTGAATTTTCAAATGGACATACATTTTTATATCCGTTTTCTGACAAAATACAGCGCTCCCTCTCTACAACGACACTCAGTGGGAGCCACAGATTGTGTGCGTTGTTCGGAGGGAGTCGTTAGAGAGAGGGAACTTATTTTACATTTGCAAACAGCTTGAATCCAGATCAGACGCTGCATTACGCGGCGTCTGATCTGGATTCAAGCTGTTTGTCACTCTTCATTAAGTTTTTTTCTGTCAAAAGGTCCAATATGTAACTTTGAGAAAAATAGCAGACGACAACCTAAAGCAGACGATATTACAACTGTGAAATCGTTAAACATAATTGTCATGTTTAGGGAACTGTGGCAAGGGTCTTTGTAAGGGTTTGCAAGACCAAGAATGACCACCAATGCACAGAATGATAAACAGTGCAGACCCAGATAAAAGGGCATCTTCAGGAGCCTCTGATCTGGGTCTACCTTATTTGCATTTTAGGATTTGTATACCAGGTTCCAGCACTGTATGTGTTAAGGCAGGCATTTAATTGTTTCGGACAGATGGCTGCTTCAAAAGAGCAGAAGGATTTCATACAGCAGATTCATGCTTTATTTTCAGCATAATTTAACACGTATGTTAACTACCTGTATGAAAAGAAAAAAACATGAAAATGGCAGTGTCTATTCTAGGCTGCACGATTGCGCGAATCCCCAACATTGTGCATTGACAAATACAGGATACAATAAAAGTAAATAGTTTTAAGAAAAATTACACTTTCCTTACTTAGGAAATTTATTACTAAATATAGGGAGTAGGAGTGTTTCTTTATTATTAACCCTTTCCTCATAGAAGTGCCTTTTAGAATTTTTTTTTTTTCTCATAAAGATACCTTTGCATGCTTTAATATCTTACGATGTCCTATTAAAGAGTCATAGAAAAACTTTTAAGCAACCTGACAGGTGGATAGTTAAAGCTGATTGAAAGTAAAGCAGAAAGCTCATTCCTTTAGCTTTACTTTCAGCCTGCTTTAAGCAACAACTTGTTCTATAAACTGAGGACCTATGGAGGAATGGGTTAATTGGCTGCTTCACATAGATTCTACTGTTATTTTATCAGGGCTTCAGATAAGGGGAGAGTAATTTAAAAATAAAATCTTTATTTCTGCATTAAACCCTATGGTGTTACTACTCATTAGAATCATTTCTTCGAGACAAATCTTATGAGTAGTCACACAATAGGATTTGGTTCTGAAATGAGAGAGAAAATGTTGGATTTGTTCAGTTTACTTCTCTTTTCTGGAGCCCTGTTTTTATACTAACCCTGACAAGTTCCACTTTTGTTGAAGGGCTGCTAATTGACTGTCGTGGATCTGCTTGAATAATTGACGCTCTCGATCTCCGGTGGATTTCCCTCTCTGTTGGAGCATCTAGATTCCTGGCTTCGTCTAGTTCCTCTTTTAATCTCTCTGACAAACTCTGCAACTGGGTAACCTCTTTGATCAGTGTTCTGTTTTTAATCTCAGTCTCATTCAACTTAGAAACCACAGTGCTCAGTTTCTTCTGTAACAGTGGATCACTAGTTGTCTCCTTTTGATTTTTTTCCTTTTCCAGATTTTCAATTTTAGAATTAAGTTCTGAAATTCTTCCTGCCGCTTCAGCAAGCTCTGAAGATTTTGTGGTGAGAGCTTTTTCAATGTCATCAGCTTTGCTGACCTTTTCAGTAAGTCTTTCTATGTCACCACGATAGTTTTCTATGTCAAGTAGAGCTTCTTGCAGCTCACCTTTCACTTTGTGATTTGCTGCTTTTAGAGTATGTTCTGAAGACTTCAATTGTGCTACTTCATTCAAGGCATTGTTCAATCTTTCATCGGTTTTGTCATCTGACACTTTCATACTGTTCACATTCTTTTGTAGGTCAGACAAATCTTTTGTCTTTACTTCAAGCTCACCTTCCAATTCCTCTATTGTGTCATTTGAGTCTTGAAGCTCTTTCTCAAGTTCAGCTACTTTTGCAACTTTTGAGCATAAGTCTTTATTTCTAGTTTCAATTTGTCTGTGTACATCTTGTAAGGTGTGTTTAATTTCATCTTTGTCATCCTGACATTCTGTAATTTTATTTTGAATATCCTCCACATTTGCATTTACCTGTGCAATTTCCCTTTCTTTCCTCTCTAATCTCCTCTCATACTCTTCCCGGAGATCTGCATTGATTCTGTCATGCAGTGAAACTTTCTCATTGCTGTTTTCGAGCTGCTTTTCCAGTTTCTCAACATGATGCTCCAGTTTCTGAATCTCAGCATTTTTCTTCTTGATTTCAACATTATGGTCTTCATCTATTGTTTTACTCATGGTATCTTTTTGCCTTAACTCACTTGTCATACTTTCTGCTTTTTCAAGTTCAGCAGTTTTAGCTTGAAGCTGTGTTTCTAACTCTTCTACTTGGGTTAGCCTTTCTTTCAGTCTTGTCAATTCACTACGGTCATTTTCCAGTTCAAGTAGAGCTTCTTGTAACTCTCCTTTCACTTTGTGGTGTAGAGCCTTCTGGGTGTGCTCACTTGATTTCAACTGTGCTATTTGTACGAGTGCATCACTTAGTTTGTCATCAGGAGTGTCAGAGGTTTTATCACTGGTCTGCATTTCACCTTGCTTTACCTTACTGTCTTTAGCGTCCCTTTCCAAACTAGCACTCTTTTCAAAAGATATCTTTAACTGTTCTCTGACATTTTTCAGTTCAGCTTCCTGAGATTCTACTTCAGATGTCTTCCACATAAGTTCTTCTTTCAATGTTTTTACACATTTTTCAAGTTCTTCATTTTTCTGAAGCAGATTTTCTCTATCTGTCACTAATGTGTTCAGTTTCTCTTCAATGTCCTTTGTTTCTACAGAACATGATTCTTTTGTTTCGTCAGACTCCATTTTTGATATCTGGTTTTCTTCAACAGTCATTTGAAGCAGTTCAAGTTGTGATTTGAGATTCGTTATTTCTGAGTCTTTCTCTTCAATCAGTCTATCCTTGTCATTTAGTTCTACTGCAGTGTCAGCCACAGCTGATTCAAGATCATGTACACTGTTCTCTAAGTCATCCTGTCTCTTTGAACAACTATTTAGCTCATTCACTCTACTTTCTAACTCGTTAATCAGATTTTCCTGCTGATGAATTTTGTCTTGAAGTTTTTCGCTCTCTGTTTGGAGATTCTCTTTAGCTCTGTTTGCAGCCTCAAGATTGTCTTTCAGATTGTTTATCAAGACTTCCTTTTCCGTGAGTTTAGACTCTACATCTTTGACTTGCTTTGCGGTACTTGACTGTTTCAGTTCCTCCTTTTCTCTCTCTTCTAACACAGACTCCAGATTTTGAGTGTACATTTCTATTTCTTCATTCTTTTCAGAAAGAGTCTGCTTCAGTGTTGCTATTTCACTCAAAGATTCTTTCTGCTGTCTCAACTGTATTTCCATATTTTCTTTGTCTTTCTCCAGCTTGTCAATTTTCTCATTTCTGTCATTCAGCTGTTTTTCTAATTTTGCTACACCCTCCTTTGTTTTGATCTCTGCAGCTGTCGCAAGTTCCGTGTTTTTCTTTTCTAACAATTCAACTTTGCCTTCAAGTTCACTTGCACCCAATTTGGTTGTTCTGAGAAGTTCCTTCAGTTCATCAACCTCTCCAGATTGTTTCTTCTCCTGTGAGTCATTTACTACATTTGCTGGTTGCATCTTTTCTTTCAACATTGTGTTCTCTGCAGTCAACTGTGCTACTTTCCTTTTCAACTTCTCTACATCGAGACTGACTATTGCCAACTCTTCACCAGTGGAGGCTAGCAGATCTGTTTTGCCTCCTAATGTCACCTGCAGATCTTCTATCTTATGTGATCTGCTCTCTAGCTGTGTCTGTAGATCTTGGCTCTCAATCTCCTTCTCATCAATTCTGAATTCCAACTCCTTACACTTCTCCGATGCCTCGCTGAAGAACAGATCTTTTGCCTTCAAACCTGCTTTTAGCTTCGAGACCTTTGTATTCAGAGTCTCTATTTCTTTATTCTTTTCAATGACAAGAGGAGAATCCTGGCTGTAGACCTCAGTCTGTACTGACAAACAGTGTTGGACATTCTGTTGTTTATTCAGTTTTGGTGACAAGACTTTTAACTCTATTTCCTTAGTTTCCAAATCTGTAGTTGTCTTGTTAACCATGTTTTTCAATTCTTTATTAAGAACTTCAAGCTCTTCTTTTCTCTCTTCAAGTGTACTGATTTCATCTTCTGCTTTTGAAATTTTTGTTTTTAAATTTGACGATTCAGTTTCAAGCTCTTTTATTCTTTCCTCCTTTTCATCTACACTCTTCTGAAGATCTTTACCTCTGCGCTCTGATTCAGTCAACTGCTTTGATTTACTAAAATAATCCTTCATTAAAGGCTCCAATTCTTTAATTTTTTCCTTTGCTTCTTCAAGCTCTTTCTCCACAAGTAATTTTCCATCAACCTTCCCTTCCTCTCCTACAGTCTCTGTATTATCTTCCACTTTTTTCAGTTTATTTTCCAGTTCTTCCACTTTATTCCTAGCCTCAGTGTTTTTCTTTGTCTCACCTTGAAGCCTACTTTCAAGATCTTCTACGGAAGCCTTGGACATTTGCAGGGTATGTTCTAGTTTTGCCACTATAGCGCAGTTTTTATCTAGTTCTGACTGCAGCGCTCTAATCTGCCTGTTGACACCATCATTTACATGATCCTTGTCTTCATGTTTAGAAGGTGACTTTGCATGTAAGGAATTGTGCAATTTCTTTTCAGCGCTAAGAGGTGACATAGGGAACAGCTCCATTTTAGCGAGCGGGGATTTCATCGAGCCACCTGGAGATCTTGGGGTTCCTCCAGGGGACTTAGTGGGGGACTTCACTCCACACAACTGAGCTCTCAGCTGGAACAACTGGGACTTGTAGTTACCTATCTCAGCTGTAAAGCCATGTATAAGGGCTTCCTGGCTCTGAGCATGCTCATATTGGGTGGTCATTAGTTTGTTTTTCAGAGTGCTAGCTTCTTCTTCTTTCTCTACCAGTTGCTTCTCAAAAAACCTGGCTTTGTTGCGATATTTGTTGACATCACCTGTGAAATTTTACCAATTATTTGACTGACTATTAAACGTAACCCATGCAATCCCTTACCCTTCAATTTGGCTATAAATTAGCCCCCCCCCCCCCCCCCCCCCCCCAACTACCTTAAACCGAATACAATGGTTATTTACAAACAGTTTCAATCCTGATATACGACCCTGCGTAACATCAGGATCCAAACTGTTTGACACACAATTTTAAACTTTTTTAGTAAAAGATCTAAAATTTAGATTTGAGAAATGAAAGCAGACAATTGTATTTCAAACAGTGTAGGAGCCCTCTGATCTTGGTCTACACTGTTTACAAAGGATGTATTCGCCTATTGAAAGTAACCCACAATCCCTTCTAATCCTTCAATTTTAAAGTAATTATAAACAGTGTAGACTGTAAGCCAAGATAACAGGACTCCCTTTGGAGCCCTCTGATCTCAGTCTACACTGTTTACAAAGGATGTATTCGCCTATTGAAAGTAACCCACAATCCTTTCTAATCCTTCAATTTTAAAGTAATTATAAACAGTGTAGACTGTAAGCCAAGATAACAGGACTCCCTTTGGAGCCCTCTGATCTCGGTCTACACTGTTTACAAAGGATGTATTCGACTATTGAATGTAACCACCATAATCACTAATCCATTTACAAGTATTACAAACCGGCTAGACCAAGATCTTAGGGCTACTTTTGGGGCCCTCTGATTTGGGTCTAACACTTGCAATGCAGACTTTTCAAATCCACCATTGCATTTGCTGATAAATTTACTCTCAAGGTGATGTCCGTAAATGTTCTTTAACCCTTTGAACCCTAGTCCCGCATATTGGCGTCCTTTTCAAACAGTATACATGTGAATAGTACACTTGTCCTGTGCAAACAGTGAAGACCCAGATCAGAGGGCTCCGACAGGAGCCCTCTGATCAGGGTCTTCACTGTTTGTCATAATGCCAAAAATGGACAAAAACAACCCTTAAAAGCCAGAAATGGACTAGACAAAAATCGAAACTGGAATTTTCCATTTAAATTTTCAGGGAGGAAAGAGTTAAGGTATGAAAGACAATGCAGACTCTGATAAGAGGGATCCTTTAGCTCCTTGATCTGGGTCTACTGTTTGCAAAGGATGTATTTGACTATTGAGTTAAACTCTTGCAGTGCCCAGTTTTCAATTCCACTCATTTGCTGATAAATTGACTCACGATTTCAGCATTTAGGTATGACAAACAATACACTCTAATGTGGGGGCTCCTTCAGGAGACTGCTGATCTGGATCTACACTGTTTGCACTGGATGTATATACTCAGACCCAGTACTATAAGGGGAATACAGTTCATGTATATCTAGCAAGGGAAATGTGCTAGTCGAATCCAGAGCACCAGATAAGGGTAGTTTTTCAAAAACTAAAATCTTTATTTCTGAATTAAACCCAATGGAGTCACTACTTATTAGAATTGTCTCTTCGAGACGATTCTAATGAGTAGTAACACCATAGGATTTGGTGCTAAAAATAGTGAGAAAATGAGGGATTTGTTGAAAAAACTACCTCTTATCTGGAGCCCTGCGAATCAGAAGTCTGCCAAATTAGCAGTTGTTTGAGAAAACTTAAACAGAACTGGGCTCAAGGTTGTAAAGAGTTGAGTCTGAGATTGTTCTCATTAACTTCTAAAACATTTGATTGGTCAGATTTGAGCAAAAGCTCAAATCTGACAAATCAAATGCTTGAGAACTATATCAGACTCAACTCAAACTCTTTACAACATTGGGACCTAGTACCAGTACTGCATTACCCCATTGCATGTTTCCAATTTTGAAATAAAGGAACTACTTTCTTAAAGCTGGTTGAAAGTAAAGCAGAATGCTTCTTAGTGCGCATTCTGCTTTACTTTCAACCTGTTTTAAGCAATCATCTGTTTGAATATAGAGTTTATTTCTTATGTTCCATTTTCCTGACTGAATAAATTAAAAAAAAAATATCTTCTTAATTGGAGGAATAAATCATAGTCTTAACCCATAGCCAGTTTCTAGCTTTGAAGATATGTGACCACTTAAAGCAGGTTGAAAGAAAATAAGGCGCATTCTGCTTTACTTTCAGCCTGCTTTATGACATTTCCTATGATTTTTATTTGCGTTTGTATAAATTGAAACTATTTTCTTCAGAGGATGAATTAATAAAAGGCGTATTTATGGGGTAATGGTTAAAAAGGCGTATTTATTGGGCAATGGGTCAAGGAGCTCATTGCCTGGAAATGATAAATCTGCAAGTTTCTTATCGGATCTGACACAAGTCTGATATCTTTCCTGTGATTTTTGTTTGTTTGTTAGCCAATATTATAGATCAAATTAATGATTGATGTTCATGTTGTGCATGATTATGCAGCATGAGAAGGGCCAACACATTCTTGCTGTGAAGAGTACACTTGTTCTATGCAAACAATGCAGACTCTGATCAGAGGGCTCTTTAAGGAGCCCTCTGATCAAGGTCAACAGTTATTTTATAATTGTTAAAATCAGTCCCAAACAGTCGAAAATGGACTAGACTTGACTGGAAACTGGAATTGTCTGCTAACACTTTCCTCCATAGTAGTGTCTTTTAGTGCATTTAATTTATTCCTTCAATTACGAAAATAATTCAAATTTCTACAGGCATAAGCATGCAACCTAAGAAATAGCGGGCTGAAAGTAAAGCAGAATGTGCCTTAAGGCACATTCTGCTTTACTTTCAACCTGCTTTAAGTGGAAACTTATCTTCAATACTTGAAACAGGATATGGGGAAATGAGTTAAGGCACATTCTGCTTCACTTTCAACCTGCTTTAAAGGGACTCGCAACCGGATGGTGTACTTGTCAAAATAAAATAAAATACTCAAATAAAAGCAAATTTGTGGCATTATTTGGCTTCTGACATTAAAAAAATATGATCAGTCCAAAAAAAGTCTCAAGAATCGTCACCGAATCTTATTATTTTTTTTTGTTGATATTTTCCATCGTTTTTCTATAGCGTTAGCTAACGGTATAGTTGTTGTTGTTGCTTCTCTACACAGGCTCAGACATAAACCCGAGCCGAATAACGTACTATCGAGCGCTACCAGTGAAGTATGTTAATTCGCTACCATAAAGGTAGAGAGCGTCAGTAGCCGCGTGGATAAAGGCGCTTCCTCTTTTGTTCATGTTTGTCTCCGCGTGGAGGGTCACGGGTTCGAATCCCACCAGAGCTTCTTTTCTCTTTTTTTGAAATGCATTTTTTAACAGAATTTATTATCCTAAACTAAATCTTACCCATTTATATAAGCATTTGACATATAGTTACAAATTACTATTTTTAATGCTAAATCCGGTTGCGAGCCTCTTTAAGTGGTCACCTGTCTTCAAACCTAGAAACACTGGCTATGGGGTCAATGGTTATTAGTTCCAGAGATGAATGAGTTAATATTTATGTGGAAGAATGTTTATACTTCCCTTGCCTGTAAGCTTGTTAACAATTTCAAGACACACCTGACCAGCTGGTACTCACCTGAAACGAAAAATCAGGTGAAAATTAGTAGCAGCACAGTAGAAGGACTAGAAAACGGTGAAAAATTAACTATTACCCTAGTTACTGATTTGATGTCTTGGATTTAACCCATAATATGCCTTTGATTTATTCCTCTACCGAAGAAAATAGTTCCAATTTATAGTCACAAATAAGAATCATAAGAAATATTTTCTTTATTCTATCAGATAACATCTTAAAGCAGGTTGAAAGTAAAGCAGAATGTGCCTTAAGGCACATTCTGCTTTACTTTCAACCTGCTTTAAGTGGTCACCTATTTTTAAAACTAGAATCAGGCTATGGGGTAAAGGGTTAAACTAAGCTAGAAACAATTTAGTCAATGTATTTAATATTGAATATCGATACTGATGTCAATTCCTTGCAGAAGTCGCATAGAGTACTTAAGCCTTAATACGGTAAATGAAGCAATGAATAGGTATGAAAGCAATAAAATCAACTTTACACAGGTGGTATCAGGTGTGTCTTCAAAATGCTAGCAAGGCAATACAATAAGGCAAATACACACTAAGGGAAGATAAACTTAATTTGGATGTCATTAGCTGTGTTACAATATACAAACTTGGTAACTCAATCCACTTTACCCATTACTCCATAGAAATGCCTTTTTACATTTATTTCATTCCTCCACTGAAGAAAATAGTTCCATTTTATACAGTAATGAATAAGCAACATAAAACATATTCTAGCAGATGGTAGCTTAAAGCAGGTTGAAAGTAGATGGTAGCTTAAAGCAGGTTGAAAGTAAAGCAAATGCACATTGGGGTGCATTCTGCTTTACTTTTAACCTACTTTAAGAGCTCACCAGTCTTCAAAACTTAATACAGACTATGGAGTAAACTTTGAGTTATTTTTTTACCAAAGTTGAATTTTGGTAACTGAACATTGCCTATGTCTAACTAATAATTGTATTCAGTTAAACTTGAAGCTCTAACTCTTTGAAATACAGGTAAGCGAGTCTTATGCAACTTTCAAGTTATCAAGACCTAGAGACCGTTTCATAAAACTGTGTACGACAAAAATGGTCGGAAGTAAAAACTTTAAAAAACATTTAATTTCTGATTTCTCTATCTAATCCTGTCTTGTGACATCTCTTTGGAATCGTCTTTTCAAGACGATTCCAAAGAGATGTCACAAAACAGGATTAGATGGAGAAATGAATAATAACTGAGACTTTTAAAATTTGACTTACTACAACATTAATTTTGTCGTACAAAGTTTTATGAAACGGGCTCCTGGCTTGTATAAGTTGTGCCTCTCAGATCTGGGGAGTGAAAATATCTGTGACAAAAACTGAACACTGAAACAGATATCTAAGTGAAAAGAACTATATGTTCTCAATAATAATCATTTATTTACATAAAATATATTTTTACATTTAAAACAATAAGATGAAGTTTAGAAAGGTTTTTAAAAAGAAATCAGATCTGCAATAAATAATTTAAGCTATACATTGAGAATCACTTGGAATTCTGACAGAAAACAGAGTTAAAGAATTGAAAGAAAGAAATACAAATGAAAACATGAAATTCAAGAATAAAAGTTTTGGATTCTAATTGAAAACAAAAGTGACAGTGCTTATCTTTAAAAAAACAAAACAATATTAGCCTAACCTGTATGAAGTTTACCCCAATCTCTATGAACAGAATCGAATCAACTTAGTCAAACCTTTGTGTTAACCCATTACCCCATAGCCAGTTTCTAATTTTGAAGACCTGTGACCACTTAAAGCAGATTGAAAGTAAAGCAGAATGTGCCTTGAGGCACATTCTGCTTTACTTTCAGCCTGCTTTAAGCTACCATGTACTAGGATAAAAAATATTTCTTACAGTACATATTTCTGAATGTATAAAGTGGAACTATTTTCTTAAGTGAAGAAATGAATTAAAGGCGTATTTATGGGGTAATGGGTTAAACATTAATTCATGGAAGCAGGTAGCAGTTTGATGAAGGACAAATGTTATGCAGAATAAGAGCTTTCTAAATAACCTTTGTCCTGCTTTAACCCATTACCCAATACTAGATACACCATTTTACCCCTTTACTTTATTCATCCACTAAAGAAAATAGGTCCAATTTATACATTAAGCCATATGCACCAAAAGAAATATATTCTATATCCTAGTAGATGATAGCTTAAGGCAGGCTGAAGGTAAAGTATTCTGCTTTACTCTCAACCTGCTTTAAGTGGTCGAAAGTCTTCAAAACTAGAAACAGGCTATGGGTAAATGGGTTAAGCTTCCACTTGTCAAAAGACGGCATGGTCAGTTGCTTCTTAATCATTGGTTAGCAAATACAGTAGAACCTCTCTATTACGACCACTAAATAGAAGGTTAATTTACAGTATAACGGACAGGTGACAGCTTAACCCATTACCCAATAAAGACGTCTTTTTACACCTTTTATTAATTCATCTACTGTAGAAAATAGTTATAATTTATACTGTCACAAATAAAAATCATAAAAAATATTTTCTATATTATAGCAGATAATAGCTTAAAGCAGGCTGAAAGTAAAGTAGAATGCGCCTCAAGGCGCATTCTGCTTTACTTTCAACCTGCTTTAAGTGATCATCTATCTTTAAAACTAGAAACAGGCCATGGGGTAATGGGTTAAAGCAATGTGAAAGTGAAACAGAAAGCTCCTGTAGGAGCTTTCTGTTTCACTTTCACATTGCTTTAAGCAGTCACCTGTATTAAACGATTAATATTTGGCACAACTTAGTGGTCGTAATAGAGAGGTTCTACTGTATGCAAGTTTGACAGCAGTTTCAAATCCAAATCTTACAATTCAAACATGAATACATGTACATTTAAGCTTTGTAAATAATAGAAATAACTATATTGTGAAAATGAAAGCCCTCAAATGACTATTTAATAAATGATAAGCCTGAGAGATCATATCTTATGAACCATCTGAAAAACTATTTACATCCTAGTATGGCAACTGTGCATAGAGAATACAACCTCTGTTAAAGAATAAATCTTCCCCTAATGAAATGCATTTACATACTTGTAGGAAGTTCAGATTTTAGCATGCTTGTTCCGGAATCCATATAAAGAGCCCAAAAAAATATTCCCAACACGCAGGCAGATGGCTACTTAACCCAATACCCCATAGCATATTTCTAGTATTGAATATAGGTGATCACTTAAAGCAGGTTGAAAGTAAAGCAGAATGCGCATTCTGCTTTACTTTCAGCCTGCTTTAAGCTACCATCTGCTAGAATATAGAAAATATTTCTTATAATGCACATTTATGATTGTATAAATTTCAACTATTTTCTTCAATAGAGGAATAAATCAGAGGTGTAAAAAGAGGTGTTTATGGGGTAATAGGTTGAAGTAGGTGTAACAGGGATGACTACTTAAAGTAGGTATAACATAATCATATAAAGCAAACGTAACCCTTTCAACAGTAAAATTGTCAGCCCTTTATTCCATAGCCAAAATGCAAATCCCCTATATTCAACTGTTTGAGGAAGGGTACTGCTTAAAGTAAGATGAAAGTAAAGCAGAAAGCTCCTATTTTTCTGCTTTACTTTCATCTTGCTTTAAGTTGCCATCTGTATTCAACACCATCAAGAAATATTAAATTGTGGTGCTCATCAAGAGGAATAGAAAGTTGTGTGAAAATATCAAGACAAAGCCGATTTCAGATTATCCGACTATAAGTAAATCAGTGTTGGAAAGGGTTAAACTCAAATTAAAATGTGAAATATTCATACATTTATTTCCAAACCATTCCTACTCATTCTCAGCACGCTAGCTGTAGAACCATATTAACCTTTGCAAACAGTTTGGGTCCTGATGAGACATGGCATAAAACGGTGTTTCATCAGGATCCAAACAGTTTGACACTCTGACCTCATTTTGAATTTGAAAAGAAATTTAGAAAATCTATTTATATCTAAAAAACATTTAAAAAAAGTTGCAGACGACAAGTTTTCCAGACAATTTACCCAGCATGCATTGACTTAAAGTAAAGTACCGAAATATTCAAAGTTTGGATGCAGCATCCCACTTATATAAACATTTACAGTACGAACCCTCCATCATGACCACTAAAAGGAAGACTAATATTGATGATATAAAAGGAATGTGACAGCTTAAAGCAAAATTTTAAGTAAAGCAGAAGGCATCTGTAGGTACTTTTATCTTGCTTAACCCTTTGAACCCTAGTCCCGCATATAGGCGTCTTTTCAAACAGTGTACATGTGAATAGTATACTTGTCCTGTGCAAACAGTGAAGGCCCAGATCAGAGGGCTCCGCAAGGAGCCCTCTGATCAGGGTCTTCATTGTTTGTCAGTAATGCCAAAATTGACAAAACATCTCTTAAAAGTCAGAAATGGACTAGATAAAAATTGAAACTGGAGTTGTCCATTTAAAGTTTCAGGGAGGAAAGAGTTAAGTAGCCACTTGTCTTAAACAACAAAATGCGATCATTTAGTGGTTGTAAAAGAGGGGTTTTACTGTTAAAATTAAATCAAATACTTTGTAGTTGATAAAACAATATCTAGAACTTCCAGATAACATAGTATTAGAATACTGCCTGTACCTGATATAAATAACTTTCTATTAAACATAAAACATTCTTTGAATGTCACAAAAGTTCTGAACTGACATATATAATTATTACACCTCGCATTGAGTTACAATATTAATTTCCCATAGACGTAAAGCTAACATTTTGCATGTCTTTTACATCTATCCAAAAATATACTGTCACTCTTTATGATATTCTTTTTGTGACGTCACTCTAAATGATATTATTTCTTTCTCCATTCTTAAAAATACTGTCAGCTATATGATATGATTTTCACTCTGGGAACGCAATAGAACGTTTTAAAGAGTGGTAACTCCTAATCAACTTTTGGCATTTTCTGTTCAAGTTGCTTCCCTTTGTCCATTTCTTAAAAGAATCCAAGCGCCTGGACCACTTGATAAACAATTTGCTACCATTTCGGAAGAGGATATTTTCCAACTAGACAATGATAAGACGCCGTGTCTTCAATTTACTTGTCATAACGTTTTTCTTTCTTTCTTGTAATATAATTATAAACAATGTGACGTCGTAAGACGGCGACATAATTTCCCGCATTACGTACATGTCCGCGCTAAATTGGTATTCACAACACATTTTATAAAATACGAATGAGATGATTCCAAAGCCAGGGTTGATAAGCTTGGTGTAATTTATAAAATAAATATTAGATGTCAGTTTGCAGGACATTCAAATTGTCAAACCTCGAAAACAAGAATGTCACCTTCGGCTACGCCTTGGGTGACATTCTGTTTCTCGGGTTGACAATTTGAATGTCACGCAAACTGCCATCTAAAATTTATATAATATGGTCAATGAAAGGAGACCATGTCAAAGTATGTGTATATTTCTTTATTTCAATCTAGCATCAATCATGTACTGAAATGTACACTTTCTATACAGAAACCCAGTATATGTTTTTATTGTGAATAGTGTGGACCCTGAGTAGAGGGCTCCTAAACCCATTACCCTTTAGCCTTTTTCTAGTATTGAAGATAGGTGGCCACTGTAAGCAGGTTGAAAGTAAAGCAGAAAGCGCCTTAAGGCGCATTCTGCTTTACTCTCAGCCTGCTTAAAGCTACTAGCTGCTAGAAATTATTTCTAATGTTAAAATATTCACAACTGTATAAATTTAAACTATTTTCTTCAGTGGAGGGATACATTAGGTGTAAATAGGCCGAATAATGGGGTAATGGGTTAAAGAAATATCTGAACAGTCTGCAAACTTTGTTTTTCTTTTTCTGAAATGTTTTTAAAATAAGTCCTGCAAATTAATATTAACTGGTAAAAGTTTATATGAAAATTCACCGTAAACTGGGTGTTTACAGGCCGTGATTTTGAGAAAGATATTAATAAAATGTGACTTTATTATTATGTCTACAAAAATTTGTATCAATAAGAGGTAAAAGTTAGAAGCAGAAAAAAGTAATATAAAAAGCGCTTTTGTGAGAATTCATTATTTTCCAAGCAATAACTTATTCACTCCTGAAACTTCAAAAGGCGAATCCAAGTTTCCAAAAAACATGAAAAATAGTGCAGACCCTGGTCAAATACCTCTTTTAAGAATTATTTTTATTCTGACTTTTGCAACAGCCTGTTTAAAAAGATAGCTTAAAGGCATTGTATTGAATGGTAGCTTTGACTGTTTTCAAAAGTTCTTTTATTAAATGCAGAACAAAATTCAAAAGGTTTAGAAGGCAATACTTTTGTCCTGCGCTAGTTATTCACTTGTGTTAAGGTGAAGGACCACTAATGAGATTGGGCCAACGTCGGTCAATATCAGTACTCTACGGAGAGCAATCGGCCATTCTAGTCAACTGTCGACCCATTCCCAACCATGCTTTAGCATGGTTCGGAATGCCTGACAGTTGATGTGAATGGTTGATCACTGTACATAGAGAACTAGGGGGTCCTCAACCTTAAAACGCTGCAGAAAACAAAATAATACACTAAGCTCCTATTTTAGCACTACATTGTTAGCATTCAGTTGTACCCATCATATACACATAATTTAGAAACAGTGTTATCGGTGATGATAACGCTCATCCCATGCAAACGGTGCAGAACCAGATCAGAAGGCTCTTATAGGAACCTTCTAAGCAGGGTGTGCAAAATATGTTGCAAAGACAATCCAAAATAAACAAAAATTGGACTGGATTTAGCTGTAAACTGGAATGGTCCATTTGATGTTCCTAGGATCAATGAGTTATGACATCTAAACCCTGTTTTTCAACAAAAGGTTGCTCAACACAAGTTAACCCATTACCCCATAGATACACTTTTCTACACCTTTAATTTGATCCTCCACTGAAGAAAACAGTTCCACTTTATTGTAGGCCTACTTTATAGTCATGAATATGCACCAGAAGAAATATTTTCCTATATCCTAGCAGATAGTAGCTTGAAGCAGGCTGAAAGTAAAGCAGAATGTGCCTTAAGGCACATTCTGCTTTACTTTCAACCTGCTTTAAGTAGTCACCTGTCTTCAAAATTAGAAACAGGTTATGGAGTAAATGGTTAAGACTGTAATCTATTTCCTAGTTCTCAGGTTATACTTCTGACCAGTGCGAGAATTTGGCACTGGCTTTGTCCTGCTTCTCTTCTTTTGCCTTGCAGGCACAATTCTTCTCCTTTTGCTGGTATTCCATGTGGTATTCATTTGCTCAAAGTCATCATCGTCACTTTCAATTGTGATTTTACGTTTCACATCACAGTTCTCTTTATCAAGAAGTGATCTCCTTGCTCCGCTGGTCGTTGCCTTCATGCACTCTCTTCCCCGAGTTGGATCTTTCACTGGTGAATTTTTCATGCGCAAAATGCTCGACTTTGTATGCTTTACTATAACCCTGTTCTTCAAGGGTGTTAAGACAACCTGTAGTACACGATTGTCATTCAATGGTTTGATATAGTTCAAAGTTGTCTTGGCTGCATCTCTGAAGTTAAAAGACTTTGGCACCTCTAGATTCTTTATAATTGGTGAGACTGCGATATCGGACATGTCAGATCCCGAGTACTCCACAGAGGAGTCGAGATCATCAGAAATATCCTTACGTTTTGGTTTCTGTGTACTGCTGAGAATCTCCTTAGTTAAGAGAGAAGGTGAAATTCTTTTCTTGAAGAAGACCTCGTCATCGGTGTTGTCCTCGCTGTCAAGGTCAGCCACAACTCCTGAACTATCGCAGTGATCACCAGGCTGTTTTACCTGAGAAATTCTCGTTTTACACGGCTCACTTTTATCACTCTTTCCAGAAAGATCGAGGGCTGTAACAGATCGCCTAAAATTTTCAAGATTTGATTCCCTATCGTTTTCTTCACACAAAGATTTGCATGGAGACTCTTGGATTATTTCAATATGATCTGTACCTTCCAAATCCCGGATCTGAGCCTGCAGACCGGACACACACTCCTCCCTCTTGGTCAGTGATTGGTCAGCTGTTTCTATGGCAACCTTGCTGTCAGACGCAGCCTTCTCCAATACTGCTAAGGCTTCACCCTACAACATACAAAATAACAAGGCTACGCATTAATAGTTGGTCAACTGTTAGGGCTAGCAAAGGATTCATGACAAATTCATTATCAACACATTTGCCAAACAGCAGGGCTGTCATTTCTCCGGATTTTCTCTAAATCTTCAGATTTTTATCCTAGCAGATGTTAGCTTAAAGCAGGCTGAAAGTAAAGCAGAATGCGCCTAAGGGCGCATTCGGCTTTACTTTTAACCTGCTTTAAGAAATCACGCTTGAAAAAAAGAAAATTTGGAAATCTTATAATTTTTCATGATCTACCTATGGCAGCCCTGAAACAACAGCTTGATTTTAATTTAACCCATTAGTGATTACTTCATAAATATGCCTATTCACATTTAATGTATTCCTCAACTGAAGAGAATACTATATATAATTATGAATATACACGGTAACACCATAAAAAACATTTCCAATACCATATAGCAGAAGGAAGCTTATATTACTACACAAAAACATATTTCTAGTACAATTTTTAAGTTTCTAGCATTCACTCATCACAAGCAAGTGTGAAATAAACTTTTTAAAGCTCTTTCTTGTGTTTTTAATGAGCTTTTGGGCTAAAATGAATGCTGAAAACCGGAAAAATAAAACATTTTTTCTTGCCAATGTCTCACAAAAACATCAATTTTGTAAAAAAAATCCAATGAAAATTCTTTAAACTTTCTAGGCATCTAGATTAAAGTATTTCTTATCAAATGGTGTAAAGAAACCTAGGTGTCGTGTTGTTCATTTATGAAATATGGTCAAATTTCTAACCCTATCCCCCTAGGATTTTATGCAGAAAATATACCTCCCCCAATAGCCAAATTGGGTGTCTGTTGACCTAAAAATGAGAAATATTCGTGCAATATTTGCTTAAATTGGTAAATATATGAGTGTATGTGAATACAACAGCATTAAATAAAGTTTTAGTTACTTAAAGCATTTACAATGCTGCTGATAACAAGAGCCCCATGGGGCATATTTCGCTCACCTGAGAATAACTGACAAAATGAAGAAAAAGATTTATGTCCAGGAAAGGGTAATTTTTTACCCGATGGGCATTATTTGAACAATGTTGATAGAGGACCTGTAGATGATGCTATGTGCCAAATATCTTAGATCAGGGTACTAGGGTTTTAGACAAGAAGATTTTTTTAAGTTTTCATTGAAAAAAATCTATTTTAAGCTTCTGTGACCTAGATATGCAACCGACCAGAACCATTTGAGCAAAATAGGCAAAGGACATCTAGAAATGTCACCATGCCAAATATTAAAGCTCTGGCCATATTAGTTTCACAGGAGAAGACGTTTGAAAATTTCACTATATAACTCATTGTAAAATGGTGACCCCGGGGGCGGGGCCAATTTTGACCCCAGGGGCATAATTTGAACAAACTTGATAATGGACCTGTAGGTGATGCTATGTGCCAAATATCTAAGCTCTGGTCCTTGTAGTTTTTGACGAGAAGATTTAATTTTTATAGAAAAAATCTATTTTAGCTCCTGTGACCTAGATATGCAACAGACCAGAACCATTTGAACAAAATAGGTAAATGATATTCAGAAGTGACACCATACCAAATTTCAAAGCTCTGGCCATATTAGTGTCCGAGAAGAAGACGTTTGAAATTTTCACTATATAACTCTATGTAAAACTGTGACCCCCGGGGCGGGGCCAATTTTGACCCCAGGAGCACAATTTAAACAAACTTGATACAGGACCTATAGATGATGCTATGTGCCAAATATCTAAGCTCTGGCCCTTGTAGTTTCAGTCAAGAAGATTTTTAAAGTTTTCAATTAAAAAAATCTATTTTTAGCTTCTGTGACCTAGATATGCAACCGACCAGAACCATTTGAACAATTTTTGTATAGGACATCTAGAAATGTCACCATGCCTTATATCAAAGCTCTGGCCATATTGGTTTCAGAGAAAAAGACATTTGAAAATTTCACTATATAACTCTATGTAAAACTGTGACCCCCGGGGCTAGGCCAATTTTGACCCAAGGGGCATAATTTGAACAAACTTGATAGAGGACCTATAGATGATGCTATGTGCCAAATATCTAAGCTCTGGCCCTTGTAGTTTCAGACAAGAAGATTTTTTAAGATTTCCTTATTTTTTCACTTTGGTTGCCATGGCAACCAGAGTTCTACATTGTTTTTAATTCTTTGAACAAATTTGAAAGAGCTTGACCTAAGGAACATTCCTGTAAAGTTTGGTTGAAATCTGTCAAAGGGTATAGGAGGAGATGTCATTTGAAGTAATTGTTAACGACGACGGACACAAGGCCATCCCAATAGCTCACCTTGAGCCTTTGGCTCAGGTGAGCTAAAAACATAAACATAATTTCTACAAGAACTGCTACTCGGGACAGTTTTTTCAAATCTTGAAACAGTGCCTGTACTGAAAGGACTATATTTTACATAATTTACCAATGAGAACTTTTCCAAATTCATTTTTATGGTAATAAATGTATTTCAAATCAGAAAATATATAGTAATCAAGGTATTTAAGAAGTTTATTTTTCAACATTTTTAATTTAGGCGAGTATGTCTTTAAAGGGCTTTTCAGCAAAAATCTTGTTTTAAGGTTTTTTCAAGACAGACGTCAAATTTAAAAGTATGAACCATGGACTATAGCCCTAAAGTCTCAAGGGACATGGGAGAAGTATTTTTTGAAATCTAAACGCAGATTTCAAAACCTAAACGCGGGCCGGGCCCTAAGTTCAAGGTCACTTGGCTGAAATTTTTTGTATATTTGTATGCATGAACAGGTATTGTCCATATACATATGCATGCCAAATATATAAGGAATATCTCAATGAACATAGTAGTTATAGGCATTTTTCAAAACCTAAACGCAGATTTCGAAACCTAAACACAGGCCCTAAGGTCAAGGTCACAGGGGTCAAACTTTTTGTGTGCATGGAAAGGTCTTGTCCATATACACACATACCAAATATGAAAGCAATATCTCAATGGACTGCTAACGCAAACGGGAACGGCAACACCGACTCAAACGACCGGCTGACAACATAAGCTCTTGGACACAGTCCGGGGAGCTAAAAATGCAAAATATGCATTCTGCTTAACATTCAACCTGGTTTAATGGGTCACCTGTTTCACAGAAAGAGATAGGTTTTTTCCAAGATATTTTCTTCATTTTAAAGGGCTTTTCAGCAAAAATCTTGTTTTAAGGTTTTTTCAAGACAGAGGTCAAATTTTAAAGTATGCACCATGGACTACAGATAAGGGGAGTATTAAAAAACTTAAATCTTTATTTCTGTTTTAAACCCTATGGTGTCACTACTCATGTATGATTTGTGCAGATTACTCACTCTTATCTGGAGCCCTGATGAACCATGGACTACAGCCCTAAATTACTAATGCTACTCCTACCAGGCAATCACTCACCTGAGTTTCCAGTCTCTTCTCATACTCCTGTGTAAGCTCCTGCAGTTTGCCAATTTCTACCTGCTTCTGCTCAAACGTTTCCCCTGCCTCTGTCAGCATATCATTCAGCTCAGAAACTTCCTTCTCCTATAAACAGTAGTTATCCAATATTAGTAATACAACATGATAATATAACAACTGAATGTCCCAATCAACTAATAATCAATGAATCAATGTATTAACCCCTTCATTGCCAAACCCAGAAACACTGACATTTGCAAACAGTCAAGACCCTGATCAGTTGCCACGTAATGCAGTATCTAATCAGGTCCAGACATGCTCGACACTCCTATTAAATTACCAAATAAAAAAAAAAGCAGACAAAAAATTTAAGTAGTTTGTATAAAAGCTGAGATTTAGTTGTGAGAGTTTCTTTTATCCTTCTTTGCACTGTATCACGTCAGATTATTGTTAAATCAACATCAATCATCAAACAGAATGTAAACTTTATATAAATTATTATGAATGATTATCAGAGCAACATTAACCCTTAGCCTGCCAGTCACGACTATAGCTCCATATGCAAACAGCTTGGATCCGGATGAGACGCCGAGTAACTCGGCGTCTCATCCGGATCCAAGCTGTTTGACACTCGGACAACATTTTCAGCAATTTTGAGCAACTTTGAAGCACTTTGAAACTTGAAGCAGACGAGAAATATAGCAGACGACAATTTATTTGGCGGGCTAAGGGTTAATACATATGGTTAGAGAATTTAATTCTTAGCATGCTAGTGGCGAAACCATGGTAATCTTTGCAAACAGTTTGGATGCTGATGAGGCACAGCACAGCCAATCATCTCATCAGGATCTAAATTGATTGACACTCTGACCCTGTTTAGAAAATTCTATTTTAAGAAGAGTAGCAAATGACAGTGGTTGAAGAAAGAAAATTACCCAGCATATAATTTCCAGAGTAAAATAATAAATACCTCTTTTACATCCTCTCAGTGGATGACTCAATGATTGGATTTAAAGTAGGATGTACAATGAGCTTGGTACTAACAAGGCTCCAGATAAGCGTGAGTAAACTGAACAAATCCAACAATTTCTCACTTATTTCAGCATCAAATCCTATAATGTTTCTTCTCATTAGAATCGTCTCTTAGAGGCGATTCTAATGAGTAATGACACCATAGGGTTTAAAGCAGAAATAAAGATTTTAGTTTTTGAAATAACCCCTTATCTGGAGCCCTGACTAAGTGATCATTTTTAAACCCACTACCCCTTGGTCTGCTTCTAGTTTTGAAGACAAGTGACTGCTTAAAGCAGGTTAAAAGTAAAGCAGAATGCACTTAAAGGCACATTCTGCTTTACTTCCTGCCTGCATTAAGTTACCATATGCTAGAAAATAGAAAATATTTCTTAAGGTGCACATTTATGACTGTTTAAAGTAGAACTATTCTGTAAGTGAAGGAAAACATTTAATAAAAGCGTAAAAAAGGCATATTTATGGATTAATGGGTTGAGAAGCATAAATCTCTCTAAAGACAGTTGACTGCTTTGGTATGAGCTTCCTACATACACAGCACTCCCTCCCTTCAACGACTCCCTCCTTTTAACGACCCTTGCCGATGTTCCCTAAAAATGTCTTACGTTTTTACTGCTGCAATGTTGTCTGCTTAAAATTGACTTCTGCTGTTTTTCTCAATGTTACATATAGGTGGACACTTTGATAGAATAAGTTTAAAGACAAGTGACAAACAGCTTGAATCCAGATCAGACGCCGCGTGACGCGGCGTATGATCTGGATTTAACCTGTTTGCAAATGTAAGCCAAGTCTTAATTTTCCTTCCCTTTAACGACTCCCTCTGAACAACACACAATCTGTGTCTCCCATTGAGTGTCGCTGTAGAGAGGGAACACTGTATAATTTACAATTGACCTCTACTGTCACCGGTATAAAGCATTGCAAGTCATCTGGGTCATCTGACACTGGTTGGACTGCATGTGCGGTTAACCCATTACCACATAGCCTGTTTCTAATTTTGAAAATAGGTGACCACTTAAAGCAGGTTGAAAGTAAAGCAGAATGTGCCTCTAGGCGCATTCTGCTTTACTTTCAGCCTACTTTAAGCTAACATCTTCTAAAATATAAAAAATATTTTTTATCGTACATATTTATGACTGTATAAATTGGAACTCTTTCCTCAAGTGGACGAATAAATTATTGGCATTAAAAGGCATATTTATGGGGTAATGGGTTAAAATCATTCAGATATTATAATTTGTTATTCTAAATTGAAAACATCTTGTTAATGAACAATGTCACACCACAATTGATTACCAGCAATTTTATAAGATGACAAGAAATTGGAATGCACAAAAGAGGTTCAACATGAGTAGCCAATCCTGTATTAACCCATTACCCCATAAATACGCCTTTAATTTATTCCTCTACTGAGAAAAATAAATCCAATTTATACTGTTACAAATAAGATTCATAAGAAATATTTTCTACATTCAAGCAGATAATAGCTTAAAGCAGGCTGAAAGTAAAGCAGAATGCGCCTTAAGGCGCATTCTGCTTTACTTTCAGCCTGCTTTAAGTAGTCACCTATTTTCAAAACTAGAAACATGCTATGGGGTAATGGGTTAAGAGACAACTGAATGAAGTAAAATGAATAGCTCCTGTACTGTAATATCTTTATTCTTGTTTAATAAGTCACCTGTGTTTCTGACTACCTATTAATTTAATGACAAGATCACTTAATACAATATTGAGTACATAGTATTTCATTAATAACCTGTTCCTTGATTTGCTCTCGTGATTGTTTTAGCTGCTGTGCCAGATTTTCTACCAGATCTGCTCGATTGCTGTCCTCTGTCTGTTGATCTGACCTCTGTAAATATCAGTAAGACATAAACTCATGGACACCAGAAACATCAAATACACAATCCAAGTCTCCAACTAACCCATATATGCCCGGATATTGCAACGAACTTCCAGTTAACTTGTTATACACGGGTGATTTAAAGACTCTACAGTGTTTGTCGAAACAGCAAAATATTTCATGATATAGCAAACAGTGTAGACCCTAATGAGACACCACATCTCATCAGGGTCTACACTGTTTGCCAATGTCCACTTTATTACATTCTAGGCTTTACTGGGTTAAGTCTAGTCAATTTGTGTCTATTATTGATTGTATTGCAAAGTGACAACCAGTGCAGACTCAAAGAGCTCCTAGGAGCCCTCTAATCCTGGTATACAATTTGTTTTAACCAGCGGTAGTAGTCCAGTGGTAATGCACCTGACTGCGGTAACAGGGGTCGTGAGTTCGATCCCCCGCTGGACCTGTGGCCTGACTAGGGGATTTTCCTGATTCCTTATGGTGTACAGAAATGTTCTTGAGCAAGATATGAACTGCAAATAGCTCCGCTTCACCGAGGGGTTAAAATGGGTACCTGCGAAGGGTTTTAACCGGGACTGCGGGCTGCCTACGCACCATATGTTAGCAGTGCTCAATATTGTAGGCAAGACTGCTCAATGATCAGGGGAGTGAATGTAGTCTGCTTAACGGTCATTCCGACTGAAAGTAGACTATAACTTGGTACGCTTTGTACGCATGAGAAGTGTACTCTTCACAGCTACAGTTTGAGAAGTATGTGCTGCTTTCAACCTGCTTTAAGTAGCCACCTGTATTGAGTGTATTCAAGTCTAGATACAAGCTATGCAGTAAAGGTTCAGCTGAAGCTGAACATACTTGTATTTCAAAGTTAAAACGTGGCTAAGCCAAGCTTTAACTTTGTAATACAAGTATGATGTCCCAAATCAAAGAGTTTGAGTCATCAAGATTTTACTGTATTTGAGTAAGATAGAATATAGACTCACTAAGAGCAAAATCACGTGGGACTATAGTCGTCTATAGTGACTATAGCTCCAACAGAACACCGGTTGGTTCGACCCGCAGACACCCCATTCTAAATTTTCATTGGTTGGACAAACGGTGTTCTTCTGTCGACCTAAATGCGCATGCCCCTGCCTCACTTTCAATTGACTATAGTTCCACGTGAAGTTGCTCAATAACTTTTCGACAGAGCTGTAAAATTCTTACTTTTGCTAGTTCCTTGTCCACTGTACTAAGCTTCTCTTCATACTCGGCCACCTTCTTCTGTAACTCCTCCATCTCAGACTGACTCTTGTTGTCCTATTGCAAAATTCAATGACTTAGGTTGGCAATCAATCCAGAAAATAACTATCAATAACCATCATCATCATCCCTATCAACGAATAATTCATATACTGTATACTCCCTTTTAACCCTTTCCTCCATAGAAATTTCAGCACATTTAATTTATCCCCCCCCCCCCCCCCCACCACCAACTGAAGAAATTTATAGTTTCAATTTATAACAGTCATGAAAATGTATCATAAGAAATCTTTTCTAAATCCTAGAAGATGATAGCTTTAAGTTAAGCAGAAGGCACTTTAAAGCACATTCTGTTTTAGTCTCATCCTGCTTTAACCCTTTCCCCCATAGAAGCGACTTTTAGCGTATTTAATTTATTCCTCCGCTGAAGAAAATAGTTCCATTTTATACCCTCATGAACAATTACCATTACAAATATTTTATATAGCCTAGCAGATTTTAGCTTAATGCAGGCTGAAAGTAAAGCAGAATGTGCCTTAAGGCACATTCTGCTTTACTTTCAACCTGCTTTAAGCAGTTACCTATTTTCAAAACTAGGAAAAGGCTATGAGGTAAAGGGTTAAGTGGTCACCGGTCTTCAAGACTAGAAACAGGCTATGGGGTAAAGTATTAAATACCTCTCTAATACCCTTCCACCCCTTCCTAACATCTGCCCAAAATTACAGAATAAAACTGTTCGACTTTTCAGAAAATTCCATTTAACCCTTTACCTGATAGCCTATTTCTAGATCTGAAGATAGGTGACTACTTAAAGCAGGTTGAAAGTAAAGCAGAATGCGTCTTAAGGCGCATTCTGCTTTACTTTCAGCCTGCTTTAAGCTATCATAAGTTAGAATATAGAAAATATTCCATATAATATATATTCATTACTGATTAAATTGGAACTATTTTCTTCAGCGGAGGAATAAATCATGTTCGCTAAAAGGTGCTTCTATGGGGGGAAAGGATTAAAGTAGGGTCAGGATGTCGAACAGTTTGGATCCTAATGAGACACTGTATCATGTGGCATCTCATTTGGAACCAAACTATTCCGTCATAAGCTTAGGGTTCTTTAAAAATGGCAACTTAAAACAATCTTCTGACTGCACAATGTAATCCAAACAAGACTGTCAAAATGTTACCATCTTAGATTCCTTGTCAGTAAGCTTCCCCTGCATGTCCTTCTGTTGTTTCTGTGCATCAGCAAGTTGCTGTTTCAGATTCTTGTTTTCTTTCTGCAGTTTGTCGTTACTGTCTGTCAGCTGCGTCACTTTCTCTTCAAGCTGCCCAAGTTCCTCCTTCATTATGGATATTGTTTTGTCTCGTTCCTGCACAAAATCAATTTTGCATTTACAGTGGAACCCCTCCAAACCGGAACCTCTAAATACCGGAATTCTCTCTAAACCGGACAAAAGCTTTGGTCCCGTTTCCAACCCTTCTTTATTTTTACACATTACACTATAAAAACGCCCTTTTACCTCTTTGATTTATTCCTATACTAAAGAAAATTGTTTATAGATTATAGCAGATCATAGCTTAAAGTAGGTTGAAAGCAAAGCAGAATGCGCCTTTAGGCACATTCTGCTTTACTTTCAATCTGCTTTCAGTGGTCAGCTACAGGGTTCGACATTGGCCTACGTCCGATAGACATTCACTAGTAACGGCGATGTTCGGTCTAGTGATCCCTCGCAGTTACTAACCCGAATGGTCTAGTTAAAATCTGAGGATGATTTTTTTAAATTCACGCATTTAGAAAATGACATCATTATGTTCAAGCTAAAAATCCTACCCAGTTCGCCACTGTGGTTTCAGACAAGTAGGTTGCTCAGACCTCAAAACTGTTTCCGCATCTAAATAAAGCACGCAGTCGGGAAATCCTTGTTCTAAAATTAGCAGTAGTAACTATCCCGCAGTAATTAGGGCGATGAGTAAAATCCGCAGGGTTGGGTTTTTGCCGGCAAAAACTAGTTTTTTCCTTGCCAGTGGCAAAAACTGGAAAAAACCGGCTAAAATGGCAAAAACCTAAAACAATGAATATATCAGGGTGAAAATGCTAAAAATAAGTCTTGGGATATTTTCAACTAGCTTTATTTTAATATCAGTCATCATAATTATGCCTGATATTTATAAAAGTGAAACAGTAATAAAAACTGGGCTACAAATGAGAATGAGAAAAAACCCAATTTCAATTGTTTTCTCCATAATGTTGTAAACAACTGTTTAGTTACTACTTATTAGAATTGTTTGTTTAAGACAACCTATAAGAAGTACTGTAGTCACAAACAATACAGGATTCAATAGAGAAATTAGGATTTTAGATTTTGATTTTTTCTCATCTGAGTTTCTTAAGATGTAAAAAAGTTAAAAGAAGTGTAATAATAGCATTCTGCAACAAAACACAAGTTTTCCTGCTTTTTCTATTCCAAGACAGGACTCAGTTTTGTCTGAATATTACTTCAATTTACTAAAGTTAGAAAACACCCTTTCCATATAAGCAGAACTTGCAGGAAATTAACACTTACAGCAGTGTACATTCTGCTTTACTTTCAGCCTGTTATCTCATTTCCATTGACTGTGTATTGTGCATTCTTCTGACACTAGACACTTAAATGCATTGGCAGGTCCACAATACACAACCACTGCACACACACCTCAGTGCATGTGCCTTAAGGTGGTAACCTGTTAAGAAGAGTAACCTGCTAAAAGGGTTTATTCAAATTCAGTTTTTGCCACCCAGTTTCTTTAGTTTTTGCCACCCAGTGTCTTTAGTTTTTAGCCAGTCAGATTTTTAGTTTTTGCCACCCATTTTTTTCCTTGTTTGTTGGTTATACACAATACACAACCACTGTCCACCACTCCAGTGCATGTGCCTTAAGGTGTAAACCTGTTATGAAAAGTAACCTGCTAAAAGGGTTTATTTAAATTCTGTTTTTGCTACCAAGTGTCTTTAGTTTTTGCCACCCAGTGTCTAGTTTTTGCCACTAATATTTTTAGTTTTTGCCAGTTTTTGCCACCCAGTTTTTTCCTTGCCGTTTTTTTCCGGTTTTTTCCATGGTTTTTTCCACCCTTGGCAAAAACTTGCCAACCCTGAAAATCCGGTTCAGTTACGAAAAATATCGGTGTGATTAATTGATCATCTCGCGCTATACTTAAAACACCTGATTGTGTTGATAACAGTTACGTTTTGAATGTTTTAAGAATTGATCATTTTTAATTAGAAAGGTACAATATCCGAAAAGGTAACTGCAGCCTTAGTTTTTGACAATTTATTCTGCGAACCGATATTTCTCGGTAGTTACCGGATATTACACTTTCCCACGCTTTTCACTACCAAGATTGTCGTAAGTATCTTCAATGCAATTATTTTACCAAAAACACAATTTTGTATCAATTTTTACGTGCGAAACCGAAATCAATCCCAATTCTGATATATTATTTGTTTTGTTAACGAAAATAGGCCTATCCATTTTTCTGCCAAGTATAAGTACGACATTCAGCGAACGCTTTTTTGTTTGTGTACATCGTAACGTCAAATCATGTCAGATTTATTCAGCTTCGGTTTTAATGGTAACGAAAAGGAAGAGAAAGGGGCGAGTACAGCTACGGCGGAGTCAAAGACACGCTATGAAAAGCAAAAAAGACAGAGAAAGTTTTGCGAAATTATTGAAGTTTACCAAAGATTCAGTTGTTTCTGTTTGGTCTACCAACTTTTTGGTCTGGTCTAGTAATGTTTGCAGGCTACAAGACCGAATGTCTAGTGAAAAAAAAAGTTAATGTCGAACCCTGAGCTATCTTCCATACTAGAAACAAGCTGTTTGGTAATGGGTTAAAATCCCTCTAAACTGGAAACCCCTCTAAACCGGAACGTTTTATTGTCCCCCACATGTCCGGTTTAGAGGGGTTTCTCTGTATACTAAAACAAAAGTAAATTAACATAACTAAGGTCGTGTTGTTAGATATATAGGATCTGTCATGAGTCTATGTTTAAGACAAGCTGACCTCAAACGAGTCTAGAATTGAATGTTATTAAGCGAGCCTTGGGGAGCTTAATAACTTTTCTATTCGAGACGAGTTTGAGATCAACTTGTCTTTAACATCGACGAGTGACAAATTCTTTTTCTCACATATCCAACAATTTTAAGCTTTTTTTCAAAGCAATAGACATTTTTTGGAGCCCCAGCGACATCAAAACGCCGTTATAAATAGTGACATCATCAAAGTGATCTCACACATGTTGGAGATAAGGATATTCGTAACGGTTGTTCGCTATAGAAAACAAGAGTAGTGTTGTCAGAAAAACAACATCTACTTTACAATTTAGTGTAGTCCATTTTTTTTTTTATTGCTTATGAGTTCTCTGACCTGGGCATTCCATGTTTGCATAGGAAAAGTGTACTTTTCACTAGTACACTGTTTGCAAAGACCGTGTACATCCTTGACAAGGGTTCAAAGGTAAAACCTACCTCTACTTTGACTTTCTCCTGGTGCAGTAGAACGCTGGACACCCATTCATCCTCCTCATCTGTCATAATGTCTCGTTTTCGCTTGCGGCCTCGCTCTGCATCCATCAAGATCTGAATTCTCTTTTCAGCATACTCCTCAGCCATTTGTTCCCTCATCCTGATACGCTCACTATAAATATTAAAGATAACAAAAATTGGTAAGAAACAATAATGCTAACAATACAGTTTCAATAAAAAACTTCATTTGCAGAAAAACTCTGAATGATGTTTTAATCTTTACCACACCAGAAGCGCCTTTACCAATTCCCCCATGTAAGCACCACAAGTGCATATTCATTGTGTGATGTAGTCAAACTTCGTTATCTCCAACTCGGTTAAATCGAACATACCCGTATTTCAAAGTTAAAACGTGGCTTAGCCACGTTTTAACTTTGAAATATAGGTGTGTTCGACTTAACCGAGCAAGAAATAATGTCGAACTATAGGAAAGTTCGAGTAAAGCGAGTTCAAGATATCGAAGTTCGTCTGTAATTGAATACAGTTGTCAGCTAGATGCAATATGAAAGTGAAGAAGAAAGCTCCAATAGTATTTGATTTGTCATGATTTTACATTACTTTAACAGTCTACCTGTAAAGAGAACACTTGTCCAATGCAAGCAATGTAGACCTTGAACAGAGAGCTCCAGCAGGAGCCCCGTGATCAGGGTTTGCCCTGTTTGTCATTTTGCAATATAGTTAAAATCATCCCTAAAAAGGCTAAATAGTCAAAAATGGTCTAGTCTTATTTGGTTTGTTTGTTAACGTCAGTTTCTACAAAATATGGGCTAATTGGACACCCAAACAAGAGCCCCATGGGGCATATTTCGCTCACCTGAGAATAGCTGACAAAATGGAGAAAATGATTTATGTCCAGGACAGGGTCATTTTTTACCCGATGGGTATAATTTGAGCAATCTTGATAGAGGACCTGTAGATGATGCTATGTGCCAAATATCTAAGATCAGGGTACTAGGGTTTTAGACTAGAAAATTTTTTAAGTTTTCATTGACAAAAATCTATTTTTAGCTTCTGTGACCTAGATATGCAACCAACCGGAACCATTTGAACAAAGTAGGTAACGGACATCTAGAAGTGTCACCATGCCCAATATCAAAGCTCTGGCCATATTAGTTTCAGAGGAGAAGACGTTTGAAAATTTCACTATATATAACTCTATGTAAAACGGTGACCCCAGGGGCATAATTTGAACAAACTTGATAGAGGACTTGTAGGTAATGCTATGTGCCAAATATCTAAGCTCTGGCCCTTGCAGTTTTTATTAATATATATACTGCTCTTTTCTAATATTTCGACCTCTAAGAAGACAAGAAGATTTTTATATTTCATTATTTTTTCACTTTGGTTGCCATGGCAACCAGAGTTCTGCATTGTTTTTAATTCTTTGAACAAATTTGAAAGAGCTTGACCCAAGGAACATTTCTGTAAAGTTTGGCTGAAATCTGTTCAGCGGTATAGGAGGAGATGTCATTTGAAGCAATTGTTAACGACGACAGACACAGTGCCATCCCAATAGCTCACCTTTGGCTCAGGTGAGCTAAAAAAGGGTAGCTGATATAGAAAACCATGGCGCTATGCCCTACTCTTATTATCGATAGACTTCTCTGGGGGTTTTTTTTATGCCCAGTGTAAAGCACTGATACATCTGCCTTATTTTTATAAAGTCTCATCCGAAGGACTTAGTCTGGCGGGGGATCAAACCCACGACTCCTGGTACCGCAGTCAAGTGTGCTACCACTGGACCATGTTCCGACTGCAGCCATAACCCTTTCCCTGATAGAAGCACCTTTGAGTATATAATTTATTCCTCCACTGAAGAACATAGTTCCAATTTATACAGTTATAAACATTTACAGAAATAAAAATGTTCATTATCTTAGCAGATGGTGGCTTTAAGCAGGCAGAAAGTAAAGCAGAATGCGCCCTAAGGCGCATTCTGCTTTACTTTTAACCTGCTTTAAGTACCCACCTGTCTTCAAAACAGGGTTGGCAATCGACCGGTCAATAAGAGTATTGACCACCCGGGCGGTCAATACTGGTTTTAACCGGTCATTACTGGTCAATTGAAATGACCACTTCGAACCAACTTATAACCTATGTATCATACCCCTAGCAATGTAAATTGTTGTTTAATATATACAGTACATACAAACTGTACTGTTAAGGATCTTTTTATATAACAGTATGATATTTTGATGTTGTTATTCAAAGTTTTTTTCTAATGACCAAAAGTGGTCTTTTGCCGGGTGGCCATTTGATGTGGTCAATTCAATCAGACTACTTATAAAATAAAGTACTAGTACCCTACCTATCTTATTCATACATTGTCATGATGAGCAAACTGAGAAATATTTCAATTACATTTTGTAAATATTTGATAAAACCAGGACTACAAAGTGGTTGATTAAAATGACCGGCCTTCTCAATTGAAAATCGACCAGTATTGACCAGCTAGGATCAGTTTGGGAGTTTACCAACCAAAAGGCTAACTAAACTCATAATCAATCAACCACTAAAAACTTCAACTCAATCATCTGTTCACTTACAATTCAACTGACCATTAAAAAACTCAATCGACCACTCAAAATTCCAATTGACCAGTATTGACCACTTTGGGAATATATTACAGTAAATAATTAACCATTAAGGTCATATACCATTACTCAATCAACAATTAAATTTGAAGATTCATTGATGTCTATCATTTACAATCATGGGAAATTATTTGCAAGTTTGCAACACCTGTAAATTGCTTTCAGTTTACAGATTATCATGTGTTAGGTTGCCCCATGTCACTGCAGTGTGAGTGGCATAGATCTGATTGTGACCAATCAAATGTCTTGACACAGGGTGATTATACACTGACAGGGGTATTATACACTGACACTTTGTTTTACTCCTATATGTGCCCAGGAAGCCATCAATGAGTCTGCTGAGAAGTATGGCTGCAAGGTTGTCCGGGTAGTCACAGATAATGAGAAGATATCTGTGATGAAGCAGAACAACCCCAGCCTGACAGTTTATGGTTGCTCTGCACACTGGCTGAATCTGCTGGGACAGGATATTACTCCTGACCAGGTGATAAAGCAAGTTGTAGAAGTCAACAAATACTTCAGGAATCACCATACACCTGGTTCAATTGGCCAGGGTGGTCTATTCAATCAACCAGAGTGGTCGATTCAATCCACGGCAAGTGATCATTTCAATCGACCTTAAGCGGTCAGTTCAATCGATAAATGTGGTCAGTTCAATCGACCAGGGTGGTCTTTTCAAATTTGAAAAATCCACTTTGTGCTTCCTATACCCCCTATATACACTTGAAATAGCTTCCTGTGTATCTGTAATACATCATTACACTATAATTAAACCCTTTTAAAGCTTTAAGAGCTGTATTTTAACAAAAAAAGAGTATTGACCGGTATTGACCACTTCAGGGAGTATTGACCGGGGCGGTTTTAACCAGCCCCGGTTTTTACTGGCCAACCCTGCTTCAAAACTATAAACAGGCTATGGGGTAATGGGTTAATCAATTAGAATTGTCCCATTAAAAATTTCAGAGGTGAATGAATTACATCAAATCTTTTTTCTATTTTGTCTTGACATACCTGCACTGTTCTTCTATTTGTGTGAACTGTTTCATCATTTCCTCACAGACCTCCTTACGTATCTGAGACTCCATTTTGGCCTTGTTCTTCACCTGGGCATCAAAGTCCTTCTGTAACTGTTCTATCACACCTAGCAATTCCTGGTGACAAAATGAGCAATTGTAACTTAACCCTTTCCCACATAGCCTGATTCTAGTATTGAATATAGGTGTCCACTCAAAGCAGGTTGAAAGTAAAGCAGAATGCACCTTAAGCACATTATGCTTTACTTTCAGCCTGCTTTAAGCTATTATCTGCTAAAATATAGAAAATATTTAGAATGATACATATTAATGACCATAAATTGAAACCATTTTCTTCAGTGAAGGAATAATCTTAATGCGCTAATAGGCGCTTCTATGGGGGAAAAGATTAATTGACCGAGTTTTGTTTTGTTTCTTCAATTAAACCCTTCCTCCATAAAAAGCCCGTAACATGTTAATCCAGTGATGTGTATTCGTATCCTTTATAAACAGTGAACTGTAAATATTCTTAAATTGGGCAGACATGTATAACTGCTGTAATTATTAACCCTTAGCCCGCCAAATAAATTGTAGTCTGCTATATTTCTCGTCTGCTTCAAGTTTCAAAGTGCTTCAAAGTTGCTCAAAATTGCTGAAAATGTTGTCCGAGTGTCAAACAGCTTGGATCCGGATGAGACGCCGATTTACTCGGCGTCTCATCCGGATCCAAGCTGTTTGCATATGGAGCTATAGTCGTGAGTGGCAGGCTAAGGGTTAATATAAAATTTGAACAATTAATTGCTTGTATCAAACAGTAATTGTCCCAATGGTTTAAACTTAATGGCAAACTGTGTTTACCCAGATCAGACTGCTCCTTAACCCTTTCCCCCATAGAAGCGCCTTTTAGCGCATTCAGTTTATTCTTGCCCTGAAGAAAATAGTTCCAATTTATACATTCATAAATATGTATAATACAAATATTTTCTATATTCTAGCAGATGATAGCTTAAAGCAGGCTGAAAGTAAAGCAGAATGCGCTTAAAGCGCATTCTGCTTTACTTTCAACCTGCTTTAAGTGGACACCTATATTCAATACTAGAGATATGCTATGTGGGAAAGGGTTAAGGATAGGGGTATACACTGTTTGCTCAGGACTTTCTCTCCCAATACTTTGAATCATTACTGTGACTGTGAAATGTCACATTTGTATGCAAACGGTGAAGAACCCTGAGATAAGTGGGCTTCTACTTATGCCATTAATTAGTGAACTTGTAGATCCAAATATATGTTTATCAGTAGCCCTCAGACCCAATAGACTGACCACATGCCAATCACCTGGGTTAGCCAAGTTTTTCTTCACACAGTTCAAGGGATTTCTCCCTTGACTAATATGCGAGCAAGGATGGGACTCATCATTGGGCACATGACATTTTAACACTATGTCTAAGGTTTGGTTAATGTCATCTATATATTTACATTCAACCTGTAAAGTCCTTATGTAATCCTATTAAAAAATATGCAGTCATCTGCCGATGAACCTACACTTCGAATCTGGATTTAACCAGTTTGGATTTCCCCCGTGGTATCCGTGGACTTCTTCAAAAGACTACATCGGGCACATAACACTAAGCTCCCATTGGTCAATGGTAATATGACACTAGCGGAGTGATACAGACCCATAGGTCGTTGCCATCGCGTTGCTATGTGTGTAAATGGGTTAAGAAAACAACCGCGACCTGTAATTTTAGAATATGCTTTGGCAATAGATATTCAAGTTGCACTGTTATTTGTTTGCCTTGTAAGTCATTTCCATTCACAGAGAGAAAGTTTACTGGAAAAAATCCTGAATTTTTAATACAGTTACAGTACATGTAGTTGGGACTACTTTCTCACCATATTTAGAAACTGGAATGGCTATTACATCGACATTACATCTATCAAACCTCTTTGACCGGTATATGATAAATTCTTATACAGAAAAACAAATCTGGCCAATAAACACATTAAATTGACAAGACAGAAAATATAAATATAAATATAAGGAATAAACAACATCTCTTTGCCACTCATGACGGTATGACAACATTAGCTTCGGGGGGTAAATTTATCGAAAACGCCCTTCGGGCGTTTACCGAATTTACCTCCTGCGAAGCTAATGTAGTCATACCGTCATGAATGTCAAAAATATGTTGTTTATTCCTATAATAACACTATGTCTAAGCAAATTTGACATTAATCCACAAATCCATACAAAAACGGAAGGAAAATAGTTTCACTTTATACAGTCATGATTATCTATCCCAATAAATATATTCTATATTCTAGAAGATGGAAGCTTAAAGCAGACTGAAACAAAAGCATTTTGCTTGACTTTTAAACTGCTTTAACCCATTACCATAAATATGCCTTTAATTTATTCCTTCACTGTAGAAAATAATTCCAATTTATAGTAATGAATATATATAATAAGAAATATTTTCTACATATTAGCAGATGGAAGCTTCAATCAGGCTGAAGGTAAAGCAGAATGCGCCTTTAGGCGCATTCCGCTTTACTTTCAACCTGCTTTAAGTGGTCACCTTTTTTTCAAAATGAGAAACAGGCATAACTGGTTAAGTGGTCTCCTGTCTTCAAAACTGGAAACAGTCTATTGGGTAAAGGATCAGGAAACCACTTTGGATTTGCACACTCAGTGATTATTTTAGAAATCAGATGAATGAGTCCTCGGGATGCACATTCTATAAAACAATGAGTCCTTGAGACAAACATTGAGTCCTTGAGGTGAAAACTTAACACAACATCTAAAAACTTATTTCTAGTTTTGAAGACAGGTGACTACTTAAAGCAGGTTGAAAGTTAAGCAGAATGTGCCATAAGGCACATTCTGCTTAACTTTCAACCTTCTTTAAGCTACTATTTGCTTATGAGTAATAGGTTAATAAAGGCAAGAAGCTATACGTCCAGTGGACTGCCAACTTTTTAAATAACGAGTCCCTGGCAATTTTAACCTGTTACCCCATAACCTGTTTCTAGTTTTGAAGATAGGTGACCACTTAAAGCAGGTTGAAAGTAAAGCAGAATGTGCTAAAGCAGGTTGAAAGTAAAGCAGAATGTGCTAAAGCAGGTTGAGGCACATTCTGCTTTACTTTCAACCTGCTTTAAGCAAGCACCTGTTAGGATATAGAAAAGATTTCTTCTGGTATATATTTATGAATGTATAATTTGGTACTATTTACTTCAATGGAGCAATAAATCAGAGGGGTAAAAAGGTGTATATATGGTGTAATGGGTTAATGAGTATAGGACTCGTGTTTATCACTGTACACTCACATCAATGTTCTCCTGTGTGTAGCCATTGTCCTCATCTTCCTCCTCTATATCATCATCACTCATCTCGGGCAGGGGAATGTTCTCTACCTGTTTCTGTTCTGCTGCCATCTTGTTCCCTAAGACAGGTGAACAAAAAAGTTATGTACCTCACACAGTCAAACTTCGGTATAACAGACTCCCAGACCTAGTAGATCTAACCCATATTTCTACAATTTATTTTCATTATTTCAAACTCGCTTTATATATATAAGTTGAACATATCCATTCTGCTTTACTTTCAGACTAACACAATGGTACATGTTCATAACAGATTTGATTTGATTTTGTATTATTCTACGTCGCTTTAAACATTATTTCAGTCATATTGCAACGTCCAGCTAACAGGAGGAGGAAGACCCCAGAAGCATGCTCATGACAGTGTTAATTGACAAATTGAATGTGCTGAAAGGTGCTTCTGTGGGAGAAAAGGTTAAGTTAACAAACTAAACTTAACTGCAACACAATAGGCCAACACCATGACATAACAACCAGTGATAAAAATAGGGCTCCAGATAAGTGTGTAAACCCCTAATTTTCAGCCTTTTCTCTATGCCTCCACCGAACCCTACATTGTAATCGTCACAAAGAGATGATTCTAATTAGAAGTCACATCATTAAGTTACATGGAGGCATTATAATTCAAGTTTTTGAAATACTTCCTTTATCTGGAGCCCTGTAAAAAGCCCTGAACTTACTTGCTGGTGTGGCCCAACTGATTGATGCCCGAGGTATCGGGTTGGGTGATGGTGGAACTGGAAGTTTAGGTTTTATGAACACTGGCTTCTGTTGCACCACAACCTGATAAGACAACGAATCACTGTGACATCATATGTCATACAGGAAAGTCTTGAGTTATGAATGCAGGTGATAATTTTTCTCCCATTTTCACTCATGTGGGATAGAGATATTCCCCATGGGGAATCACTATATCCTCCATACCACATGACATATTTTAATTGTTTGCACAGCATAACCACTAGCGCTGCATGACGAGGGTAGCTAAATGACGTCATTTCTTGTGACGTTACTATAAACAATGTCATGTTCACAGAAACTGCAACTATTTCGTTATTTATATGTTTTAATGATTTAAATGGGAGAAAAAATTTCCAACATTCGTTTTGTTGATGTAAGATAGGAATTTTCTCCCCCGAGGCAAGCCTCGTCCCTGCATGAATTTTCTGACCCTTGGGGTGAAAGTTTCTATCCTACATCAACACTCATGGTGGATTTCTTATATACTTGGTTTTTGCAACGTTGTTTATAAAAGATGGGTATGTTATGTTTTATTAAGATGATAGTTATTTTAACCCTTAGCCTGCCACTCACGACTATAGCTCCATATGCAAACAGCTTGGATCCGGATGAGACGCCGAGTAACTCGGCGTCTCATCAGGATCCAAGCTGTTTGACACTCGGACAACATTTTCAGCAATTTTGAGCAACTTTGAAACTTGAAGCAGACGAGAAATATAGCAGACGACAATTTATTTGGCGGGCTAAGGGTTAAAAGTCCTTTGATTTTGATCTTTTGTATGCAACGAAACTTTAAAATCATGACAGACTTAACACATTAACTTTCGCAACCACTATGCTCTTCATTTATAAACTGTGTACCTGTAAAGAGTACATGTGCCCGATGCAAACAGTGTAGACCCAGATCAGAATGAGATATTTGGAAGAAAGGGTTAAATGTGTTAATACAGACAGAGGCAAAGATATTTATTATACCTGGCTTGCTATGGCAGAGAACTTGAACACATGCTGGGTCTCATCGAACATACTAGCACACTGGTTCACATTGACAAACATGATGGCTTTACCACGACCAATGAAGAAATTCTGAAACAACCTTGTCAGTTTTGACTCCCTGAACGGAACAATTCTTGTGTGCTCCCTGTCCAAAATAAAGAATTTATAGGGATTACATGTTTTGCAGAAGCGTTTGTTACAATAGTGTTATAATGGGAAATAGTTCACAATGAAAAACTAAACATCAGAAACTCTAAAATCCAGCAACTGTCAATGAAATTTCTTTTTATTCAAACTTGTCTTATGCAGCCATTTCAAATACGAGTATAATTAACCATTTATTTTGAACCTTTACTGCTTTATGCCTGCACCAAATAGTTTGTACTAACTACTCATTATACCTCTAATCAGGGTTACAGATAAGGTTTTGATGCAATTGGTTATTTACTCCTTGATATTTTACAGCAGTGGGTTTTTGCAATTTTTATTGGGTATTGGGAGTTTTCATAATTGGGTATCATTCATATTCTGATTAGGTTTCCAAAAGTTTTTTTACTTTTTGCTACATTTCTTTGCTTTTTGTTACTCCTTGTTGTGAACAAAAATTGCTTTTTCCACAATTTAAATATGGTAAATTCTCCAAAACGCGCCTGATCTGTAACCCTATCTAATATTTAACATAATTTAGAGACTGTAATAGAGGGGTTTACTGTAGTAAAGTATAAGCCTGTTTATGCCTGAGGAATTAAACTGCTTGTGTACTTTGTTATGCCAGAGGGTTAAAACTACAAGCCTGTGTGCCTGCTTATACCTTTGGAATATAGCTACTTACTTGTGTGCCTGGTTATGCCTGAGGGTCTCAATACACCTTCCAAGGGTGAGCAGTGAAGTGTTGATGTTGCCCGCCTCTTTCAGCCTGTCACCTGAGGCTTGAGTCTTACTGTATCTCTCTGATCCCGCCAAGTCACACAGTGTTAGCCTTTGAAATAACAACAATACAGTCAAATCTTGTGTAAAGTTACCACTATAAATCGAGGTAAGGTGGAGATCTCTGAAACCAAGTGACTTCTTAATGCAGGATATACTTTATTTAGTGCAGATAGCTGATACAGAAGTTTTCTGTATTATTTAATCCTGCATTTAGCATTCATCTATAAAATGAAAAGTCGAACTTTGATATCTCGAACTCGTTTAACTCAAACTATCCTATGGTTCGACATATGAACTGCATTATTTCATGCTCCATTAAGTCGAACATATCCAAATTTCAAAGTTAAAATGTGGCTTAGCCACGTTTAAACTTTGAAATACAGGTATGTTTGACAAAACCGAGTTTGAGATATCGAAGTTCAACTGTATATTATATGCATAGACAAGAAAAAACAGCAATATTTCACTGCAAAAATGACAATTAAAATTACAGACTTCAATGAAAGTTTTACTCACATGCTAACTCTGGCCACATGAGGATCATCTTTGTCTACAACACGGAGGATCTTGATGTTGAAGATACAATGACTGAAATAAACACAGTAACACAAATTACGATTAACCCATTCACAGAATTATGTCAGAGAGACGGTTCTATTGAGTAATCACAATACCCTTTTTTTTGAGTCAGATCTTATACTCATTTAACCCATTACCCTATAGCCTGTTTCTAATTTTGAAAACATGTGACTACTTTAAGCAGATTGTAAATAAAGCAGAATGTGCCTTAAGGCATTCTGCTTATATTTCAGCCTGCTTTAAGGTACCATCTGCTAGAATATAGTAAATATTTCTGATGGTGCATAATCATGAGTCTTTAGCGGAGAAATACATTTACAAGGCTTAAAACGCTTATTTATCGGGAAATCAGTTAGTTTAAAGAGATTTTGTTGTTCTAACAGTACATACCTTCTTGAGGAACAGTGGTTTAACTTGGTGCAAGCAGTTTTCAAATTCCTTTGTCCAATCATCATCAGTTTATAGGCCTCGTCGGCAGAGTTCACATGTACATATTTGAGACCTGCAAAAACACAAATAATTATGTATAATTTGTCCCAACCCATAACCCATTGCTCATTTGCATTTTTATATAGAATTTGGAACTGTTATGATTTTACATAGCTTCAACAGTATTTTAGTCTTGTGTTGATGTCCAGCTAATCAAAGATGGAGAAAGACCTCAGAAGTCCTTTATACAATGTTACAGGGACAAATCCCCAACTTGGAAGAACCACCAGTCAGCAAGGCAGTTGGAAGGCTTCCCCACATGAAAATTCAAAAGTGCCCAGACCGTGATTTGAACCAACAGCGATGAGGAGTCATGCCTTTCTCTGGTGTATCCAAGAGCCCGGTAAATGGGATGGGAAATATTTTCCCAATTTCAGGGGGGGGGGGGGGGGGGGGGGGGGGGGGGGGGGGGGGGGGGGGGGGGGGGATGGGAATACAGGTTATAACTGATCCCTCAAATTCAAATAAAAAATAACTACTGCATGTCATTTTTCTGGCCATTTAGCTTCAATATAATATAATGTGAAATCAATTCTAAAAATTCTTCCCAAAACATGATTTTTCGCGCGTAAAATGTCCAAAATCAGACATTGCCGTTTTTCCAAAATGGCCAGAAAAAGGCCTGGAGTGAACCTGCTTGCCCTATGCAAACAATGTAGACTGATTAGAGGGCACCAAATGAGCCCTCTGATAAGGGCCTGCAGAAAATATTTCTAACGGTACATGTTAGTAGATGACTGTAAAAAATAAATATGAACTATTTTTTCAGTGGAGGAATAAATGAGTTAAAAGGAAATTCTAATGGGGAAAGGGTTAATTGGAAACTGGAATTCTCTATTGAATGAGAGCACAAATTTATATACCTTTAATATATGGACTTCCATGGTGGTCTTCGCTCAGCTTCAGGCATGGCCGCTTGGCATTTTTCTTCTTTGATATGGGTTCCAGCAGGTCATAGATCTGTTCGTTGTAGATTTCTGCAAAGCTCACCCAGACAGAGAACTTGATCTGACCTTGTTCATCCACACTAACTTTTGCCTCTTCTCTCACTCTGTTGTTTATCTCTACTAATAGTTTCTCGCCATTGTCCAAAGAATCTGAAAAATATTGATATAAACTTTGAAAACAACTCTTTATCCTTTTACCCCATAGCCTTTTACTAGAATTGAGGACAGATGGCCACTTAAAGCATGTTGAAATTAAAGCCATTAGGTGCATTTTGTTTTACATTCAGCCTACTTTAAGATAGCAATTGCTAGGATGTAGGAAATATTTATGATGCATTCTGCTTTTCTTTCAACTGGCTTTAACCCTATACTCCATAGCCTGTTTGTAAGTGATGAATATAAGCAACGACTTAAAGCAGGTTGAAAGTAAATAGAATGTGCCTCAAGGTACATTCTGCTTTACTGTCAGCCTGCTGTAAGCTACCATCTGCTAAGATATAGGAAATATTTTTTATAATGCACATTCTTTACTGTATAAAATAGATCTATTTCCTTCAGTGTAAGGAATAACTTACAGGTTAAAAAGGTGTATTTATTGAGAAATGAGTTAAGCTGGAAACCAGTATATATTACAGTCAAACTTCGATATCTTGAACTCGAACTATGCGATACGTCATGAACTGCATTATTCCATGCTCGGTTAGGTCAAACATACCCATATTTCAAAGTTAAAACGTGGCTAAGCCAGGTTTTAACTTTGAAATATGGGTATGTTCGATTTAACCGAGTTCAAGATGTCAAAGTTTGACTGTATATAGTTCAACTTGTCAAACTGTATTTCACAAATTTTCATCTTTATGTATCAACCATGTGACAACCCATTAGAATTGTATTGAAAATATTATTCTAATGAGTTGCCATAAGAATGGTGCAAACATAAAGGAAAGAATGACACAAAAGTTCATTTTCCAAACTGTTACATGGGTTCACAGTTAAGCAATACCTTTACTTTCCATAGTTGATATGTTAGAACTCTCAGAGCAGGTAGTGGTGTTGGTTGCTACAGATATGTCAGAAGCTTCATCTCCTAGTAGACTCATCATATCCAAATCCTGAACAAACACAATAATACAATTAGGAAGCTTTCATATATCTACACAACAAAAGGTTGATGCAATTAAAGGTATAAACAAGACTGCGCGTTCAATAAACGCTTATGCCCCCAGTGGCATCCTTGACAATAAATTCTGAATCTTTTCTAAGTCCAAATTAGGTCAAGGTCAGGGTCAAACTGAGCTTGGGTATTATTGGTGAGTTGGTAATGGTCCAAGGCAACAACTGTATAAGTATCAAAGCATTGTAGTCAGTTGTGTTGATGCTAGGCGAAACGGTAAAATCTAGTTAACCAAGAAATAGCCTATTTAAAGTTTTCTAAGTCCAAATTAGGTCAAGGTCAAGGTCAAAATCAAAGTTTGGTGATATTGGTGGATAGGGAATGGTCCAAGGCAACAACTGTATAAGTATCCAAACATTTGGGTAAGGGGTGTTGATGCTAGACGAAACGGTAAAATCTACTTAACCTTGTTACGGACGCACGGACGGACGGACGGACAGGACGATTACTATATGCCCCGCATCTGTCGATGCTGGGGGCATAAAAACACTTCTTTCTTCAAAAATGTCTTTGAGTTCAGTCTTAGTGGCAAACTGTTTGTTTAGCATAAAATAAATTATGTCTGATCTGGTCCCAACCTGCTGGCAACTGACATTAGATTTTAGCATCATTTCATCCTGAATTAAGCAGATAGTCTGAAAGATTGACCAGGGTATTTTATTGAGTGGTTATTTATATAAGGTAGATAGAACATGTCTTACATCATCACAGCCTAGTTTCATGATTTTCTCTTTAATTTTCCTCTCCATCAACTCCTGGTCAGCGGACAGTCTTGTAACATTCATGAAGAGATCTGGTTTAAGGTTCATGCCATCCCACTGCCGTCCACTGATACTGTTGAACAATACATCCAGAGCTCGTGGTAATACACCACCCTCCTTGGGATCACCTAAAAGCAGTGACCATGTCATTGAAGAAGAGGATTTTTTGGGTCAACTTCAGAAGTTTGTCCCTGTTTCCCTTGGTAAAAAGAACAGGGGTGTAAAATTCTACTTGCCCGCTCGCCATGGCGAGTAACATTTTATCAGGGCGAGTAGATTTTCTGATAATTTACAACTGAAACTAATGAGCAAAATGTCATTATCACCCAGCAGGGCGAGTAACAATTCTGAAAATTTAACACCCCTGAAGAACATATTTATTTTTTTACAGTTTAGATTTTTTATGTAACATTCTTTGCCTTATTTATTTTTTTCAGACCACTTGCCCAAAGCGGAGAGAAACTTTTTCACTGTAACATGTCAATTGCAAATATCACTTGTTCGAATCAGAAGTCACGGCTTTTGGCAAGTAAGTTAGGTTGTAGACTGATGGTGTGCAGAGCACTTATTTCCTTTTTATGCCTCCACAAACCTTTATGTTGTGACACCTTATCTGGAGCTCTGTATTATATCAGAATATTTTTCATTGATTAAAATTAATTGATTTTGAATTATTAGACTAACCTTGGATTGTGTAAGTCTTCCCGGAGTTGGTTACACCATAAGAAAATACCAAACAATTCTGTCCATCGATGAAATCCTTTACAAGACCCAACATGGTCTGGTTGAAGAATTCTTTCTGTGTTGTGTCATCAGTAAAGATGTGGGAGAATGTGTACTTTGTTGTCGTCTTTCCAAAACCTCTGATGGTGTTCTTATAGTAGTGGGAATCTTTAGGGGCGTGAGTGTTGACTATTTGGCCAGTGTCTACCGTTAAGCATTTCTAGAATAAGGAACCATGATAGAATACTATCTGACTTGCTCAGTCCATAGACAAATGTTTATTCAATTGAATTCTTCCTGAACAAATTACAATAGGGCTAAAGTTACATAACACTCAGTGCATGAAACAACAAACTCTTACAAATATAATACATTTTTGACACATTGGATATTTAAATTAGGACAGAACTGAATACATAGAAATGGGATTATTATTGTGGAGTATAAGAGTCTAGTTTAGTATTATTTGAAAATAACCTGATCATTTTAACCCTTTACTCCATAGATAAACACCTATTTATTCTTCTACTGTAGAAAATAGTTCCAATTTAAACAGTCATGAATATGCACCGTAAGATATTTTTTATCCAAGAAGATGGTAGCTTGACCCATTACCCCATAAGTATGCCTTTAATTCATTCCTCCACAAAATGAAATAGTTCCAATGTAAAGTCTTGACTATGTCCTATATAAAATATTTTCTATATCCTAGAAGACTGTAGCTTAAAGCAGGCTGAAAGTAAAGCAGAATGCGCCTTAAGGCTTTACTTTCAACCTACTTTAAGAGACCACCAAATCTTCAAATCTAGAAACTGGCGTTGGGGTAATGGGTGAAAGCAGAATGTGCATAAAGTTGCATTCTGCTTTACTTTCAAATTGCTTTAAGCGATCTTCTTTCTGAAAAACTAGAAAGAATCTGTGGGGTAAATGGTTAAAAACTTGCCTGGTTCTCTCCTCTGTTGATTTCATCATCTGTAAATGGTCTTATTCTCAGATAAACCTTCATATGATCAGACACAGGAGGGTCTATTATGCTTGGTCGGCCAAAATCTCCTGAAAACAAAAATGTAGGCCATGTACAAACAAATAAACAAACTTTGACCCTTACTCCATAGCAAACAACTGTTATAATAGAATTGATCCCTTTACTCAATAACCCATTTCTTGATTTGATGACATGCAACCACTCAACGCAGGTTGAAAGTAAAGGAGAATACACATTCTGTAACTTTCAGCCTGCTTTAAGCTAAACATCTGCTAGAAAATAGAATATTTCTTATGCTGCATATTCATGACTGTTTAAACTGAAACTTCAGTGGACGAATAAATAAAATGTGATAAAATGTGTATCTATAGAGCAAAGGGTTATAGTACTTAAAGAGAATGAAGACTGCAGCGTTTTTTTCCCTTCTTTGGACGGTACCTGGGAAAGGACCCATTCCCAATTGGAACAGGACCCGTTCCCAATTCAAAGAAGGGACCTGGCAATATGATAAAAAAAGTATTTTCAGTGGAAAAAAGAGCATTTCTGTTACTAGTGTTAGCATTGCCTGTTGATATGAACTGCATAATTGCTACTTGATAAGTTAGATCAATATAGCGGTTACCCGAATAACCGAAAACAGCCTGTTTTCGCGAAAACAGGCTGATCTTACGAAAACAGGCTAGAAAAAAGGTTTTATGTACTGGAAACGTATTTAAAAGGATATACTTCAATAATTTGAACTAATAACAGTCATTTAGGCTAAAAAAGTTGCCTTTCATGACCTACAATCGCCAATAAAATTGACCCGAATCGGCGAAGCTATGAAAAATATCGGTCCGTAATAACTAATGTCACACGAAAACAGTAGAGAAAGTATGATTTGTGTACTAATATCATACGTTGAGAAAACGTATTTAAAAGCATATATTCCAATTAAATGTTTTATAATGATTTAATAATGGCCCCTTTCCGATAAAAATGCTTTTTATTGACCAAAATTGGCGACGGTATGAAAAATGTTGGTCTGTAATAGCATACGGAAACAGCATAGGAAATATGTTTTTTGTATTAATATCGCATTCAAAGACATAAACACTGTTTAATAATAATAATTTGAACTAATAAATGTTATTTAGGCTCAAAAAGTTGCCTTTGTTGACCTACAATCGACAATAAAATTGACCAAAATCGGCGACGCAATGAAAAATATTGGTGCGTAATATCACATGTTTGTTGTTTGCAATGTAATTTCTAAGTTAATTAAAAAAAAAGGCAGTATGACTAAGGGCATTTCAAAACGAGTATCAAACAGTTTCGATCCTGATCAGACGCCGCGTGACGCGGCTTCGGATTAGGATCCATACTTTTTGCAACGCGCTTATAAGCGTTATTGAGAGTGAAAGCGTTAAAGAATAGCTCGCTCATAAAGCTTAGCTGATGTCCGCTTATAGCAGGCAGAAAGTAAAGCAGAACGCGCCAAGCGCGAATTCTGCTTCACTTTCAATCTGCTTTAAGCGGGAACCTGTACTTAAAACTATAAAAAGGATGTGGAGTAACGGGTTTACTAAAGGTAATAGGTTTCAAAACATATGTGGCGATATGTATTATAAGTATTAAAACTATTAATCAATAAAAAAGGTTGTCTTTGTTGGCTAACTATCGGCGACAAATTGAAAAATACCGACCTGCCTTAACACATTCACCCCTGAAACTTTTAACGGAAAATTTCAATTTCAAAATTTGTCTAACCAATAATTTAATATCTTGGGTTTATTTGAACAATATATTTCAAAATGACAAACAATGTAGACTCTGATCAGAGGGTTCCTTAAGGAGTCCTCTGATCAGGGTCTACACTGTTTGCATGCGACAAGTGTAATCATCACAAGTAGGCATACACTGTTTGTAAATGACGAGTATACTCATCTCTAGGGTTGAATGTTTTAACTTACGAAAATCTAAATTTGTTTATACGAAAACACCCTCTAAAATAGGTGTTACACACTCATATTTTAAAAAATAAATGCACAAATGAAAATTTATAATTATATTTTGATCATATCGTCGTAATTCCGACTCAAAAAATTTATTTGATCAACTAAAACTCGGTGTATGTACTCTTACCATAAGAAATATTTGCTATATAATAACAGATGTCCGCTTAAAGCAGGCAGAAATTAAAGCAGAATGTGTACAATGGACTAATCATCTAAAATCCCGTTTAAAAAACCTTGACCTTGACGTTCGCAAACGCCTCGAAATATATTATACATTTATATATCGGCAACCTAAATAGACCCTGGTGAGGCAAATCATAAAGGAGCATCTTGATCTGGGTTTACCTGTTTGCAGAGACGAAATGCGTATTCATTTGGTAAATGGTTGAGATCACATATCGGACAGCCGAAAATGCCCAAAATTGGCTTTCAATACTTCTATAAGTCGATATATATGTGTATAATTAACTAATCATCCAATAATCCCGTTTAAAAACTGTTTTGGCCTTTACTCTCGCAAACGCCTCGAAATATATTATGAATCTATGTATATGGGCAAAATGAGTAGACCCTGATGAGGCAGATCGTAAAGAAGCATTCTGGTCTGGGTTCACCTGTTTGCAGAGGCGTAAGGCGTATTCATTTGGGAATTGGTTGAGACCGCGAATCGGTTGAAAAACTTAATTCCCAAATAAATGCCGATGGTAAAAGTTTCTTTTGTTTAATTAAATTTAGCCTAAATTTGAAAAATTGACTTAAAAGGTCAATAATTAAAAACAATGTTCTAAACTTATCTGAAATAAGTCGGAATTAGTTAAGAAATCCGAATATGAGTAAATTGTACATAATTACCAAAACGATAGAATAATCCAATAACGAATAACTAACAATTTTGTCCTGTTTGGATTCCACACATACAGCAAACACGTTAGGACGAGTAATTTACAGGACCAGGTTGTATGAAATGTGTCAGTACCACCGCTGACACGCGTTGCTCAAACAAACACGACCATTCTCTGATGGCTGGCACGTGCAAGGATAGCCTTTGATGTAGCCGTCACATTCTTCATAATTTCACATAGGTGTAAAATCTTAAAATTTATGAAAACAAAGGATGGGCTGCTGTGTCATTCTTAGTTTGGTTTTGGTTAGATACGTTACAGTCTAAATTAGCAATGGAAAACACCAAGCTTCATTGTTTCTTCTGTAAGTCGTCGTCTGGTCAAGTAATGTTCGACGAAGATGCCAGCGCTGCCCTGGTTAGGTACGTACTACTCATATAATACTTTTATCCTGTCTCGTTTCCTTCTTGTCAAATCAACTATCGATTTAGCCATTTCCTTATTTACCATATGGCATTTGTCTATTGAAAAGAAGTGACCACTTATAGCAGGTTGAAAGTAAAGAAGAACGTATCCTAAGGCGTATATTCTGTTAACTTTCAGATTGCTTTAAGTTACTATCTGCTAGGGATAATGAATTATGTCTATATGGTCTAAGCACGAATGAATATTGTATTGTATATTGAATAACACATCTGTTATTCATTCGTGGTCTAAGTCGTTGAATATATTGTCGTCTGCTGAATTGCCATAGCTGAAAAGTACATGAATGTACGTTGTCGTCCGTTTCATCCTTTTACTCCATGATCTTTGACTATTTTTGAAGAACATCATATCATGTTGAAAGTAAAGCAGAAAGCACCCAATTTATAATGCTTTACTTTTCTGCTTTAATGTACCATCTCGTATGATAAAGAATAATATTCATTATGGTGGACATTATAAACAGATATAGTTTTCGTCCTTGGCAAATTAAATGCGTGAAATGAGCCTGATGTATACTGTGTATGCAGAGGATTAACCCATTCCTGTTTCTAGTTTTGAGTTCAATACAAAGTTTAATTGAAGTTGGTGCATATATAACATTTAACATTTGCTATGAATATAGCTTTTTACCGACACAGGCCTTTAATTTGATCACAGGTGACCACTGACCACATAAAGCAGGTTGAAAGTAAATCAAAATCTGATTTGCTTTCAGCCTGCTTTAAGTTTATGGTGCATATTGAAGACTGTATTAAGAAGAATTATTTTCAAAAAGTTTTGCTAATAATTTTGTTTTCAAGCTATCTATTGGCTACGGAGTAATTAGACCGCTCTAATTACTCGGTGCTTTTGCCCAAAGAATAATGAATTAAAAGTGTCGTCGGCAAAAAGTATTTAACTAAGGTTTATGCATACTTTATTTAAGAAAAGTCTAAGACAATTGTACAACAGTTTGGCCCCAGATCAGACGAGACATTATGCAGCATAATGCTGGTTGCGCGCCTATGCCAGACCACTACTAGTAATATAATTGTCTCATGTATTTGCATATATGTATGTAAACTGAGATTTGAAATAAAGCAATTTGAAAATATGATCTGGGTTATAATCCCCAATTAGTACCCTAATGTGTTAATTGGTTAAAAGATCGAGCTTATCACCGGGTATCAAACTGTGTGTTGGTTGTTGACAGTTATGATTATAGACGAAAATGATAGGTCCTTAAAGCATGTTGAAAGTAAAGCAGAAGTAGCATTCTGCTTTACATTCAACCTTCTTTAAGCTTCAATTTGCCTATATAAAGAAACAATTTCTTATGGTACATAGTACTACATATTCATCCGAGGGACGAGTATACTCGTCATAAACAAACAGTCGAAACAAACATTGCAGATCCTGATCAGAGGATTTTTCGGAAAAGTATAGGTTAACAATTGAAAAACTGACAAGAAGAGGAAATGCCCTCCAGAAGTAGGTTGAGACAGAGATGGAGCTGCTGAATATATACGGAGTAAGTCAGCGCTGGAGCTTCCATTCACAGATTTTAGTTTTTTAAATACTTCCCTCATATGAAGCTCTGCAATGCGTTTCAATATTTAATGTTGTACACATATTGTAAACATATTAATTTAAACTATGATATTTATTTTTTTCATGTCGCCGGACCCCTCCTGTACAGCCTTTGAGCTGTGGATTACGTGAATTCTATCAACACTTGATTCAATTGGATTATTATATGAATGTGTGTTTTGTGTTTTATCTGTGATGATGACACGTGAGCACGTAATTCGCAATGCTGGATTATATAAGTGAAAGTGCTTGTGTAATGTGTTCACTCGGATTTATTAAGTGCTACCGGATTTGACAGTGGTTTAGATCTGCAGTAAACCCTCTATATAACAACCCTAAACTGTGTATGTTCATTGGGACTGCTTAAAGTATAGCGAAAGTCAAACTGGAGCATTCTATTTTACTTTCACCATGCTTTAAGCTGCCACATATCTTACATAGTACATGCTGACTGAGAATTAATTAACATTCTTTTTAGAGTTCGTAATATGGATGCTTTATCAAATGCTATTTATCAACTCACACAGGGCTGCCATCTCCGCATGTTTCCGATTTTTTGTGTTGGTAATTTTAAGCAGGTTACAAGTAAAGCAGAATGCTCAATGCGCATTCATTGGCAGTACATTAGAAAGGGTTTTATATAAACTAATGGCAGCCCTGTCATAATGTTCTTATGGGCGGTGTTATATATGTGCTCGTGATTTTTATTCAATCTAATATATATCTTGCATTTTAATGTGCTACATTTAACCCATTCACCGCCTGACCTGTTCTAAATAAGCCTCGTGATTTTTATTCAATCTAATATATATCTTGCATTTAATGTGCTACAGTTAACCCCTTCACCGCCTGACCTGTTCTTATCATTTATCTAATTAATTTCTTTGGCAAACCACCTGCAAAATTACCTATACATCTTATTGCACATCAGGTCAGTAAACAGGTTAAACGAATGATGAATATACTCGTATACTAAGCTAACAGCGTAGATGTTTCTCATAGTGCTCAGAAGGATCCAGTTTTTAACCAAGGCTCCAGATTAGATGAAGTAAACTGAAAAATCCACTAAAATTTCAACACTAAATCCTTTGATGGTACTAATTATCCGAATCGTCTCTTCGATACGATTATAATGAGTGACACCATATGGGTTAGTGCATATTTAATTTCTTTAATATTCACATTCCCTTCTCTGGAAACCTGTTAAAATAAAAACGGAATATTGGGAAACGATCATATTTATTATTTTGTAAATCGGAAATGAAATATACTTTTAGTTACAACAGGCGTTTATTTAGCTAGCCTTCTATTCGATACCTACAGTAGAAAATCTTGTTACATTGTAATACAAAAAATTTAAGTCCAACCCATCTTTGATCCATCCGTCAAAGCTTGCCGACTGTCGGTACCCTCGACTGTCACACACCCGAAATCATATAATTTTATATATTCAATGAAACATAAGTATTTGTATATACAATTTTAATTCTGGATAAAAACAATGCATAAATATTTCTTCAATATACCATATAATGAGATTCGAATATAACAAATATGACATGGATCCAGATAATAGATTTACAGGGCCGCGATATGGCTTTGAAATGTATTTGAGAATGACAAAGTGTGAACGATAAGAATAATTAGTAGTGAGCACAGTTAAGAGTTTCGCTAATTATGATTAAAACCATTCATGCTGACATGTTTGAAAAGTTCATGAGTGTCGCTAATTAGTATTAAAGCCACTCGTGCTGACATGTTTGAGAACTTAATTGATTTTCTTCTCGCTCGATCCCTATAAAATCTGACCGTTCTCCGTAGTTTCATTGTTCACTTCTTGAACATTTGTTGCCGACTTTTAGCCAGACAAATTATATTACCAACTCTATTTCATTTTTCTTTGCATGCCATAACGATATTTGTACAGCATATCTGTTTCAAATGGTGTTTTCAGGCTGTTTTCGTAAGTTAAGGCAGGTCAGCATTTTTCCATATTGCGACGATTGCTAGCCATCAAAAGCATCTTTTTTGATAATTTGTTAAAATATATTGGTGAATAAACAATATTAATACCGTATTAACGATATAAAAAATATGACTACCGTATAATACGATATCGGTACAACATACATATAGCTTCTAAGTGGTGTGTTCGGTTGTTTTCGTATGTCATGTCGGACCGGCACTTTTCATATTGACGCCGATTTTGGGGCAATAAAAGCACCTTTTTGAGTAGGAATGACGATTATTATTTTATAATAGACTAATAAACTGTTATTGATGGCTTTAAATATACTTTCACAACATAAAACCTTTTTTCTAGCCTGTTTTCGTAAGCTCAGCCTGTTTTCGCGAAAACAGGCTGTTTTCGGTTTTTCGGGTGACCCCAATATAGGTCTACATATATATTATAAAACTAAATTTCCCAAGTTCTTCTTTGTTATCATTTCACGACTTGGTTTTTTCCAAAATTTGAAGTTTACGCGACATCAAAAATTCCTAATCTGAGGGGAACCGCCCGAATCGGACCCGTTCCCAATTTGGTAAAAAAAAACAAAAAACGCTGCAGACTTTAAACAATTCATTCAATCCTCATCTCTCCTTCAACCCTTTACTCCAGAGCCTGTTAATAGGACTGAAGACAGATGTCCACTTATACTATAAGTTATAGCAAGTGGAAAGTAAAGCAGAATTAATTTCAGTCTGTTTTAAGTTATTATCTGCTAGAATAAGGAAAATAATTCTTAGGATACATTTTCATGACTGTATGACAGAGTTCCCATTCACGCACAGATGTACGTGATTCACGTATAATTTAGAAAAATCAAGCATAAAATCAATGCCCTGGACGTGCATGCACGCACAGACTTTTGTTGCAGATAATGCCGAAATCGGATGTAAGAAGACCATTTTTATTAACAAAATACAAGTTAAACGTCAAAGTCCGACGAGTCAATTTGGATTTGTTTTCATTTTCCTTATAGTGTCTGTCAGGCGCTTGACAATTTTTATCATTCTTAATACGTAAAGCGCCTGGATCACCCGCATCGCGAATGATTTAGCGGTTTAAAATAGATTGTGGGATTTCCCGTCTCTGTGCCTAATAAAGTCGCTATTTTTTTAAAAAATAATTTTTGTTTTTATAAGAATTCAATACTTATTTAGAGGAAGACGTGTTTGAAATATGCTGACAAATGATTAAAAAAAAAGTCCAGTCATAGGTCTATTTCTGTTCACTTTCGATTTCAAAACAGCGACGTCATTTTTTATGCGAAATCCGACAACACAGTCGAAAAACTGGACGGGTTATCAGATGTATTTTATCCCGTCTATTGACAATGCTGGGGAAAATGCCTGATTTAATGAGACACAGTCTTAGCATAGGCCTACGCATTCGTGTAGTCTGCAAATATGTCGGCTAAGTCTCAATTGACGGCCTGGTTAAGAAATAATGTGAGAGATATATACAATACACATTGAAACAAATGAAATAAAAATTTATCGGCGGAACTACAAATTTCCAAAGATCATTCCTGGTGCGTATCCATTGTTTGAATAACGGATTGCTACTTTGTAATAGCTGCAGTACTGCACCTCTAGACCACGGTCTAAATCCGCAATTCAGTTACGGTATCGCATCTAACTTTGTAATAGAAGAAACAGAAAAACGTTTCATATGCACCCTCTGAAATTTGTCTGCACCCCCAAAATTGAGCCCTAGAGGGTACATGCACCCTCAAAATATAAAGCCTGTGGGAACCCTGTATGAATTGGTACTAAATTCTTCAGTGGAGGAATAAATCAAATGTGCTAAAAGAGGCTTCTATGGAGTATTGGGTTAAACAGATATGGCTTCTTATTAGACTAGTCTAAAAAATATGAATTGATTCCATTCCAATGAATGGCCATGACCCATAGAGTTTAGAGAAGAAATAAAGAAGAAAATATTGGAATGTTCAATTTGCATTCTTATCTTGACCTATAAAGACCCTATTACCCTAAAGCTTGTTTCTTGTTTTGACGACATGTGACCACTAAGAGCAGGTTGAAAGTTCTCTGCTTTACTTTCAGCCTGCTTTAAGCTACCAATACCATTTGCTAGTATATAGAAACTATTTCTTACTGTTCATATTCATGACTATAAAGTAAAACTATTTTCTTCAGTGGAAGCATGAATTAAAGACGTACAAGGTGTGGTGATGGAGTAATAGGTTAAGACTTACCCAATAGATTTCTTTTAAGCAATGGGACCTGGAACATGTCTTTCTGTTCTTCATCGCCTTCATCAGAAAGGTCCAATGGTAGAGGGACAATATCAGCAGTGATCCTTTGGTTGATCTGTCGGCCTGCCATTGTTCTGCTTTGGTTGATCAGTATTCAGCGGCATATGAAATCTAGAAATAGAAATACCTCTATTTTAACAACTGAACATTATAAAAACCGAGAGCTTATATGGTTCTTACAACCAACACTTAACACCTACAACTCTTATTGAGGTGCCCGTTTAGACACGCATATCCAGTCTTAGTTGGGCAATGACAAGTTCCTCAGCGGGAGTGACAGACACAGTACGTCGACAATATCCTACAACAGGCCTGTGCTGGTACATATATGCCTGCCTGTGTCTTGACAAGTCCCATGGATCCTGCCATCTTTTTCCCCCACGACTTCTTGCTGCCTTTTTGACTTCCCTGAGGATCGTCATCGCTGGCAATTCTTGCTCTTCTCTCTCCCATTGCTTCTTTGGCCATCCTGTCCGCCAGCTCGATCCCTATATCTGCATGGACAGCACCAGATCTACACCTCTGTCACTAAATGTCTACCTTTATATCACAAAACATACTCTTTATACTCTTTCACCTCCCATATCGCGAGTATACATTATGCAGAGGGATGCGATTAATGCAGATGATCCTGCCGATAGCAGACTGGTTGTCTGAGAACAACAGCAACTTTTTGATTTGCTCATTGTTTCTGTGTGTGAGGACATACTTCATGGCCATCTTTATTGCCACCAACTCTCCTAGTAGAATTGAGCCATGCACGCTTACTGGATGCTGGAGCAGAAATAGAATAGGTTTGTTCACAGTTGGTGTGAAAAACACCTTCTAATTCTTCTATTTGTTACACAATATGAGTATACTATAGCTAGGGTTGAATCTTACGCCGTAATCAGTGATAATTTTAGGTCTGCGTCCTGCGTACAATACGCATTAAAATCGTCGAGGACGCATAGTCTGAAAAGACGTGCGTCCTCAAGGACGCATCTTCGTATGGGCGTGAAAAATACAGAACGATTCATACTATAATGTGTAGCAACTTTGTAACGGCGTATCAGGCCTACGTAAGTGCTAAATTGTTTTCGCAGACGAACATAGTTGCTAAAGACGCCGAATATATTATGATAATTAGGCCAAAATAAATCATAAGACGAATACAAAAAGTCCGCGCCGCGAATAATGAACTCTTTTTATACTGGCTAGTCAAGACAGTGCGGTCAATGTTTTAGACCTAGCCTATTTATGTCCAAAATGGCGGGTATCGCACTTGACAAGAATCGCCCCAAAGTTTGAAAGGTTTGACGCATGGTATTTGATTATCGTAGCAAGTGCGCGCGAATTTTCACGCACTATCTGTATCTAAACTTTCTATATCTAATGCGTCGTAGAATATCACGACGGGGAGAAGAGTCGTCATTAGTTATTATAGGCGATAATATCGTAGGGCGGGTATCGCGTCTGACTTGAAAGATTGCACTAGTAATTTTTGTGCGAGATTTTCGAAATCTATGCGAGAATCGGACATCATAGCTGCAACACTGTTTTAAGTACAGTTACAACATTGTAGGTGTGTTCGTAATAATAGTAAAGTAAGAAATTCATTTGTGAAAGTTTGTTAGAACAGTAATTTCAACACAGCACTCTTGCTACACATGCTGATCTGTAGAGCATACAGGCTTCCGTTTTTGGACAGAATCACAAAGAACAGAGTCCTAATAAAGTCAAGTTGACCAAAGTTATTGACTTAAGTGCAAAATGAACTGGAAATATCAGAAACATGCAGGTTTTATGAAATTAAATGAACAAACTAAACTTACTATGACATTAAGATTTTAATATTCATTGATTCATTTTCAGTGAAATGAAAATACGGATGGGTGTAACAATCTGTTCACATGCTTATAGTTGGTGAAAAAATTTGGGACCCATAGTTTTTCTATGGGACCCATAGATATCAAAGTTATGGGTCCCAAAGGACCCATTCTTTTTTTTTCTAAAATTATTACTGCGTAATAATATCTTATTATCAATTAAAATAGGAGGAACAAAAAATATGCCACTGGGGTGCAATCATAAAACTATAATTGTTACGCCCAGTCTTCATATTCAACAAGTTTTGTCAATATTTGAGACAACTTCTCACCGGCTGCGTGGCTTAGTGGTAGAGCGTCCGCTTGCAGAGCGGGAGGTTGTGGGTTCAATCCCCGGCCGGGTCAAACCAAAGACTTTAAAATTGGTAGTAATGGCTTCCCTCCTTGGCGCTCAGGATTTCGGGTTAGCATTACAACTTGTTCGTCGGTGTCAGGATAAAGTGACCGGCCGGGTACAGTCCCAATGGTGCATCTAAAAAGTGCCCCTGCTCGTAATACCTGAAAGGGGTGTGTAGCAGTATAGAAAGAAAGAGAAAGAAAGAAACTTCAGATGAACAATAAATTGCCAAATTGAACCAACAACAATGTAGATCTAGAGACACGCAGACTGCACACATAGTTTTACCCAGTGTCACTAGATATAATACTGCTAAAATACTAACAACATATACATACACACGATATCAGATTCCATACATTCATTTGTCTCCTTATTTCAGACTATCAAATATGTTGTGCATTTTCGTGGAAATTAAAACTGGCCATCTCCTGTGACACTAACTTGCCCATTTATTGTGGTGACATTATTATCATTAATTAGTCTGACCCTCAGTGGGAATAGGATAAGGGTTAGGTTCTAGATTATTTGTGTTCAAAGTTAGAGAAACGAGGAATGCTTTTACTTTACTTATTGAATTTATTGTGTGGACAGTCATGACAGTGCTCCTCCTTCTGTGTCTGGATCAAACTTGTTCTGTCAGATGATCAGTTGTTTAACACGTGATCAAACTAGATATACAAGCGTCGTTTCAAGAGTTCAGCAGCCTTGAACTCGCTACAATTGCTTACCATATTATTTTGTTTTGTGCCCGTGTCCTTCTTTCTTCGGGATGGGTTCTTTCCCTCAAAATACAATCAAATATGGCGCTACCGCCGATTCGTTTGAAATCAACCAATCGGATTGTAGTGGATTGTAGATGTTGCAAGCAACTTCCGGAATTGTGATAGTTTTCGTCCCATAGGTGACACGAAGCTTTCGTTTCGCCCCTGTACTAATTTACAGGTGTTTTTTTTTTTAAAAAAAAAAAAGGAAAAAAAGAGAGTCTTACTGATTCAACGATCGATAAATAGTTATGTTAATTGATTCTATTCTTTTTTCGATTTGTTAACCTTTTGTTAAAAGGTAACGGGTCAACTCGGCCAATTTCCAACTCGGCCACGACCAAACTCGACCAAAAACCAACTCGGCCTGGTCCAATTGGTCAAATTTTATACACTAATACTCATGAATAGCTTTATTGACCTTATGCTTATATGTGTTACAGGGATTAAGTGTTATCAAGGAATACGCGAAATCCCTGAAAAATCAGGGATTTCACGAAAACCCTAAATCTCCCAAGGAAATGGCGTAGATTCTAATTTTGATTTTTTTCGTTGAATTTTTATTCACTTGTGCGAGAAACTTAGTATGAACTTATTCTAGCAGTTAATAGCTTAAAGCAGGCTGAAAGTAAAGCAGAATGCGCCATATGGCGCATTTTGCTTTACTTTCAACCTGCTTTAAGTAGTCACCTATTTTCAAAACAAGAAACAGGCTATTGGGTAAAGGGTTAACCCTTTACAAAAAAAACGATTTTCATTTGACGATTAATATTTCTCAATTAATATTATTATTATTATTATTATACCAGATTTATATACCGTTCTTTTCACACAGGAGTTGTGAGTTCAAAAGCGCTTCACCTAAAAACATAAAAAACTGCATGAAATTATAAGATTAATAAGCGAAAGACAAATAAATACACATGTAACAAGTAAAAACAAAGTTATGTCATATCCTTTCGTATTAATTTACATAGTAGTTTTGAAATCCCTAAAAAGGGACCTTTGATCACTATAATTAAGATTGTTAATACATGATTATGAATCCCTTACTACAAAGCAGTAAACTATTATTATTATTGCAAAGAAAATAGCCTCGGCGCAATATTAGATTTATTATGTCAAGGTAAAAAATATATATGCACACACCACTTAACATACAAAAAAGTTATAGCCATAAAATTACTGCAAGTAGATGAAAAACAAAACATCAACAACTAAGACAATACAATGCTCTCTTTCTACAACAACACTCATTTGGAGACACGTTTTGTGTGTGTTGTTCGGAGGGAGTTGTTATAGGAAAGAAAATTGGTTTACATTTACAAACAGCTTGATCCAGATCAGACGCCGCGTAACGCGGCATCTGATCTGGATTCAAGCTGTTTGTCACTCGTCATTATGTTTTTCTATCTATCAATATGTCAATTATGTGACATTTAGAAAAGCAGCAGACGATAATTTTAAGCAGACTATATTGCAGCAGTGAAAGCGTAAGACATACTTGTTCTGTTTGGAGAACAGCGGCGAGCATTGTTGTATGGATGAAATCTTTGTTCAGAGGTAGGGAAGGAGCCCTGTATTTTTAACAGATTGACCCCTAGTGTCACGTTATGAACCCTTTACAAACAGTGTTAGCGCTACATACAAAGGTACACATGTCCTATTCAAACAGTGTAGACACAGAGACTCTCTCACCAGGGTCTGTACTGTTTTCTATTTTCCAATTTATTGCCTAAACACCCATAAATAGTCATAATGGACTACACTTAATGGGAGACTGGAGTTGTCAATTAAAAATTCCAGGGATCATTTTTATTGTTGTTTGGAAACTAAGTAGAAGACACATTTTAAAACAGAATCGTCTTTGATATAAACAAGATATGAACACAGGTAATTGACACATACATCTAGATCTATTACACCCCCCCCCCCCCAAAAAAATGTTGTTTTTACTAGACTTCTATAAAAAAAAAATTTTTTTATTTATTTATTTGGTAATAGATCAAGATGTATGTGTCAAGTACCTGTGGATATGAACATGATGAAACAAACTCTTACAAATGTATAAGCTTAACGCTTAACTTACTCACTCCTGAAGCTTCAAATGGACAATATCAGTTTCCAATTAATCCTATGACATTCTTCACTTTTTAGGCATATTTGAAAAAAAAACGGAAACAACAACAAATATACATGTACTGCAAACATATACAGTGCTGACCATGATAAGAGGACTCTTACAACATACCTCTAATCTGGGTCTTCACTGTTTTTATGAGACAAGTGTACTCTACACATATACATTACAAATAGTTTGGATCCTGGTCAGAATCCAAACTGTTTGACATTCTTTTTGAAAATTCTTCACTCATACTGCCTGAAACGACATTTCAGACAACACAATTGAAGCAGACGACAATGAAATGGCGAAGGGGTAAAAATCTCACGAAAGATTTGGCAGTGAAAGGGTTAATGCAGGTTTGTCTGTACAGTGGAGAATCTGTTATTCTTTCCCAATAAACGCGTTTACGCTAAAACTATTATTTGCAGTGCAAACAGTTTGGAGCCAGATCAGACGCCGGGTAACCCGGCGTCTGATCAGGCTCCTAACTGTTTGCCACCAAGATAAACATGAAATATCAGAATTGTCCAAAAGTTGTTCTTTTCTACGTTTTAGTGCTTTGCGTTTGCGTACGTTTGCGTTTAAACGGGAAAGAATAACAGATTCTCCACTGTACATATAAAATATTCAATTAATGACAGTAATGCCATTATAATTCCTAATTAAGCCTTTGAGATGAAGTTGCTAATATTTACGTGAATTGTTTTTATATTACTAAGATCTCACCTAAGCTGAATGAAGTAATAATAAATTATTCTTTAGTTAAAAGGCTGCAATAAATTGTACATATACCACCGTTATCATAATTACTGCTTTTCTTTTGATGTTCAAATTGTTCCACTTTCATTAAACATGTTAATGTTCCGTATTACACAGTTATTGCTATATATTTTTATTAACCTCTTCACTGCCATTAGGTCATCAACTTGAAAATTTAAACAATTGTCGTCTTCATTTATTTATCAAATTTGAGTTTTAGTTTTTTCAATTTAATAAATATTGGAATGAGTTCGATACTTGGAACTCGCGTTCATTCGAATATACATGTACACATATTTCAAAGTTAAAACGTGGCTTAGCCACATTTTAACTTTGATATACGGGTATGTTCGACCTAAGCGAGATCGACTTATCGAAATTCAACCTATTAAATACTGGTAAGATCGATTTACTCTGGTTCGAAGTATCGAGTTTCGACTTATTCTGCCCGTCGAACTCCCTCTACATATTGCTAGCTGCAACCTTATTGTTGAATACAGGATGCTTTCACATAGACCATAAACTTTCATATTTTATATGCTAAAATTGTTCTAAGAATTACGATCGGGCGGATATAATAAATTTTGTTTTGACGGTGTATTCAGAAAATAAAAACCAACATAAAAATTCGATTCTTTACTGAACTCATCATAAAGCCAAAATGTCAAGTTGAGATATTTTGATAGCCCTGTGTCCGTCCTCTATCGTAATCCGTCGTTAGTCGTCCGTTGCCGTAAACAATTACTTTGGATGACATCTCCTCCTATATCGCATGATCGACATCAACCAAACTTTACAGGTATCTTCTTTCGATGTTCTTAAAAAATTGGAACTTTATACCAAAAATGGCCACTCATAGGGGCTAATTAATTTTTCATAGGAATACCTTAAAATTATTCTCCTCTGAAACGATAAGGCCCAGACCTTTAATAATATCTTATATTATAGTTTTGCCTCATGGTCCTCTCCCAAATTTGTTAAAAGTATTACCCTGGGTTGATCTAAGCGTGTTTCTAAAGAAATGCATTGTTTTGGGACAGGTTTGAATTTGTGATATAGGGAACAGTTTCAGTAACCGAGCATGCAGCATCACTATTACAGTTCTTCCTCTCTACAGCAACACTCGTTCGGAAAAAAATACTTTGTTGTTCGTAGAGAGTTGTTACATGGAGAGAAAATTAACAATTTTATTGCATTATCCCGAGAATAATGGTCATTTACAAACAGTTTGGATCTTGATCAGAATTGACGGGTCGTTGTAAGGACAGAGCACTGTAATAAGAATATCCGATATAAGGTAAAGGCTTTGTTTATTATAGTGTCACCCCTATTGAAAGGGCCAGCCAGTTTGGCTTATGAGACACCTATCCTTTTTGCGTGCACAGTACCTCCCGAATCCCTTCTCTTAATAGGTTGTTGCTTCATTGAACAGGGCTGCCATACGTTGATCCTAAAAATCATAAGATTTCAAATTTTTCAGACGCAATTTTACTAATCATACCTTTACCCCATAGTCTGTTTCTTGTTCTGAAGACACATGCCTGCTTAAAACAGGTTCAAAGTAAAGCAGAATGCGCCTTAAGGCGCATTCTGCTTTACTTTCAGCCTGTTTTAAGCTACGATCTGCTAGCATAAAAATCCGAATACTTAGGAAAGATCTGGAGAAATGGCAGCCCTGATTGAGTCAGGGCGACCAATCACGTGACTTTTGTATCGATAGTATTTACTAACAATGGCCGACAGCTTTCAAGAAAAAAGGTGAGTTTTGCATTTTTCTTCGTCTATAGGTATTCTTGCAATCCGACTTATCGACCATGGTCTGGTCCACACATTTCCGGTCATTTTGGTACCAAAGGCTCAACGCCACATGCCATAGTTTCTTTGGAATGCTTGTCACAAGTTTCGAATTGAGGGGAAAGATTCTTAAATTTTCGGGATACGGTTTACTAACGAAGCTTATTTTGGCATCTAACTCGAAAACGATTTTATGTCCTGTGACTTCAGATGTAGAAACACATTCTACAAGATTCAGTTTGCCAAAAAATGTGTGTTTTTCATAAAAAATCAAAAAGTTGCGTGATAGAAAGGATGATGTACAAGAAGAGTAGTGTATTTTAACGAAATAATGGAGATAGAGTATACTAATCAAAATGGATAGAGTATTTTAATGATGGCTGTATGTCCAAAACGAGCCAGTTTGCATGGTATATATATACTTTGGAGTGTAGCAAACGGTTAAAGCAGTTAAACTTGACTTTTATCTAAAGTGTAACTTAGCTTGGCTTCTATCTACACTGCAAGAAGGACCAAGCCTGTGAAACGAAAAATTCACCTTTGGAAGAAGGCTGATCTTGATTCGCTCAGGTCTGAATGTAGTAGATACCAGGAAGATTTTGTGCGAAAGTACACCAATGCCAGCGATATCAACACCATGTGGGATGACATTAAGAACTCACTTCTTGGATTCCTAGAATCATGTGTTCCTTCCAAGATGACTAGTTCTCGTTTTAGTCAACCATGGATAAATAGAGAGGTGAAACAGCTCAGTCGAAGAAAGAAGAGGGCTTTTGCAAAGGCTAGAAAGACTAAAAGTGCCAGGGACATCAAACGCTATAAACATCTGAAGAAATTATCAAGAGATTCTTGTAAATCTGCCTATAATGAATACCTATCGAATATAATTTGTCCAGAAACATCTTCCAACCCAAAAAGATTATACAGTTACATTAAAAGCAAAAAGACCGATAACCAGGGTGTTGCACCACTGAACGCAAAGACTGGCATCACACATTCTGACAGTGCCACCAAATCCAACCTACTTAACGATCAGTTTTCTTCAGTCTTCAACAAGGATGAAGATGTGACATCAATCCCCGACATGGGTCCTAGTCATCACCCTCTTGTGGGCAATATAACCGTTACAGAAAAGGGGGTCTTCAAGTTGCTTTCTGACCTGGATCCACACAAGGCAACCGGTACTGACCAACTTCCTGCTAGACTGTTGAAAGAACTTGCACAGGAGCTTACTCCAATCTACACAATGTTCTTCAAGGCATCGCTGGACCAAGGCACCATACCACTAGACTGGAAATCAGCAAATGTTGTACCACTATACAAGAAAGGGGACCGCAGTAAGCCTGAAAACTACAGACCTGTCTCTCTGACATCCATTACTTGCACAACCCTAGAACACATAATCAGCAGCTCAATCATGCAGCACTTGGACCATCACTCTATATTAACCAACTGTCAACATGGCTTTCGTAAACGAAGATCCTGCGAGACCCAACTGATTCTAACTATCCAGGACTTAGCTAGCAACATTGACAATGGAGGACAGACAGACGTAATTTTATTAGATTTCTCTAAGGCTTTCGATAAAGTTCCTCATCAAAGACTTCTCTCCAAACTTGAATATTATGGGGTCCGCAGCAACATCCATCAGTGGATTGGCAGCTTCCTAGAGGGCCGTACACAACAAGTAGTCCTTGACGGCAGTACATCGGCACATGTTTCAGTCCAGTCAGGAGTATCTCAAGGCAGCGTTCTAGGTCCCTTGCTATTTCTTTTATATATCAACGATCTACCAAACTACATCTCTTCAGAATCTACTGCAAGGCCTTTTGCTGATGATTGTGCTTTACCGCCCAATCAAGTCTGCTCAAGATGCTCATGCTCTACAACAAGACCTAAATCAGTTACAGGAGTGGGAAAAGGACTGGCTTATGGAATTCCATCCCCAGAAATGTCAAATTCTACACATCACCAATAAGAGAAAACCATTAAACCTACAATACAACATCCATGGACATACACCTGAAGTAGTCGACTCCGCTAAATATTGAGGCCTGTCCATTCAAAAATCTCTCAACTGGAACAACCATATCAATACTGTCACAAGAAAAGCAAACAACACTACGGCATTCCTTCAACGAAACATCTCACAGTGCCCCAGGGAGACTAAGGAACTCTGCTACACCAGCCTAGTCAGACCCTTGATGGAGTATTGATCAATCATATGGGACCCATTTACAGAGTGCAACATCCGGAAACTGGAGATGGTGCAGCGCAGGGCAGCCATAATGGCTTTTTTCGACCACAGAAGAACCTCCAGCGTCACACCTATGCTGCAACAACTCCAGTGGCCAACTCTCCAAGAACGCAGAGCACAGGCAAAGGTCATCATGATGTATAGAATTGTTTATCATCTTGTTGACGTCCCAACCATCCACCTAACTCCTATCAGCTCTATCAGAGGCCATGAGCTTAGCTTCCTTGTACCTTTTGCTAGAACCTTATGCTACCAGAAAAGCTTCTTCCCTGACACCACCCGGCTCTGGAACCATCTCCCCCAGTCACTAGTATGCTGCCCCACGTCAGACAGCTTCAAGAGGGGAGTACAGGCTGTCCAGCTCCGATAAAACGCACTGGATGTTTTTATCTGCACTGTTAAATAGATTCTTTTATCCTGGCACCTGTAAATATATGTAAATAGACACTTCTTGAAGCACCATGCGCCTGTACGATTATACGCCAGACGGTGTCAGTATATTATAGGATGAAGAAGAAGAAGAAGAAGTGTGACTTTTATTTCAGATAATGGGGAAAAAAGAACCACTTTAAGAAAGTACCTACGGCGAAGAAGTGCGGCGACCACAAATGTATGCGTTCTTCACACAGGGAAGAGGAAAGAGTGGACACGCCCACTAAAAGACAGGCGCCATTAAAATCGCCATTTAAGTCGCCTCTATATAAATGCGCGCCTGCAACGAAAAAGTTTAAATCAGTCAAGTCTCCATACAAAGACCAAGTTTGTAAGTTGGTCAGTATAGAGAACCCTACGGATTATGATCCATAGTTGGAAGCCAATTTTGACCATCACCCTTTTGTCATGAGCAAATCACAACTTTAACTACACTCACTGGTTCTTAAATGTGGGCAGCTATAGCAGAATGTATGAGCGTGTTTTACTTTAAAATATGTTTAGTAGCAATAAACAATACTCCTTACAAATTGTTAAACATCCGTGCATGCATGAACTTTGTGGGATATTTTTGTTACTTATCTCCTTATCGCTGGTTCAAGATAAATCAGGTGCGGATCCATGATTTTCAGTTAGGTGGATCGGGTTAGGTTCCAGACTTTCGTAACAACAAAAACAAAACAAAACAAGGTCGTAAGCACTTCTAACAAATAATATTCTCTTATTTTAGGGTTTTGCAGGGCAGGCTATTCTGTTTTTCGAATTTTTGGCCAACGAAACTAAACTTAATCGTATTTTTTTTAAAAAAGATAAACGGTTTAAAAATTCATAAATTTGGGCAATCGTGGTGGGGCGTATGAGTCCGCTCTAAAAGGCACAAAATCAGCAACGGGAACACAGACCTCAACTAGAGATATTAGATCTGAGTAACCAATTTTCTAAAAGCTATCAGGTCAGAGTGGTCAATTAAACTGTCCTAGAATGTCATGGAACACTTGGCGAGCACACTTACCGGTTTTATAATTCAACCTTTTGAACGCGACTAGCAACCTATAACAAACAAACAAAAAAGTTCAAAGGTAATGATGACATGTTGTTCGTGAGCTCTTGAAAATAAAACGGTGCCTCTTTTCGGAAATGCCACGCAAACTGGCTCGTTTTGGACATACTGCCATCATTAAAATACTCTATCCATTTTGATTAGTATACTCTATCTCCATTATTTCGTTAAAATACACTACTCTTCTTGTACATCATCCTTTCTATCACGCAACTATTTGATTTTTTATGAAAAACACATATTTTTGGGCAAACTGAATCTTGTAGAATGTGTTTCTACATCTGAAGTCACAGGACATAAAATCGTTTTCGAGTTAGATGCCAAAATAAGCTTCGTTAGTAAACCGTATCCCGAAAATGTAAGAATCTTTCCCCTCAATTCGAAACTTGTGACAAGCATTCCAAAGAAACTATGGCATGTGGCGTTGAGCCTTTGGTACCAAAATGACCGGAAATGTGTGGACCAGACCATGGTCGATAAGTCGGATTGCAAGAATACCTATAGACGAAGAAAAATGCAAAACTCACCTTTTTTCTTGAAAGCTGTCGGCCATTGTTAGTAAATACTATCGATACAAAAGTCACGTGATTGGTCGCCCTGTGAGTATTCCAGTAAAACCAGTCAAAGACCAGCAGCTGTAATGATGCAACGTGTACAACTTGTGTTGCATAAAAGCAGTGACGTCAACATTGTGTAGCATATATGCCATCTGATACGGACCATCTGATACGGAAAAAGATTGTTGGGCCTGTATTCGCTTGTTTTTAGAATAGGTATATAATAAATTTAAATATCATACGAAAGACAATAATTATCCATCTTACAGGTTCGAATAGTCGACACTTTCAAATGAGAACAGCATCAAGAGTGTAATTTCTGTGATGCTGCATCACGATAACTTGTTTGAAACACCATCTTGCTGTTAACTTCTTAACTGTGTTACATTAATACGATACTCAACGAAACTATAATATTTAATACTTGTGATCGGCTTTGACTATTTTGAAATGCTGCCGAATTGGGATTATGAAAAATATTGATGAAATATCAAAACAAATTTTCCGACTCGACTCATCATAAACGAAACTTAGTTCATTGAGTCTGTAACCTGAATTCAACGACATATTTGTCAACATGGGCATTTCATCCGCATGGAGTTTTATACCTTTGCAGAATAAAAGTTTATTCAAAGTTTGGTAACTTGATATTTCCATGCCGTCCACTGTGGCAACTATTGCGTTTATACTATATAGCAATACAAAGGCAAACCCATTGTTTACAAAAGGAGCATTACCCTCTTGATCGAGAAACGTATTGACTATTTCTCCGAACGAAATGAGCATGGGTGTTTTAAGAATTGTGATTTTCATTCCAGAATAAAGGAGATCATAAACATTAATCATTAAGGTGGTTCGCAGGTCAGCTTATTCTGTGTCAGAATTCTTTGAAACCTTGATTAAATTGAAATATACCATATGGAGAGTGAAAAATCGTTAAAATAAAAAAAAGTTACAGTGCCGTTTTTTTCTGACAGGACTTTTTGTCAAGAAAAGCTCCTTTTTTAATAAACAGGAATATTTTCTTTATAGAATGATATAACTCAATAATTTCTGTACATTCAAGTAAAGTGTACATGGACTATAAGATATTGGGCAAACAAAAGTATTTCATGACATATTTTCTGGAAATATCAATGTTTTAAAAAAGTCAAATTCTGAAAATCTCAAATTACAAAAAATCTAGCTGTTTAACATACACTAATTTTACTCTTATTAGATAGATATAACTTAATTCTACTAGTCACAAAAATTTAATGAAAATCTACAGTAGAATTTACATTTTATACATGATTGCCTGAAATTCTGACAAAATCTTAACACAAAACGAGTAACCTCGCTTGAGTTCAACTTTAAAATGCCGTCAGCTGTAAATAATACCATAAGTCAAACCTGTAATAAGTGACCATTGAATACGGTAGCCTGTAGATCTTTAAAGGCAAGTGACTGCTTAATGCATAACAAAAGTAATGCATAAAAGCTCCTTTAGGATCTATCTTTTAGCATTATTTTTGTCCTGTGTTAAGCTGCCATCTGTTATATAGGCTATAAATCCTCACAAATTTAGCTGTCACTTGACTATACTTGCATCTGATATTATTCATTATTAATAGACTAAACATAGCCTGTCCTTTGATCACTGCGTTATGAATTGACTAGTCACTAAAATCGGACACTTTGTTAAAAACATTTTTTTGAAGCGAGTGGGAATCGAACCTAGAACCTATGGATTGCAAGTCAATCACCGTATCAACTGCGCTAACAGAGACGACACTGAAGCAGATCAAACTTTTCTTTATCTAAATTTTCTACTATAAGCACGTGCCGCAAAGATCAGGTGAAAGTCATCAGCATTTCCGGAACTCGAGATGCGGGCCGCCCAATGTCGAACCACCTTAAGTTGATGTTGTCAACGGCAAGTTTGGATCTCATAATCATAAGGATACGGACTTTCAAATGATTACGGTTTGAAAGCGATGTCTCCCTATACATGTATATATGATGTAACTCCATCGGTCCCCAATGTTTTCTAAAGAAGCTGTTAACGCCTCTCTGAACTCTTCTGACGAATATATCTGGAACTTTGTCGTTGAACAATTCCATTACATGGCTAGACGTTGTCATAGGGCGTACATCCAGACCTATTTTAACTAACATGCCAGTCATGTTTGCAATGAAAGACTCACAGGAACAGTTGAGATAGGTTTTCCCCGGAGGACATACAATCGGTCGACACGTGTCCTGAAATTTTAAAAAAAGAGTAAGAAGTATCTATATGTACAGCTATAACAATACTGGTATAAGACACTAGATAAACCCTTTCATCGTCAATTTAACCGTTTGCTTTAAGCATTTCGTAGACAAAATATCTTCTGCTAAAATGTGTCGCTGTAAATTATGCCAGATTGAAATATCGATACGAGTGAAAGAAACACTAATTGGATCATGATCACACCACTGTGATACGACATGTCTGATCAAGATCCAAACTGTTCGCAAAGTCGACTGCAGTCGCCTATACCAGTGAAAGGATTAAAGTCCCATTGTGTTTTCAGACCTTTTTTTAATGTGCGAAATACAATAACGGTTAATAATAATGCTTGAACATTCTAATGGGCCAAACTGATCTATGAAATGTTGAAGACAGACCTAAATCACCAAAAAAGCGATTTAAAACCATAACAAACCGAAAGTAGATCGTCTGACATAAATATTACCACACGGATTAGTGGCACGTGGAACAGCTGGGTTCAATATCACCGGGTGCGAACGATTGCTATAAAATGAGTCACATTTCGTCACAAGGGTGTTTCATCCCTTTTTGCTCTCTAACACAATGAGTTTTTATCGGATCTTCACCAAACTTGCATTAAATGTTCTTTTATATAAAATCTAGGTACAGTTAAATTTCTACTTAAATCGAATAAGGCATGTAAGACGTTTTGCCCTTTATGTATTAAAAGTTGACTGTTTCAGCATTTTTTGCTCTCTAAAACAAGCATTTTTTAGTTGATCTTCACCAAACTTACTGAAATTGTTTATTATTATAAAATCTTGGTCCAGTTTGATTACTACTAAAATCGCATGTGGCATGTTTGCGTTTTTGACATTTTTGTATTAAAAATGAGTGATTCAGCAATTATTGCTCTCTTTCACAAATACATTTATTGGATCTTCACAAAACTTGCTGAAAATGTTCATTAGTATAAAATCTAGGTTTAGTTTGATAACTACTAAAATCGTATGAGGCATATCTAAGTTTTTTTGCCCTTTATGTATTAAAATGACTGTTTTCAGCCAGTTTTTATCTCTAACACAAATTCTTTTTATTGAGTTTTCACCAAACTTGCTGAAAATTTTCATTGATATTAAATCATGGTTAGATTTGAATACTAGTAAAATCGCATAAGGAATGTCGGAGTAATTGCTCTTGAATTATTAGAAATGACTGTTTCAGCCTTTTTTGCTCTCTAACACAAAGAGTTTTCATCGGATCTTCTACAAACTTGCTGAAATTCTTTATTTATATAAAATCTAGGTCCAGTTTGATTATTACTAAAATCACATAATGATTGTCTGAGTTATTGCCCTTAATGTATTAAAAAGGACTGTTTCACCATTTTTTGCTCTCTAACATAAATGCTTTTTATTGATTTTCACCCAATTTGCTGAAAATGTTTATTAATATAAAATCAAGGTTAAGTTTGAATATTACTAAAATCGCATAATGTATATCTGAGTTATTGTCCTTTAATTATTAAAATATGACTGTTTCAGGGTTTTTTTGCACTCTAACACATACAGTTTTTATCGGATATTCACCAAACTTGCTGAACATGTTTATAAATATAAAATATATCTCCAGTTCGAATAGTACTTATATCGCATAAGGCATGACTGAGGTTTTTGCCCTTTAGTTATTAAAAATTAATGTTTCAGCATTTTTTGCTCTCTATCACAAACATTTCTTTTCGGATCTTAACAAAACCTTGCTGAAATTCTTTATTTATACAAAATCTAGGTTCAGTTTGATTATTACTTAAATCGCATAAGGCATGTCTGAGTTATTGTCCTTTATGTATTTAGAAATACCTGTTTCACCATTTTTGCTCTCTAACACAAATAACTTTTTTGTGATTTTCACCAAACTTGTTGAAAATGTTTATTAATATAAAATCAAGTTCATAATCTTAACTACCAAAATCGCACAAGGCATGTTGAAGTTATTGCCCTTGAATGATTATAGCTTGCATACTTCAGGCTTGTCAGCTTTCTGACTCAAACGGTTTTAATTGGATCTTCACCATTTGCTGAAAATAATATTGGATAAAAACTTAGTCCAGTTCTATGAATACCCAAATCGCCGAAGGCATGTTGGAGTTACGGTTCTTCAATTATTAAAAATTTGCTATTTCATCCTTATTTTAGCCCTGTCAACTCTGTAACAGGAACTGTTTTTATTCTATTTAAACCAACTATTTGGTCAATAGTTGCATGTGCTTCATCTTGGCCGTGTTGGTAATAAGTAAAGTAATAAATGACTACTCCATACCTCCTTTACCTCTTGAAGGATTTTCAGTCAGCTGTATTCGATTTTTGTCTTGATCTATATTTAAAACAAATACACAATGCCAGCAAGTTTGGTGAAGATCCAATAAAAAGTGTTTGTGTTAGAGAGCAGAAAAGGCTGAAACAGTCATTTTTTTTAATTTTTCAAGGGCAATAACTCAGACATGCCTCATGCGACTTTAATAGTTATCAAAATTGAGCTAGATTCTATACTAGTAAACATTTATAGCAAGTTTGGTGAAGATCCAAAAATAGGTGGTTGAGTTAGAGAGAATCAATGTCATGGCAGATGTCTTAGCAGCAGAATAAGGGTTAAATTCTTCATTTCATCCGGCTCCAGATAAGAGGAATAAACTGAACAAATCCAACATGTTCTCACTCATTTCAGCACCGAATGCTACGGTGTTACTACTGATTAAACCGTCTCTTCGAGACGATTCTAATGAGTATGACACCATTGGGTTTAAAAGCAGAAATAAAGAGTTTAGTAATCGAAATACTTCCGTTATCTGGAGCCCTGTATTTACAGAGTTGTCCTTCTTTCCATTCACAAGGAGGCTCTTTAAATTGTGCTAGCACAAAAAAATTATAAATAAAAATTTAAAAGCGAATTTCTTAGATAAAGCCGCTTTTTATGAAAGAATCACGTCCCATGTAGTTCTAATGGGATCCCAAACAACCGTTTTATGCAGGTTTCCCCAAAACACAATGCGGCTTTAAGTATCTCTATAATTATGTGTCGTTCTAAAGTAGATACGTCTTAATATTGGTTCAACGTATCTTATGAAAATAAGAAGTCGACATATCCGTATTTCGTCAATTGAATTTCGATAAATTGATTTCGCTTCAGTCAAACATACCCGTATTTCAAACTTAAAACGTGGTTAAACCACGTTTTAACTCTGAAATACGGTTAAATGAAGATATTGGTACCGGAACCATGTAGGTTGTGGAACAGGGTTAATATTTTATGTACACTGTTCGTCTTTATAGGTGAATATAGGAGATAAGAGTGAGGTTGGGCGCCCCTAAACCCAGGTTGAACACCCAGTGGTTGTTGATAATTAATTTATAATTAATTATTAATTGCTACTGACCGTACCAAGGCGGGCTCCTATGTTCACTTTGCTTTATGGTTGTCTTGCGTGTTGTTTTCTATTTAGTGTGTAGATGAAGGAATGGTATTGCGCGTGTGTGTCTGTGTGCGTGTGTCTATGTGTGTGTGTATTTGCTATGGTATGACTGTGCGGAAAAGCCAAAATTATTCTGATACCATATGTAGTTACTGAGATATTGACGAAAACGAGATTTTCAGTAATGGCACCCTAAATATGCCCATTCTGCACAAAATGTTGATGTGATCTTTAATAAAGTGGTTTAATCTTTATCTTTACCCCTCAAAACATGGACATATACACCAACATTATTTTGATACCATGCACAGGTACTGAGATATTGACGAACACTAGATTTTCAGTAATGGCTGCCTAAATATGCCTATTCAACACAACATATCAATGTGATCGTTACTAAAATGGCTTGATCTGATTATTTACCCCTCAAAACATGGGGATAGACACCAAAATTATTTTGATACCATGCATAGTTACTGAGATATTGGCGAAAACAAGATTTTCAGTAATGGCGACCTTAATTTGCATATTGTGTGGATGCCCAATGATGCCAGAGTGGCATCATTCAGATTCTTAAAGAGCACACCTCAGAGGTATAGAAACAGCAAAAAAGCTTTGTAAGGACGGCAAAACACGCTTCTCCAAAAATCAGGGGGTTGGCAACCGGACTATGAAGTAGTTTGACATATAGGAAATAAGTCACCATAATTTTCCTTAGCTTTATCCTAAACGAGTGTGTCTTCATCCCAAAACAATAAAGTTCTTACGGCTTTATCTATAGAATAACTGCTTTCAACATTGGTGCGTTTGTTGATAAAGATTAATGTCGTCCCAAGGGACTTGTTATTCTTATTGTACAACAACACTAAAGTGGAGAATGTGTTATTCTTTCCCAATAAACGCGTTTACGCTAAAACTATTATTTACAGTGAAAACAGTTTGGAGCCAGATCAGACGCCGGGTAACGCGGCGTCTGATCAGGCTCCAAACTGTTTGCCACCAAGATAAACATGAATTATCAGAATTGTCCAAAAGTTGTATTTTTCTACGTTTTAGTGCTTTGCGTACGTTTGCGTTTAAAAAAACGGGAAAGAATAACAGATTCTCCACTGTACGAATGAAACACATGGATTTAATTATACATGTATATCAAAGGCACAGGCTCAGAAACTATACATTTCAGCCCTAAAAAATCTAATTTACAAACATTAGACTTTGAACATTTGAAACACGCTGGTGATGCAAGAAGACATTTTATTGTCACATATATATTAACTTTTGTTAAAAGAAGACCGAGTTCATTCAGAAATCGTAAAGCATATGTTGACCATGATTTTGTGTTTTTCATGTAAAACACTGAAAAATAAGAGTTAGACAGACAATTTATTCTGTGACGCCACCCTTCGACCAAATTTACATTATGTTACTTGTTATTCTTACTGTACAACAATTAATATTTTCATATTTATATTTTGGTCGAGGAGGGCGCCTATGCCAAAATCAGTGAAAACGTTCCAAAATTATTATGGGAAACACACTTTTTGAGATTTTTTGTTATTAGGTTGCTATAACAACATACATATTTATCTATCAATTTTACTATTTTTTAATAGTATGTTCATAGTTTGAATATCAGCTAGGCTCAAATACTATGTTTTCTTATCGATGTGATATTATTTTTGAAAAAAGTAAGTTATTTTTATGTTTTCATAAGTTCATTGTATTGGGTTGCTATGGCAACATGGAAGTGAATATGGTATCAACGACAGGTGCGATAATGCTTTAACCCATTACTTCATGGATATCCAGTTTCTTCGTTTTGGAGATTTGTGACAATTTAAATTAGGTTGAAAGTAAACTATGCTTTACTTTCGGCCTGTTTTAAGTTACCATCTGCTAGAATATAGAAACTATTTCTTATGTTGCACATTCTTTACTGTTCTAAATTTTAGCTATTTTCTTCAGTGGGGGGTTAATTATATGCGGAAAAAGGTGTATCTATGGAGTAAAATGTTATCGAGAGGAGTGACACGTTTTATCTTAATTGATAATTACAGCACCGTTATGATCGCATGAAGGTGCCAACACCCACCCACCACCATGAAATAATTGTTCTGATAGTTGTTGCTAAAATGTTTTGCTTGGTAATTTAAAACATTTGTATTACTGAATTTTACGAATGAATGCATTTCATTTCCATATAAATTGCAACTGGAATGGATGGCACAGGGTTTCTTATTCGAACTAGATCATTTTCACGAAGCAACGCGGTTCGAATTAACGCTACATGTACAGTGGAGAATGTGTTATTCTTTCCCAATAAACGCGTTTACGCTAAAACTATTATTTGCAGTGCAAACAGTTTGGAGCCAGATCAGACGCCATGTAACCCGACGTCTGATCAGGCTTCAAACTGTTTGCCACCAAGATAAACATGAAATATCAGAATTGTCCAAAAGTTTTTCTTTTCTACGTTTTAGTGCTTTGCGTTTGCGTACGTTTGCGTTTAAACGGGGAAGAATAACAGATTCTCCACTGGATATGACTAATTAATTGATTAGTTATCTCACCTGAGCCAAAGGCTCACTGTGCGCTATTGGGGTGGCCCTGTGTCTATTGTGCGTCGCCGTGCGTTGTGCGTCGTCCTTCGTCGTTAACAATTGCTTCAACTGAAATCTCCTCCTATATCACTTGACATATTTCAACCAAACTTAACAGGAATGTTCCTTGGGACAAACTCTTTCAAATTTGTTCAAATAATTGAAAACAATGCAGAACTCTGGTTTCCATGGCAACCAAAGTGAAAAAATAAGGGTATCTTAAAAACAATTGTTGTCAAAAACTACAAGGACCATAGCTTAGATATTTGGCACATAGCATTATCTACAGTTACTCTATCAAGTTTGCTCAAATTACGCCCCAGGGTTAAAAATGGCCCATGCCCCGGGGTCACAGTTTTACATAGAGTTATACAAGTATCGTGAAAATTTCAAACGTATTCTCCTCTGAATCTAATGTGGCCATAGCCTTGATATTTAGCATGGGGACACTTCTAGAAATTCTTTACCAATTTTGTTCAAATGTTTCTGGTCAGTTGCATATCCAGGTAACAGGAGCTTAAAATAATCTTTTTATCACATAACTTGCGGTCTGGGAGTGACATAAAGCCATTATATAAATATTGTAATCCACTAGCCCACAAGCACTGCATGTAGCGGGACGCCAAATGAAGTCGTTTGCGACGACGTTAACGTACACAAAGTAACGTTTTGGTGGAAAATCCATATAGCGGAGGGGCTTCGATCAGTTTAATAGGTGCTTAAACTTGTTATGTGATAAATAGAATCTCACAGTCGTGCTCTTTTTTTTATCATTTTTAATAAACTCGTTGACTAAAAAATGGATATGACGCTCGCCAAGGCTCGAGTCATATTATCTCGTTTATTAAAAATGATAAATAATGAGCACTCATACACGATTCTCTATTTCAGTGATATTCACGTCTGAAACTACAAGGGCCAGCGCCTAGATATTTTGCTCATAGCATCATTTTATAGGTCTTCTATCAAGATTGCTCAAATTATGCCCCTGGGTCAAAATTGGCCCAGCCCTGGGTGTCACAGTTTTACATAGAGCTATATAGTGAAATATTCAAACGTCTACTCCTCTGAAATTAATAATACCGGATCTTTGATATTTGGCATAGTGACACTTCTAGATGTCCTATACCAATATTGTTCAAATGGTTCTGGTCGGCTGCATATCTAGTTCACAGGAGCTAAAAAAAAGATTTTTTTCAATGAAAACTTAAAAAAACCTTATTGTCTGAAACCCTAGTTCACAGAGCTAGGCTATTTGGCACATAACATAATCTACAGGTTCTTTGTCAAGATTACATGGTGACACATCTAGATGTCCTTTACCAATTTTGTTGAAATGATTCCGAACTGCATATCTTGGTCACAGGAGCTAAAATAGATTTTTTATGAAAACTTAAAAAACCTTCTTGTCTGAAACAGAGCGTAGATAGTTGGCACATAATATCATGTACATGTTCTTTGTCAAGATTGTTCAAATTATGCCCCTTGGATCAAAATTGGCCCGACCATGGGAGTCACAGTTTTACATACATTTATATACATGTAGTGCTATCTTCTTCTCTGAAACTGATATACCCAGAGCTTTGATATTTAGTTTGGTGACACTTCTAGATGTCCTGTACCGATATCTTGAAATGGTTCCGGTCCGTTGCACATCTAGGTCACATGAGCTAAAATAGATTTTTCAATGAGAGCTTAAACAATATTCTTGTCTGAAACCCTAGTACACACAGCTTAGTTATTTGGCACATAGTATCATCTACAGGTCCTCTATCAAGATTTTGAAATTATGCCCCTTTGATAAAAATTGACTCTGTCCCAGGACATAAATCATTCTCTCCGTTTTGTCAGCTATTCTCAGGTGAGCGAAATATTGCCCATGGGTCTCTTGTTTATAAGTGGCTCTACATCCCTGTATAATATCAATGTGATGCGTCAATATGCTTTAATTATTACTTACTCTTGTCTTGTTGAAATACTCCATGCAGCTACAAGGAAACTCGCTGGTAACCAAACCTATCAAATTGCCAGTATGTGTATTATCACGCGGTACCAAAATAGCAGTAAAACTATTCATGTCGAATCTCTGTTTTTGTTCTTCACACTGGTGCAAAGATCCGTTGATGTTATTTAAATGTGTAGCGCATATATAACAAAAAACATTGTTGTACCGTTGTTGGTATGTTGATTGATAATATGAACATGCATTTAGGACAAAGTTGTCCTGGTCCTTATAAGAACGTTGCTTATCAAGGCACCAGTCGTGAACAGGCATTAATGGAAGAAAACACTGGAACTCCTCTTTTCTTCCTGCAATCTCGTGTGGCATTTCAATAGTAAGTTCGATACCTTTACATCTTTGGCTGGCTTGATACAGTTTTTCAAATGAATCTGGAAGGCGAAATAATGGAAGTAGATCTATAACTCTTACAATCAGCTGCCAAGACACCAACATGAATTCATTGTTGCACTGGGCACAGTACTTATTTCTATAAATAATGTCAGGTGATTTAGAGTACATAGGAACCATCTCGTCTTGAAAGGCGATGTTCGGATATTGACATTTTCTTACTACATCTTCACCAACGCTTGTATTTGAACAGTCTGTTGTCATTAAAAAGTGTGCGTTTTCTGTTTCAGCATGGCTAGAACCACCATAAATGTCAGGCAATATACAATGTTGTCTTACTGTTTGCTTGTCTAGGATTTCCTCTTTTTTCATCAATGGACAGCAGTTATTCCTTTCTTTACAGTCGTTTGTGCAATAATATGTCTGGCAATAACTATGCATATCACTAAAGACTTTTTTCAGATAGCTTCTCGCTTCTTTCATCAGAGATTCATTATTGTTTTGAGGTAATCCTTGACTTAAAGCAAATGTAACATTCATACGGTCTTCTAGGTAACTAAAATTCAACTCCCGATTATTTTCGGCGTTACATTGCACTGAATGAGGGCAAAGCAGGTGAGGTAAAGAGAAGAAGTTCACATGAAACGGCTTATCAATATCATAACTGTCTAAAACTGCCCGAACAACAGATTGAATATCAGCTGGTCCGCTGTTGGTGAGGTTTGGACTCATGTGTGTAGTTCCCAGCTCTACTGTGATGAGGAAAAGCATTACCAGAGGCATTGTTCTGAAATTGAAAATAAGACGTACTAGTCGAAACTCGATAATTCAAACTCGTGCTAGTTCGAACATACCCCTAACTTAAAATCAAAACGTGTTTTAGCCACGTTTTAATATTGAAATACGGATATGTTCGACCTAAGCGAGATCGAACTTTCGAAATTAATTTTATGAAAAACTGGTTAGTTCGATTTCAGCGAGTTCGAAGAATCGAGTTTCGACTGTAATAGTTGGGTGTTGCTGTACCTATATACGAGTATATGGCATTAATGTTATTTGACCAATGTGTACAATCTGCAAGAAACAATATATACAAAATAATGACATGATTGGATACGGTTTGAACACAACAATGCAAATTGTTTTCTTGTTCTGGATTGTCCATACTTTCAAATAATCCATTACCTCAGAGTAATGTTTCATACCGTGGATATTTCGGCTTGATAAAGTCGAACTGTTAAAGGTATGAAAATTGTTCAGAGTTAATGGTTTATTTGAAAGAAAGGTTTGAACATTTATGTTTGTCGAAATTAGTTTTCAGGAATGTTTACTGAGTCAATCAGAGAAGATGCTCATCGGGTGTCGAATTATGTAGTCTAGGTCGGATACAAATGTCACTTAACCCGTTCAACCCTACTTCCCTCTGTAGCGATTACTGGTTACATATGCAATCAGTGTAGACCCTGGTCAGAAGGCTCCACTGTTTGATATTTTCATTGGTATTTGTTGCCATACCAAAAATGCAACAGTAGACTGGTTCAAAATACCTGTACTAGAAGAGTCCAAAAGGTTTATACATACCAACAAGAGTAATTTAGAGTTGAAATGGTTAAATTGGTTAATAGTTAAATACCGTGCTTTAATATTACATTTAAAAAAACACCCAGCAAACTTGTTTTTCACTTCTATTTCAACATTATAGGCATATAGTGAATAAAAGCGCGCGCCGATATACAAAGACAAGTGATATGTGAACACAGGACAATCGCTATGCTGAAATCTCATTTGGAACTACAGCGTTCCCTCTCTACAACGGCCCTCCCAACAACGACTCACTCCTTACAACGACCCTTCCCGCAGTTCCGAGTGACAAAAAGCTTGAATCCAGATCAGACGCCGCGTTACGCGGCGTCTGATCTGGATTCAAGCTGTTTGCAAATGTAAGCCAATTCCACTCCCTATAACGACTCCCTCCGAACAACGCACGTATTTTTTTGTCTCCCATTGGGTGTCGTTGTAGAGTGGGAGCGCTGTAGATAATATTTGTTTACTGGCTGGTTTCAGATTTCATCCAACCAAGTGTAAGAAGGGCATCTAGGGTCTTCCTCCTCCTGTAATTAGTCGAAAGTTGCGATATGACTGAAAAATTGTTAAAGCGACGTAAATCATAACAAAATTAAATTAAATTGACCAGTCAAATCGGTTGTTGATATGGACATAAACCCACTGGTTCTTGTAGATGACGAGGCTAGTCTTGGTCTGCAATGTTTGGCAACTCACCAGCTTGTCAAATAAATTGTTATTTATTACTTTTTGCATGTGTGTACCTAAATTACATTCTTAAAATCAGATGAAAACTAGTTTTGTCGTGAATTGCCTGAAGCTTGGTTGTCGCATGGCTTGGCTCGTTTGTTCTAGCTCAAGTTGTTTACGTATTTTGTTACAGTATAGAGGTTATAAGTAATCTATACAACATCACTACAAAAGATGACTATTTAGGTTGTTTTTTTTTTTTGTTATTTTTTATAATATCTTGCAAAATGACAAACAGTGAAGTCCCTGATTTGAGGGCTCCTGCAGGAGCCCTCTAATCAGGGACTTCACTGTTTGCATTAGACCAGTGTACTCTTAGCAGGTACACCTTTGGTAAAGGACGCACATATGCGTCACTAGGGCTCAATGAGTTAAGAGAAATTCAACTGAACACGTTCATTGCCATAACGCAATCATCTTAAAGTAATTGTAATTGTACTCGGGGTAAGGCAGTGAAGGGGTTAATATTTTTAAATCTGAACCGAACCCTATGGTGTTACTTCTTAATAGAATCGTCTCTTCGAGAATATTCTAATGAGCAGTAACACGATATTATTTGGTGCGAAATTGGGATTTTTAGCTTCATCTGGATCACTGCAATACGAATTACTTACTTATTGGATGTCTTCAGTCCTGAACGTCTCAAATCGACATGTACATTGTTATAAGTTGCTACGCTGTGAGATTGAAATCTATTGCTGCTGTTCAATTTATACTTACATTCTATCTATGATTGCCAACGACCTGGCATTTAATTGGTTTCTTATTAATGCTGTCTGGCGCCTTTATTCGCAAATATCTGTGCACTTAGTCTATTTTAAAAAAGGTTCGCTGATTTATTTATCCACTTGTTCTTATGATTAAGCAATACTTTCCTTAAAGACGGGCGCGTGTATATAAAATCCGTTATATGAAAAGAGGGAATTTATAATCCGAATTATTACTATGGACTTATATCAGTAATCCTGCCATAGACTACTGAGTCAAACATCGTCTTTGCAAACAGTTTGAATACAGACCAGGGACCGCGTAACGCAGCATCTGATCAGGATCTAAACTGTTTGGCACTTGTATTTATATTACCCCAGTCATACTGCTTCAAAATAATTTTGAAACGACATTGCAGACAACGCTATTGAAGGAGACGATACTATCGTATATAACTCGATTAATTTGTCTATGAAAGGTTTAAGCTATACTGTAAAGTTTGCATTAGCATTCTAACAAAATGAAGCCGATTGGAAAAATGTTTTTATCACATAACCTGCGGTCTGTCGTTCTATAAATATCGTATTCCACTTGTGGAATAAATACCGGTATTCAAACTGATTTTTGGGCACCGGCCAATATTGTTCACCTCCAAGCGCTGCATCAAGCGGGAAACCAATTGGCGTCATTAGCAATGACATTGCCAGAATCCAATTTCTGTGCAAATGGGAAAAAGGTGCCTTTAGTACAACAATTTATCAAAATTCATTTTGTCTAAAACCTGGTATACTAAGCGAAAAAGAAGTACAGAAAGGAAAAATAAACACGGAGCAAGCATTTTATATGATGAATTGAAAATAATTTGATTGTTTGATTCAATATTGGGGTTATTGCTAAACATAACATTCATAATGCAGTATTGCGTATCCCTTATCTATATTTTCATTACAATATTTTTTGTCGAAACAGTCGCACCAAAAAGATGTGCAGTATGTTGTCGCAGTTTTCCTTGCATTGACGGCGAATTAAGGCTAAAATAATGAGAGAGAAAAGTTAAATTAAAATGAAATCGACGATGATTTTCATTTCAAGGGGAGCAACTCGTACAAAACTTAAGATAGATATATACAGTTACTACCTACTATAAACTCATTACCCAATAGCCTGTTTCTGGTTTTGAAGACATATATCCACGTAATGCAGGTTGAAAGTAAAGCAGAATGCGCATTAAGGCGCATTCTGCTTTACCTTCAGCCTGCTTTAAGTTACCATCTGCTAGAATATGGAAAACTTGTTTTTAAAAGGGGGTTTGTGATACATGGAGAGTTTATGGGAGGTTTGGGGTCTTTTGACGGACCGCTCTGTAGTATTTTGGCTTTTATAGGGTATGAATCCTGATAGTGTAGCTGTTAGGGGGTCCTTATATTACTGTATGTGAACTCTTAAGCAGAATACACCCATTCGTTCAGATTGACATGAGATACATGTATGACATAAACATATGACTGTTAATTTGATTTTTATTAAATTAAATAATTATTTACTTATAGTCGGACATTATCAAAACAGATATGACATAAGCTAGTATAGCTTTCTTTCCGACAGCTTAACTTTTATAACATGAATTATTATAAATAACTCATTTAAAGTGACCGGTTAGCAGAAAGTAATTGAATTTCACAGACATTTAGTAATATTTATACCAACCAATACAGTGGAGAATCTGTTATTCTTTCCCAATAAACGCGTTTACGCTAAAACTATTATTTGCAGTGCCAACAGTTTGGAGTCAGATCAGACGCCGGGTAACGCGGCGTCTGATCAGGCTCCAAACTGTTTGCCACCAAAATAAACATGAAATATCAGAATTGTCCAAAAGTTGTCCTTTTCTACGTTTTAGTGCTTTGCGTTTGCGTACGTTTGCGTTTAAACGGGAAAGAATAACAGATTCTCCACTGTAGTAACATGTCATGAGGTATTGGGTGTCTGTTGATTATATGGAACGAAATCAGGATCCATGGACATAAACCTCTCTTCTTTAACCCATATGTGCCGAGTGGATTATTCCATGTTTATACATTGGATTAGTCAATTTTTTATCAAAGGGATGCCTGGTCAAAATTTTCATTTTGATTTTGTTTTATATTGAAATTCCTATCAGCAAACAGTGCATACTCTGATCAGACGCCGCATAATGCGGCGTCTGATCAGAGTCTACACTGTTTGCCCATATTCCATATATGGGATCGTGGGCATAAATGGGTAAATAATGAATAAAGCGATGGTCAAGTCAATTGATCATCACCTGTCATTATCTTTTATGATTTAGACTCGATTCTCACACTTTTCTCCTGAGTGATTGATAGGAGCCTGCATCGCGATTAGAGCAGTTACCCAGGGTCCATGCTTATGAAGCGTTTGAGCTGAGTCTTAAATCATTCTCAGCCTAGGCTCAAATCTGACCAATCAAATGCTTGAGTACGAACTCAGACTCAACTCAAACACTTTATAAGCGCTGGGCCATAGTGATTCTACTCAGCTTCGCTGGCAGATGTGGGCCTGCGGCGCATTGAAAGCAGTTTTCTCGAAAAGACAGTTGAAGGTCTAGAGGCTTACTCCTTTTTAACCCTTTCTTCGCAGAAGTCGCATAAAGTCTACTTTGCAAATAGTTTGGATCCAGATCAGACACAGCGTAACTGTTTAACACGCGTATTGAAATTCCTTAAGTCATATTAAGTAAGAATATAACTTTGAAATGATATTGCAAATAACGATTATAAAGCACACGACACTATGGCAACTGATGGATAAAACGCACGATTAATTTGCCGCCAAAAGCCAGATTACCGCCGAAATGTATGTTTAAAATGCGCAATTACTTATATGTGTGCATTTTCTGTGTATTAAGGACATACTATACCAAATGAAATCTCCGATGGATCTCTCTGAAAATTTCAACATAGGTTCTTCAAACATATCTAAGTACAATGGCAAAAAGAAAAACATAGGTTATAATGGTATTTTTTTGTCTATGGGTTTTTGAAATGTATGATGTAGCCATTCTCGGCAAAGAGTCGGCATGCGTTATTTTGCCTTTTTAAAATGATTTAAAGTAATAATTGGCACAAACAAACATTAAAACAGTTAAAAAGTGATGCTCGCTGAAAGTATGATGCAAAGAGTATGGTTTGTTGCCCGATATATATGCATTTTTCTAAATTGTTTTCGGCTAAAATTCAATGAAAACACTCACTCAATCAAAATCTGCCGGAAATAAATTGATGAAACTTCTCACAATAAAAGCTATAGGTGTGAATAATAAGACAATGGTAAAAAAAGCATAAGTTATAAGGCTTTTATTTTTAAAACTATAGGCACTTTCATACATATACCAATGGCCTAAATAAGCCGACGGCTTTTTCTATGTGATCTCGGGTTCACGCTCATATTCAATTTGATTGAAGTTTTTGGTTATTAACTAAGCCTTATTAGATAAAGCATTTACCAAGATTCACGTATTTTCATTTATCAAGTACACTTTCATGTATTTAACGTCTTTATTACGCGATTAATGGAGATTGTTTGAAACCGAAAGTATATACGGGAGGTAACCGATATGCACGATTTCGTTGAGTAACGATGCTTGATTTATCGCACTTCGTTAAAAGCCACTAGGTGTCTCACGAATTGCTGGTGTATGCCGTTAAAATTAAGTGAAATCGGCTGTAACATGCCTGACATATGCTCCCATTTCATTAACATTCATAAATATATGTGCCGATTTCTCATTGAGATGGCTACAAAAATAAGCTATTTGTTTACATAACAAATCTTTGGATTCGTTTCCGAGAACTGGGAGATGTAAAGGTCACGTGATCGATACGGCGGGCGATAGTTCATGTACCCTGTGCAAGACGTAATCAGTTTGTGTGACTTTTAGTAAAATTAATTGAGGAGTTGTCTCTCTTTGATTGAAGGCGCTATAATTCCCACCTTAAAATAGCTATGTTGTTGTTGTCGTGTGTATAGAATATACTAATGAGCTTTTTACCGACTATACACGGAATATCTCGTTGGACTTCGCCGTTGTTCGTGTGTAAACAATCTCGATTTAAAACTCGACTATTTCCACAACTTTCACAGGTTTGTAAGCAATATTACCTCAAAAAGTACCATGCATCGTATAAGAAGTTTACCTGCGTTTCGTTTTCCGTTTATAACATTATTAAGTTTCGTTACGCGGAATTTGCATTATACAAAGTTAATTATCCAATGCGTTGCGCGGCGTATGATCAAGATCCAAATAGTTGCAAAATCACCTCTTGGTGCCATTTTTAGCGAAAGAGTTAACTAGTTAACTCATTAACGACTGAAACCTTAAAGGACAACTCCACTGAGCAATTATGTCTCTTAAATAACTATTAACGGTGTTTTCTGCATTAATTGCAAAAAACAACAACAACCGAACAAAATAAACCCTCATCAAAGGAACCCGTCCTACAGGAGCCATATGATAAGGGTTTATACTGATCGCAAAGGACAGGGTCCATGCTTATAAAGCGTTTGAGTTGAGTCTGAAAATGTTCTCAACTGCTTGAGAACACTCAGACTCAATTCAAACGCTTTATAAGCGCTGGACCAGCTGTAAAATTTATATGTTTACTATTTGTTAAAGACACAAAAACGTGGCGCAAGGGGTCAAATAATCGAAGAAAGAAAGGTAAAAGAGAAACAACGTGGGGTCAAAAGATAAGCATTGCTGTATGATAATGGGTTTATGTACAATTTATTGCAACCAATAAACAAAACCTAGGTTACGATTTCATTTAGCTCTGAAGAGATCGTAAGTATTCCAATTAAAACACTCTTGGTAAATTTATGTCAAAGGCATTATCGCCTAGAATTGAATTAATATCATACATTTATGTGTTGATGTAAAACAAATTTGTATTAAGAGACACGTTTTTGATTCTCACAATAATCTAAAAAAATAAAACTATTAATCTCCTGAGTAATTCCTCTCAGCTTCGCTGGTAGATGGTGGCATGAGGCGCGCTCAGGACAGTTTTCTCTAAAAGGCAGTTTAGGCTCAAGAGACTGATTTATTTTCAACCTTATCACCGTGGACATCGCATTAAGTCTACTTTGCAAACAGTTGCATCCAGATCAGAAAACCGCGTGACGCGGCATCTGATCAGAATTTAAACTGTTGACACTCATAACAATGGTTCCTAAGTAAAAACCGAATAAAATTCCAAAGTTTAAAAGTTAAAGCAAACGAAAACGGATCCGTCTAAAGGTTTGGGGTCTTTAGACGGACCGAACGAAAACTATTAGCAAAAGAAAAAATGGTTGGGACTGTGTTAGGCGGATATTTCCGCTGTAATAACAGTAAACATCCGACGTAGTCGAGGGATAAAGCGCCCGCTTACGACGTCAGGGGTTGTGAGTTCGATCCATCGCCGGACCAAGTCCTTCGGATGAGACTTTATAAACCGAGGTCCGATGTATGAGTGCTTTACACTTGAAATCTAAATGAACCAGAGAACTCTTTTGATAATAAGAGTAGGGCATCGCGCCCGGATTCTCTGTATCCGCTCCCCTCTCTCTGGGGCGTCCAAATAGCCCATAAATGGCAGAAACGGACGTTAACAAACAAAACAAAACAGTTAAAAGGTAATGAAAATAATTTCTTCATGAGTTGTTAGTTTTTTTCTACACCTAGAATGTCAATTAAGAAAAAAGCTATATTCTACCGTTGTTAATCGGCTATTTAACAACGGTTGGGAGTTGTGATGTGCAGGAATTAGTCACGAAGGCCCTTCCAACAACGACTCCCATCATACAACTCCCTTACCGCAGTTCCCTAAACAGGACAATTATGTCTTACGCGTTTAATGCTGAAAAATCGTCTGCTTAAAATGTCGTCTGCTGTTTTTCTCAAAGTGACATAATGGACATTTTGACAGAAAATAAATTAATGAGGAGTGCAAATGTAAGCTTATTTCCCTCCCTATAACTACTCCTTCCGAACAACGCACACAACATTGCCTCCCATTGGTGTTGTTGTAGAGAGGGAGTGCTGTACATCCTTTTTCACAGTCATTTTATGTGACATGCTAAAAATTACGTTATATCGATTGTCATTCTGTAAAATCCTGTATAAAACAAACAGAAACGACACTTGTCAATCTCACAGCGTAGAGATTTCTTACCACGAACAGTTAGATTGAAGACCTTGTCGGCCAGAAAGCATCCGATAATGTAAGTTATTTTTTTTATACTATCTGAACCTCCAGAGCTTGACATTTAAGTGTCTGAAACCCAAATGATGTATTTGCTAAAACAGAAAAAAACTCACCTCAAATGTGGATTCAGTTATTTTTGTTGAGGAGGTGTTTATACCAGTTACATTTCTACAATGCTACATGTATATACACGTTAACTGAATCCTATTTTGTTCTATTCCGTCTAGTAGAAATAAATTTATAAGATATAAATATTTCGCATACAATACAAATAATATAAAATAAATCCTTTATAAGAATAGCCATGAGGTCGAAGGAGTTAGAGCGTACGACTTTTATAAAGTGAAACCCCTCTAAACCGGACAGGTGTGAGGACAACATAAATTTCCGGTTTAGAGAGGTTTCCAGTTTAGAGGGGTTTTAACCCATTACCCTTTTTGTTTACTTTCATTCTCTGCATGAAGAAGGTCACAGGCTAAAACATGTCAGAATAAAATACAAATATTTTAATCCTATACTCATAACTTGTTTTTAATATGGAAGATAGCTGACCACTTAAAGCAGATGGAAAGTAAAGAAGAATGTCCGATTAAGATGCATCACGTTTACGAGACATGCTATGGTATGTGGCTTCGTGTGTCCTATCGTGTGTCGTATCACGCTGTTATTCATCATGCTGTATGTTGCATGTCGTAGTTTGAAATCGATGCATGCCATACGAATCGACGCATGATACGACGCATGAACATGCGATGCGACACACGCTACGACGCATGCTACACGATATGACGCACGACAGCGCGATACGACTCTATATGCTATATCGGTCAAATTATTGGCCACGGCAGAATGTATGTATTCGAATATCGCAGGTCATATCACATTTACATGCGTTGTGTCACGTTCTCGTGCGTCCTATCATGTGCCGCATCCAAATGACATGCCTATTGTGTGTCGTTTCATGTGTAATGCGCTTACCTTGAAGCGCGACATATGGCAATTAATGTGGCACCAACGGGATTCGGCAAGATGATTATCTCAAGACTAAAGTTTTCGTTCAAACTATTTCAGTATTTAAGTAAATCTAAGATATTAATGTGAAATTATCACGATACGTGTAATTAAGAGCAATTCTCTGTAACCATCAACCTGGTTATATAGGGGGATCGGCACGCAGAGTCACCGATTTGCATGAAACTTACACCATTTGTACCTCTCTACATGAAATGAAAAAAAAATACCCCCAAAATTTATTTCCCATATTCGGTTGTCATGGTAACGTGATAACAAGATTTTCGCCAAAAACCAGTGATTTTGGTGAGTAATATATGACAAACTCTCAGACTTTTTCAGAGAAAACTGTACATATTTAAGATAAAATGACATTTGTATGTTAAACTGTGACACTTTGTCAATAAAATAGCATCGTAGGATTCAACTCAACATTACACCAAATTGGTAGGCACGTGCGATCTTTAGGGGCCAATATACTGAAAGTGAGAAATCATGATTTTGGCATACTTTAAGGACTGGTAGAACATTTATGCATCCATGCTGAACTTGAATATGATCACTAATACCAAGTAGCAAATGTGTTGTTTATGGTTTTGGAAGAAAACCTTTGAGATTCTGGTTGCTAAGGGGGTAATCATGGCAACGAAACTATAAACTTTTTAATGTTGCAATTGCCTATGTAACTGAGCAGGATTGCTTAAAAGGTACCAAGATCACTCTGAAATTGTTATATCCATATATTTTAAAATCCATTTTGTCTAAAATCTCAAATTTGACACATGCACGTGGTTGCTAAGGTAACAAAATGTTATTTTAGTGTTACAATTGCACAACTATATGACAATGTTAACTTGCAGCAATAATTGCACTCCTTCGAGAACGTTAAGATATATACATTGTGTGCCAATATAATCAAGATCCATTCAAAACTGTAGTTGCAAGAGTGTAAACACTATTAGATATGACATTTTACACATCAGAGTGTAAACGCTTTTGGATATGGCATTTACAGCAAGGGCAGATAACTCTTGATTATATTGGTCCGATTTCAACCATAATCAACCTTAAGCAAACTCTAATAGTCTTATACCAGTGATAATTTTAGAAATCAGATGAATGAGTCCTCGCGATGCACATTCTGTAAAACAATGAGTCCTTGAGGTGAAAAATTAACCCAATTTCCCATAACTTATTTCTAGTTTTGAAGACAATTTTGATCACTTAAAGCAGGTTGAAAGTAAAGCAGAATGTGCCTTAAGGCACATTCTGCTTTACTTTCAACCTGCTTTAAGCTGCTATATGCTTATGAATAATAGGTTAATAAAGGCAAGAAAAGCTATGGGTCCATGGGACTCGTAACTTTTTAAATAATGAGTCCCTGGCAAATTTAATGAGTATAGGACTCGGGATGCACAGGTAAAATTATCACTGTTATACGATCTGAGCAAGTTTAAAAAAGATTAGATAAGAATTACGGCATTTTGGGTGTACATACCAGTATATAATGGATGCACTATCTCAAATATATAATGGCATTTTCATATATACAACCTGAGCAAGTTTGAGAAAGGTTGGATAAAAATTGTGGCCTCTGGAGTGTAAACACTGTTAAATATGACATTTTCAGCAATTCAAAGGTAGATAACTCTTGACCTTTTTGTCGGATTTCAACCGTAATCGTACTCAATGGAACTCTTTTAGTTGTATTACAATCTGAACAAGTTTGGTAAAGATTGGATTAAACTTGTGGCCTCTAGAGTGTAAACACCATTAAATATGGCATTTTCAGCAATTGCAGATTTCAATCATAATCGAACTCATACGAACTTTTATTATAATATACAATTTGAGCAAGTTTGAGAGAGATTGGGTAAAATTGTGGCCTCCAGAATGTTAACACTAAACTTTTTGACGACGGACGCCGGACATTCAAGAATTGCAAAAGCTCACCCTGAGCTAGCTCAAATTCGACAATTAAATTCAATAAAATGCTCTTATTAAGCATAAAAAATGAGCGGTTGCTCAGGTAACCGAAGTTATTTTAATGCATTGCAAGCCTGATAATAAACTTAACGTACAATAGTTGAAATAAGTTGCTATTCTTTGCCAATAAAAGCTTTAATTTTACACATATATTCAATTTTTGGCTCTGATAAAACATGAGTTGTGAATCGTTGCTATGGTAACAATATGTTTTTTTCATGTAAAAAGTGAGCGGTTACACGACTATTTTAACTTGCAAACCTTATAGTGACACTAAATTACATATCCTGTACTTTGCCTTCAAGAACGCAAAAAAAATTGACTATATTTTCATAACAATTGTTTTACTTTCAATATTTTGTGAGTGGTTGCTATGGTAACCAAATGTTCTTTTCGTATTAAAAGTGAATATTTATAAGACAATATTATCTTGTAAATCTGATAATGAATTTAAAGTACAAAAATTTACAAAAACTTGAATTTGACTCATTAAAAGTGGTTAACTGGTGTCAGAAACAGGCCGCCATACTCTATTAACGAATTTAATAGTATTCTGGATCCAACTTACACCCCGAATATTGCATTGAGCATCCTTTCTATTTGACTATTCGGAAACTTCGAAAATTTAACCCTTCAAACTTTATCCAATCATATCATTATTTTTGTTAATCTTTTCTTACAGATTTAAACATCTGTCATATAACCAAGACATTGGTCAATGAACCTTTATTACAGTGGATAATCTGTTATTCTTTCCCAATAAACGCGTTTACGCTAAAACTATTATTTGCAGTGCAAACAGATTGGAGCCAGATCAGACGCCGGGTAACCCGGCGTCTGATCAGGCTCCAAACTGTTTGCCTTCAAGATAAACAAGAATTATCAGAATTGTCCAAAAGTTGTTCTTTTCTACGTTTTAGTGCTTTGCGTTTGCGTACGTTTGCGTTTAAACGGGAAAGAATAACAGATTCTCCACTGTAACTCATTTACACATAGAAACGCACATATGCATTATTTACACGCAGTATACCTGTCAGTCGTACACTTGTCCATTGCAGATAGTGTAGACCAAGTTCAGGGTCTGATATAGTTTAACTGTCTACAATACCGAAAAAACAATCCGAATGAAAAAAGGTACCAAGTTATAATCTACTTTCATTCCAATGACCGTTCAGCCGACTGTACATTCACTCACATGACCATTGAGCCATCTTGCAAAATATCGAGCACTGCTTATATATGGCGCGAAGGCAGCCGCAGTACCGGTTCAGACCCTTTACAGGTACCCATTTTAACCCCTGGTGGTGAGAAGCAGTCGCGGTACATATCTTGCTCAAGAAAATTGCTGTACATCATCGGGGATTAGGAAAAAAAAACCTCCTAGTCAATGCGCTGATCCGGCGGAGGATCGAACTAATAATCCCTGGTACCGTAGTCCAATGCTTTACAAAATTGAATTCGACTTATTATACCCCCACAAACAGAGTTTGAGGGGGGTATACTGGAATCATCCTGTCGGTTGGTCGGTTGGTTGGCCGTCGGTCGGTTGGTTGGCCGTCGGTCTGTCTGCAAAATCTTGTACTTTCAACTCCTCCTTCAGTTTCAACCCGATTAATTTGATATTTGGCATAAATGTTACTCAGGTGTAGTAGATGTGCAAGACACAAATTTCAGGTCTCTGTGACCTTGACCTTTGGCCTTGAAATTAGTATTGAAATTGGTAGGCAAAATCTTGTACTTTCAACTCCTCCTTCAGTTTCAACCCGATTCATTTGATACTTGGCATAGATGTTACTCAGGTGTAGTACATGTGCAAGACACAAATTTCAGGTCTCTGTGACCTTGACCTTTGGCCTTGAAATTGGTCTTGAAATTGGTAGGCAAAATCTTGTACTTTCAACTCCTCTTTCAGTTTCAACCCGATTCATTTGATACTTGGCATAAATGTTACTTAGGTGTACTAGATGTGCAAGACACAAATTTCAGGTTTCTGTGACCTTGACCTTTGGCCTTAAATTTGGTCTTGAAATTGGCATGCAAAATCTTGTACTTTCAACTCCTCCTTCAGTTTCAACCCGATTCATTGGATACTTTGCATAGATGTTACTCAGGTGTAGTAGATGTGCAAGACACAAATTTCAGGTCTCTATGACCTTGACCTTGACCTTTGGCCTTGAAATTGGTCTTGAAATTGGTAGGCAAAATCTTGTACTTTCAACTCCTCTTTCAGTTTCAACCCGATTCATTTGATACTTGGCATACATGTTACTCAGGTGTACTAGATGTGCAAGACACAAATTTCAGGTCTCTGTGACCTTGACCTTTGGCCTTAAATTTGGTCTTGAAATTGGCATGCAAAATCTTGTACTTTCAACTCCTCCTTCAGTTTCAACCCGATTCATTTGATACTTGGCATAGATGTTACTCAGGTGTAGTAGATGTGCAAGACACAAATTTCAGGTCTCTGTGACCTTGACCTTTGTCATTTAAATTGGTCTTGAAATTGGCAGGCAAAATCTTGTACTTTCAACTGCTCATTCAGTTTCAACCCGATTCATTGGATAGTTTGCATAGATGTTACTCAGGTGTAGTAGATGTGCAAGACACAAATTTCAGGTCTCTGTGACCTTGACCTTGACCTTTGGCCTTGAAATTGGTCTTGAAATTGGTAGGCAAAATCTTGTACTTTCAACTCCTCTTTCAGTTTCAACCCGATTCATTTGATACTTGGCATAAATGTTACTCAGGTGTACTAGATGTGCAAGACACAAATTTCAGGTCTCTGTGACCTTGACCTTTGGCCTTAAATTTGGTCTTGAAATTGGCATGCAAAATCTTGTACTTTCAACTCCTCCTTCAGTTTCAACCCGATTCATTTGATACTTGGCATAGATGTTACTCAGGTGTAGTAGATGTGCAAGACACAAATTTCAGGTCTCTGTGACCTTGACCTTGACCTTCGGCCTTGAAATTGGTCTTGAAATTGGTAGGCAAAATCTTGTTCTTTCAACTCCTCTTTCAGTTTCAACCCGATTCATTTGATACTTGGCATAAATGTTACTTAGGTGTACTAGATGTGCAAGACACAAATTTCAGGTTTCTGTGACCTTGACCTTTGGCCTTAAATTTGGTCTTGAAATTGGCATGCAAAATCTTGTACTTTCAACTCCTCCTTCAGTTTCAACCCGATTCATTGGATACTTTGCATAGATGTTACTCAGGTGTAGTAGATGTGCAAGACACAAATTTCAGGTCTCTGTGACCTTGACCTTGACCTTTGGCCTTGAAATTGGTCTTGAAATTGGTAGGCAAAATCTTGTACTTTCAACTCCTCTTTCAGTTTCAACCCGATTCATTTGATACTTGGCATAAATGTTACTCAGGTGTACTAGATGTGCAAGACACAAATTTCAGGTCTCTGTGACCTTGACCTTTGGCCTTAAATTTGGTCTTGAAATTGACATGCAAAATCTTGCACTTTCAATTCCTCCTTCAGTTTCAACCCGATTCATTTGATACTTGGCATAGATGTTACTCAGGTGTAGTAGATGTGCAAGACACAAATTTCAGGTCTCTGTGACCTTGACCTTTGTCATTTAAATTGGTCTTGAAATTGGCAGGCAAAATCTTGTACTTTCAACTGCTCATTCACTTTCAACCTGATTCACTTGATACTTTGCATAAATGTTACTCAGGAGTAGTAGATGTGCAAGACACACATTTCAAATCTCTGTGACCTTGACCTTTGGCCTTGAAATTGGTCTTCATATTGGCAAAATCTTGTACAGCGAACTCCATCACTTTCAACCTGATTTACTTGATACTTGCCATAAATTTTCCAAGTTTTTATGATGGTGGCAGCACCCTGCCATTGTAACGTCTGCAGAGTGTGACAGAGTGCTGCATAGTGGGGGTATTTATCACCTTTAGTGATAGCCGTTCTAGTTTGGAACTGGAATTGTCAGCCGATGTTCAGGGAAGAATGATATATTACCAGATACACTGTATAAAGGTTGACAAGCACCAAACTATTATTTCTTATTTTCAGTTTGAGAACAATGTCTCTGATGATAACTATCCTCATCATGGTAGAGCTGGGAAAGTCACACATGCACCTTAACCTCGCCACCACCGGACCAGCTGATGTCCATTCAGTTGTTAAGACAGTTGTAGACAGTTATGATACTGATAAGCCGTTTTATGTGAATTTCTTTTCCTTACTTCATCTCGTATGTCCACATTCAGTGCAATGTGAAGCCGAAATTAACCTGGAGCTGAATTTTAGTTACCTGGAAGACCGCATTAATGACACATTTAACTTTATTCATGGATTGCCACAAAACAGGAATGAATCTCTGATGAAAGAAGCGAGAAGCTATCTAAAATCAACCTTTAGTGATATGCATAGTTGTTGCCAGAAATGTTACTGCACAGACGACTGTAAAGAAAGGAATAACTGTTGTCCATTGATGGAAAAAATCCAAGACACACGAACAGTAAGGCTGTATATGGCCCAACATATATGGCGGTATTAGCAATACTGAACAAAAAGACGAGTACTTTTTAATTACAACGGACTGTCTTAATACAAGTGTTGGTGAAGATGTAATAAGAAAATGTAAATATCCGAACACAGCCTTTCCGGACGAGATAGTTCCTGTGTACTCTAAATCTTCTGACATTATCTATATAAATAAGTATTGTGCTCAGTGCAACAATGAATTCATGTTGATATCTTGGCAGCTTATTGCAAAAATTACAGATTTATTTGCATTATTTCGTTTTCCAGATTCCTTTGAAAAACTGTACAAAGCGGCCCAATTATATCGTAAAAAGATTAAAATGTCGATTGAAATGCCACAGGAAATTGCAGGAAGGAAAGATGAGTTCCAGTGTTTTCCACAAAAAAACTCATAAATCGAGGTGTAATCATGACAAATATATTGATAAGGATCCGGCAAACCTTATCCAAAATTTCTGTTCATATTATCAATCATCGTATAAAAGACAGCATAAAAATGTTTTTTGTTATATATGCTCTGTAAACAGCATCGACGAAGATGAGCGGGGATGTGCAGCAGAAGAATCAAAATTCACAGTGGAAAGCTTTACAGCTATCTTGATGCCACGTGATGATACATATGGTGACGATTTTAAGGGGTTTGTCCCTAAGGATTTCCCGTGTAGCTGTACGGAGTATTTCGACAAGACAAATGTAAGAATTTATTTGAAATAAAGCATCTTAACCGTTTTGAAAGTCGTTTAGAATGTAATTTGCTTCAAAATGAATTAATTAAATCGCGTTGCTTCGGAAGATGGTCTAATCCGAACGAGAAACCAAGTCTCATTCTTTCCATATGCAAGTTACCTGGAAAAATGTTCTATTTAGTATCATATGTAAAATATGTACTGAAACAACTTGCATCTTACACAGAATAAGAAAACGATGCTCCCTAAAATTATGATGTTCAAGAAGCGATATTTTATTTTGAAAATTCTTAGTTTGTAAAAGGAATAAGTACAAAAAAATCATCAGATTGGAACCAAAATCAATAGTTGTCTTACCCGTATGACGAGAAAGTGAAATAACAGAACTTAAAGTAATATCAGTGAAAATATAAATTTGACGCGTGCCTTTTGTCTACTTCAGTTTTAAGTACAAATCGGCAATGGCGTATAAGAATTAAAATTGTATCTGATAAAAGAACTTTGTTCACGCGTATCAATGCCATAAGCTTTACAGCAATATCGGTTATGCAGAACTCTTTGAACCCTGGTCACGCATATATGCGTCATTTGCAAATAGCTTACCTGTGAGGAGTATATATGGTCTACACTGTTTGTCATTTCGGCATATTTTGTAAAAACCAACCCTAAAAAGTAAAAAATGGACTAGACTACATCCAAACTAGAATTGTCCAGTTTCAGGGAGGAAAGGGTAAAGGTGATGCGTGGCTAATGCCCGTGTCAGAATAGTTGGTTCACTGAATAGCGTAACTGCGAAGTATATGTACCAACAGAAATTACAAAACTCGAACTCAAATTCAGATTGCAGTCGAAATATTCACAAGTGTATTTATGCAAGATTTAAGGCGCGACAACGCGAGCCAAAAAACTGATAACGTGGTAACTCCAATTGGTTATCCGGACTAAAGTAACCTTTAATTGAACACCGTTAACTCATTCATGATCAAATTTATCGTGAGACTTTTACCCATTCACTGCCATGTTGTCGTCTGTTTCAATATTGTCTTCTGCAATATTGTTTCAAAGTTAAATTTAAGGTAACATGACTGAAGAAATTTCAAAACGAGTGTCAAACAGTGTGGATCCAAATTGTTAAAACAGCGCATCTTTTGGTATCATTGAGAGTGAAAGGGCTAATAATTGTTATTTAAAACTCAGGCAAACTAGCTCTCTAGATTCTGTTAAAACAGTTGCAGTTAATACACAAGCTAGGAAATATCGTAATATAAGCTTGCTACAAGTCTGATAAAGATAAACAATTAAAAAGATATTCGGCCAAATTTCATCTCTTTTAAATTACATCAAACTATATAAAAACTATTAAAAAAGGCCGGACACTTCTTACCGTTGTACTCAGATAAGGCAGTGAAAGATAAGATAAGATGGAATAAGATACGATAAGATATGATAAATTTTTATTTTAAGTCGGCCAGACATAATATAGAGTTAAAAGATAACGAATATCATTGTAAGATATCATGTTCGTCTAAAGTTTTAACCCTTAAGCCAGAAGGAAGATATTTCCCTAATAATTTCTATGTGGCTACTTTCCAATCAACATTTCGATCTCGGTATCACATATTTATATGGAAATTGGTATCGTATACAACCTGAAATTGTTTTAAAATAATATACTGATGCTCGCCTTTTTATCTCTTCATCTTTTACAATATTGTCTGCTTAACAGTTCTTTTGCAATTTTTTTAGATTATAAATTGAGTGTCTTTTAGAAAACATCATTATTGATTTATCAGACAAATATTAAGTGGATCCTTGCCTTCATTATTAGGACACCATGGTCCATACTCTTATAAAATGTTTGAGTTGAGTCTTAAATCTTTCTCACGTATTTAATTGGTCAGATTTGAGCCTAGGTTAAATCTGACCAATCAGATGCAAATCTGACCAATCAAATGCTTGAGAACGAACTCAGACTCATCTCACACGCTTTATAAGCGCTGGGCTCAATTTATATGTTAACGCTTAACCCTTTTACCGTCAGAGGCGTCTAAAAATAATTCTGAACCTGATCAGACACCGTGACTAATAAAATTGTAATTTAATATTAGAAATTGTAGCAAATATAATGTAAATATAAGAAATGAACTGTTTTTTTCTGCGTTTTAGCGAAATAATAGACAGAAAATGGTCGGCAAGTTTACCATGAATCGCTAGCGCGACTCATTGATTTCGTATCAATATTTCTTTAATCTAAAGTTGAAGAACCGGTTAAATTTGGCAGTGAAAGGGATAAGCTCTGTCATATATGATGTTGATATATGCAATACAATGGAAACAATATCTATATACATGTAGATACCTATTACTACAGTAGAACCTCTCTATTACGACCACTAAAAAGAAGGCGTATTGTCTGTATAAAAGACAGGTGACAGCTTAAAGCAATGTGAAAGTGAAACAGAAAGCTCCCGTAGGAGCTTTCTGTTTCACTTTCTCATCGTTTTAAATAGTCACCTGTCTTAAACGACTCATATATGACACACTTTAGAGGTCGTAATAGAGTGGTTATACTGTATTTAGTTTTTAATTTCAGGCCACGTGTCGACCAATTTTGTGTCCTCCGGGGAAAACCTATCTCAAATGTTCCTGTGAGCCTTTCCTAGCAAACATGACTGGATTGGTAGTCAAGATATTTCTGGCTGTTCGTCCAATGACAACGTCTAGCCATGTAATGGAATTGTTCAACGACAATGATGCAGATATGTTCGTCAAAAGAGTTCAGAGAGGCATTAACAACCTCTTCAGAAATCACTGGGGACCGATGGAGTTACATCATATAGTCATGTATAATGAGACTTCGCTTATAGACCGTAGCCATTTGAAATTCCACATCCTTTTGATTATGAGATCCAAACTTGCCGCTGACAAAATAAACATAATGAGTAATATTTTTGATCTCCTTTATTCTGGAATGAAAATATCTATTTTTAAAACACCCATGCTTATTTCGTTAGGAAAAATGGTCAAAACGCTTTGCGCAAATCATAATGGTGTAACTGCGGGCGATTATTCTTTTGATGACAGCAATGAATTTACCTTTTTTAGGCTTTACGGTAGGAAATGCATAGATCCTTTAGATAAAGGATTTAACCTGAGAGGGATGCCCTACTACCAAACTTTGAGTAAACTTTTGTTCTGCAAACGTGTAACACTCTTTACGGAAGAAAGGTCCATGTTAGCGAATTTGTCGTTGGATTTAGGTTACAGGCCCGATGACCTAGATTTCGTTTATGAGGAGTCAACGCAGCAAATTTGTTTTGATGATTTCATAAATATATTTCATCCATCCCAATCGGCAGCAATTCAAAGAAGCCAATGCCGTTTACACGCTCTAGGAATTACTGTTCTGTTGAGCATTTATCTATTAATGTAGTACAGTTAAGAATTTAATAAGATAAGATTCTTTTATTCAAACCATTAGGCCATTGGCCCATGAGGCAGTTTACATGTGTATACAACAAAACATATTTACAGTTTAACTAATTTAACAAACATATAAAATAATAAACTGTATCTATTGAAACATGTACATTTATGGAGAAGGTTGCTATAACCATATGATTAAATCAAGAGATCTACATATGACACAAGTTAATATCTGAGCGCATTGTTTACTTTGATTTGTTTATTAACCCTTTCATGATCAACTTATTCGGGAGATTTTTACCCCCTTCACCGCTTTGTTGTCCCCTGCTTCAGTATTGTTGTCTGCAAGACATGGTTCAAAGTTAGATTTAAAGTTGTATGACTAATTTAGGATAGGAATTGCACAGAAACCCCCGTTAGGAGCTTTCGGTGTTGTTTCTGACCCACGTGGTGCGGTGAGTAGTAATACAATAGTAATTATCAAACTTCATTTCAAAAAATTATTCTTTCATATGTATTCCGATACGAAGAATCTAAATGTTATGCTATGAATATTGATACAATAGTAATTGTTATAGTTCATCTCAAATTAATATACTTGCGCAATTCAGGATAAAAGTAATGCAGGGAGCTCATGTAGAGCCCCCCTGTACTAGTTTTCACCTGCATTGTACAACTTAATATAGGAAAGTTAGCTATGTGTGTTATATATACTTTTATCTAAAGACAAAGAAACGCCCAAATGCGGGATAGAAATTGCGCAGAAAGCCTCGTCAGGAGCTTTCTGTGTTGTTTCTGACCTTCATTGTGCGATGTGTAGTGTTATAAAAGAGATTAATAAAGTTTATCTCCAATTAAAATAATCACATACTGTATGTATACTGATATGAAGATCTAAATGTATTCTTATAATATTTGATCCATTAATGAATTACGTGACAATTGTGAATATTATTTATTTTGTATTGACGAGATACTGTATGTATAAGTCAAAAAATAAAATATGTTCTGTTCTGTTCTGTTCTATGACTTAAAAAATGTCGATAAGACTGTCAAACAGTTTGGGCCCTGATCAAACGACGCATCACGCGGCGTCTGATCAGGACCCAAACTGTTTGTAACACTATACTGATGGAGCTACACCATATAGTCATGTATAGGGAGACGTCACTTATAGACCGTAGCCATCTGAAATTCCAGCAATGAATTTGCCGTTTTTATGCTTTACGGTAGGAAATGCATAGATCCTTTAGATAAAAGATTTAACCTGAGAGGTATGCCCTACTACCAAACTTTGAATAAACTTTTGTTCTGCAAACGTGTAACACTCTTTACGGAAGAAAGGTCCATGTTAGCGAATTTGTCGTTGGCTTTAGGTTACAGGCCCGATGACCTAGATTTCGTTTATGAGGAGTCAAATCAGCAAATTTGTTTTGATGATTTCATAAATATATTTCATCCATCCCAATCGGCAGCAGTTCAAAGTAGCCGATGCCGTTTACACGCTCTAGGAATTACTGTTTTGATGAGTATTCATCTATTAATGTTTTAACACTGAGCTCATTGTTTACTATGATTCGTTTATTAACCCTTTCATGGTCAACTTATTTGGGAGATTTTACCCCTTCACCGCTTTGTTGTCGCCTGCTTCAGTATTGTTGTCTGCAAGACACGTTTCAAAGTTAGATTTAAGGTTGTTTGACTTAAAACATGTCGATAAGACTTTCAAACAATTTGGGCCCTGATCAGACGCCGCGTGACGTGGCATTTAATCAGGACCCACACTGTTTGAAAACGCGCTTTGTGGCGTCATCGAGATTGAAAGGGTTAATACAAAAGATCGAACACTAAATAATCAAGAAGCCAATTCTCGTGAAATCTTGAGCTCTTCATAATCAAATCGAGCGAAATTTGAATTGCTTTACTCTCTGATTTGCTGAAAAAGTATGTCAAAGGCTTAATCATATTTTGCATTAGCCCAGCAAAACGAAATTCAGATTGGTTATGTGAGAAAAAGAATCTGTCACTCGTCGATGTTTAAGACAAGTTGATCTCAAACTCGTCTAGAATAGAAAACAGAAACGTTATTGAGCTGGCCAAGGCTTGCTTAATAACATTTCAATTTTAGATTCGTTTGAGATAAGCTTGTCTTAAACATCGACGCATGACAGATCCTATATGTATTAATTATAAACATATAGTGATGATGTTGATCTTATCTAGTATCAGTGCTGTATTTGTTTCAGTTATGTGATTTGTGGAGAGGAAATAAATTGTTGCATCATAATATTGATTACGTAGTTCATTACGTCGTACTTCAGGTCTTATATAATCCTTTCTGTCTGTATTTTTTTCTTTCATTCTCTCTCACTCTCTCGTACTGTCATTGTTTGTTTATCTATCAGAGAGAGGCAGATAAAAAGAGTCAGACAGAAAGAGAGAAACAGATACTATCAGTTTCTCTCTAGCTGTCTCACTCTTTATATATGCCTCTCTATGTGTGTTTTTGTCTCTGTTTGCCTGTCTGTCTGTCTTTATCTACCTTTCTCTTTCTCTCCCTCACTCTCTTTGTGTTTTACTGTATGTTCGACTGGATGTCTCTTTATATAGTTTTGCTTTCTTCAACGTATTTGAAACAAAGATAAGCCCCGTTCTTATATCTGGATCAGAAATATCGGATATAATACACAGATCACCATCAGTGGAAGTAATTCAAAATTATTCATGCAATAGATAAAAAGTAAGACCAGAAATGTTGCTATACTAGGAGATTGTGAACGCTACCCACTAAATATTACTGCGGCTAAACGTGTATTGCAATACTGGTGTAGAATACTCAAAATGCCAAATAATAGATTGGTTGAGAAACTGTACATAATGCTTCAATATTTTTCTTAACAAAACAAAGCAAACTGGGTTACTAATGTTAAAGATATATTGCTTTCAAATGGCATGGACAATGTTTGGGAAAGTCATTATGTAGAAACTGATGTACTGTTTTTGAAATTATTTTTTACAACGGTTAAGAGTTCAATATGTTCAGGAATGGAATTTTGCTGTCTCATACTGTTCAACGCTTAGCTTATATTGTACAAACTTTTGCCATGAGACTTTTCCTGACATCATCATTCATCAATATAAGAAAGTTACGTACTGCTTCAACCAGATTAACCCATTTATACCCAGTGGATTCTTCCATGTTTATATATTGGAGTAGTCCATTTTTTATCAAAGGGATGCCTGGTCAAAATGTTCATTTCCATTTTGTTTTATATTGAAATTCCTATCAGCAAACAGTGTAAACTGATCAGACGCCGCATAAGTATAGACTCTGATCAGACGCCGCATAATCAGAGTCTATATTCTGTGCCTATGTCCCATATATGGGATCGTGGGCACAAATGGGTTAAGACCTTCGTCACATGGCCTTGGAATAGAAAGGGGATAGATATGACAATATAGATGTACAGTTAAGAGGGTGCAAACTTAGCAACGATAGAGTAGGTGATGAATTGCATTTGTAATGGTGTGTCAGAAGTTAAAGCATATTCGTAAGTTATATATTCCAAGAAAACATTGCAAGATTAAAGGTGCATACAGTTTATATTCTAATTGGCAGTAGCAATACAGACATAAAATCTATAGCTATGTTCACATATGATGAGTTCCAAGAGCGTAGGTTATTGCCAACCTCAACGTTATGCAATCGTAATTCAAAGCCTGTGATATAGATAGCTTACAGTCGAACTTCGATATCTCGAACTCGGTTTAGTCGCACATACCCGTATTTCAAAATGAAAACGTGGCCAAGCCACGTTTTAACTGTGAAAATATGGGTATGTTCGACTGAAACGAGCATGAAATTATGCAGTTCATGTGTCGAACTAACGGATCGTTCGAGTTCAGCGAGTTCGAAATATCGAAGTTCGATTGTATGTTTATCGTATTGCTACATAACAAGAAATAAGATATTGCGTTGTCTCATCACATAACTACATGTATGTTTCTACATCTATGTTGATATATCTTTGTTTCCCTTTATCAAATAAACTTTGTCTTTGTCATTGTATTGATGTTGCCCGTGTATACATGTGAGTGTCTCAATATCTTTTTCTCTCCTCTGTCGCTGTCTTTCTCTGTCTCTCTCAATATGTTGTGGTTGGTAAAATAATCATACGAAACGGGGATGATCTGGTGCAGACCACCTCGAGCTACAAAACAAATGTTTTGAAAATGCTAGTTCAGTATCGCTCGTCAGGATTAAAGGTAAATATAGTTGGCCTCCTTTAAGAAAGTCAGCAGCCTTTTCACGATGTTGGCTATAACTGCGTCTTCGTATCAGTTAAGGGTGTATCAAACTCATGAATTTGGGAAATTTTCAAAGTATATGAAAATACTCTATGGTGGTTTGTATTGAAGAGCTATTTAAGATGAATGAAAAAATAGGAAAAGTGTACATTTTGGTGAACAACATTTGGCTCTACGGCCATGTAAATTTTACCCCACCCACTTTCTCTTATATTGTCCTTTTCAAACAGTTCGCTTCAATAAAATCCATGTCAAACGAAAACAAATATGATAATTTGGTTTTCTGTTATTTATTTCCTGTCTATGGTAGTATTACTTCATACAAAAACTAATTTAAGAGAAAACAGGCACCAAATGTGAAATTTATAAAGCTCTAAATATCATCGATATGGTACTTTTTGTAAATTTTTACTGCCTTAGCATGGACTTTCATCTGGTAGAATATAAGAAAAAGTTTCATACTAGAACTATTTCATTTTCAAACTTTTTTACTCTTTTTCATAAAATAGAAAATCGAATAAAATATTGCTCTATTAAAAGCATATGTTTGATATTCAAGGATCCATATTGTTCAAACCAGGGATAATCGATACTAAATCTTTAGTATAGATTATCCCTGTTCAAACCTGGTGCCTGCTTTGTCTAAATTTGGTTTCTATATGTGAAAATACACCATAGACATGAAATAAATAATGAAAACCCAAATTAAAATGTTTGTTTTGTTTTGAAATATATTTTACTGAAGCTTGTACTCTGAATGGGTAAAATTTGAAAAAAGTCCAAATTTGACATACCTTTTTTCAAATCGCTGTAGATAAAATAGGACACCACCATATATATTTTTTCATTTTTTCATTCATCATAAACAGCTCCTTAAAAAAAACAATGATTGAAAGAAAAGTTTAATACTTTGAAAAAATTGTATATAGGTTTCATACACCCTTAACTGATGCAGCATTTACGTTAACGTTCACATTTACTCGAGAATCAGTAGTTTAGCCATGTCTGTACATATACTAATAATCAATCAAATCTATCAATATTTTTTTCTCAAAATTTCGATATATTAACGTACATTGTTTCCTAACATAGAGTTAGACAATGCTAAAATACTGAAACCATCTATAGATTGACGACTGACCTCGGGTGTCTCCGTTCATGCCGAGCAGATACACACTGGCCCAGACATAGCAGCATGATGTCCGTTTTGAGAGGACAATAGCAATGCTACCTACTAATGCAAGGCTAGTACATTAACTCTTTTTTTTTTGTAATTAATTTTATTTCCGTCAAAAAATACAATGCATAACAAATACAATAATCATGCTATACATCAGTTATACAGAACATGCAATATATCGTCAAGACATGGCATCTACATTAATCAGTTTTATGATAACAATATATTACCGAATAACGAACAATAAACATGAAAATTGCATTTGAAGAAATTGTCGATAAAAAAGTATCGACATATTCTGACGGTCATAGTTTTTTTGGAGGGTATAGATGAGAAAATGGTGGTGATTATGAAAATAATAGAAAAAAGTAAAAATAATAGGTGAGTAAAAGGAAAGAAAAGAAAAGAAATGGGATTTTTTGTCAGTAATACATTAAGAAAAAAACAAAAACATGTTTAGTTAAGCATTTTGGATACTTGTATAAGCTAATAAAAATGTCTCCATTTTAATTCATATTGTTCTAATTTGTCTTGGTTTAGAGCAATATGTTTTTCAATACTAATAGCGTTTTGAAGATTTTGTTTAAAATGTAATATATTAGGTTTCGTTTTAAAAAGTTTGCATCTGTAGATGAAGTATTTTGCATATATAATTATAAAGTTGATTTTGTCGAAATATGGTCCATTTTTTAAAATTCCGAATGAAATTGCTTTGCAAGATAATTCTATGTTAATATGTTTTGATATTAAAAAGGTGTTTAAATCTGTCCAAAAAGTCTGGGTGTGGTAGCATTCCCAAAATAAATGTTCTGGCGTTTCGATGTGCATACTACAAAACTCACATACATTTGTAGATACCAAATTAAATTTGATTAAAATATTATTTGTACGTATGATCCTCATAAGGTATTTATATTGAAAGTTTCTTAGCTTAACATCTATTGTGCTTTTAATACCTATTAGATATATTTTTTGCCAATCAAGATTTTCTTCTTTGGTGATATTTTGCCATTTTTGTTGTGCGGTTATTTCATTTCTTGGTCTAATTTTCTGGCTATAGTTATATAGAAATTTTACTGGTTTTTTGGTTTTAAGATATTGACTAAAGAGATTTTCTGCGTTGCCTAAGGACATGGTATCATGTTTGATTGCATCTTTCCATGCTTTAGGTATACACGATACCAGTTGATTATATTTTAAATAATCATTTTCAGGAATGTCATATAAGGTTTTTAGTGCGTTAAATGTAAAGAAAGTTTTGCTTCGGAAATCGTATTATTGGTTAAAGTATTTAATGCCTCTGTCGTACCATGTTTTGTAGAATACAGTACTTGAATTGACTTTTATATTTTTGTTGTTCCATATAATTTCGTTTGAGACTTGATCGGGGAGTTTGAGTTTTTGAAAATTATTCCATGATGACAGTACATGTTGAAGAAAGGTATTATCTTTGAAAATTTTATTAATATCAATATTTGCTAGGTACATTAACTCTTTCATGATCAACTTATTCGGGATATTTTTACCCCTTCGCCGCTTTATTGTCTTCTGCTTCAGTATTGTTGTCAACAAGACACGTTCTAAAGTTATATTTAAGGTTGTATGACTTGATAAATATTGATAAGAGTGTCAAACAGTTTGGGTCTTGATTAGACGACGCGTTACGCGGCGTCTAATCAGGACCCAAACTGTTTGCAAACGCATTTTAAGGCGTCATTGAGAGTGAAAAAGTTAATATACCACAGTAGAACTTTCTACTCGCCATTGGCGTAAGCTCTGTCTTGTAAAAAATAATTGTCATATAAAAAAATTACGTTCCGCTGAATAATCGGCTTCCGAATCTAAACTGTAACAAAATTTGCCGCTGATTATGCGAAAAAATATGCGATATTTATGCTACCATGTGAACAAAATATGCAGCCAGACAGGCACTCGAACCCGGGACATTCGCTTACGGGGCGGGTGCTCTCCCAAGTGACTCACCGGACTGCTTACACAAATATTTCACCAGCATGGCTTACTAGTTTAAAACCTTTACATCTATTTAAGTTAACACAATTTACAGAGTATTTTAATGCGAGAATTGCATTATGAATTATTTTTTATCGTTTTTGAAAGAACAATTTCCGATAGTTTGGTATAATTTAAAATACGTACGAAACCATTTTCTTTGACACTTTTATATGTTTTTTACAAATGAAATATTGAGTTAGTTGATTGAAAATCGTTTACAACGAACGATCTTTTGAAAATATTCAAACATTCATGATGAAAACTGTCACGACACAATAGACAGGCAAGGTTTTAACACTGACTGGAAGCTAGACGTGTAGACTATAGTTCATGTAGACTATAGGTTGTGAAAAATAGACTGGTTTCAGATCAAAATTCGAGGAGGAGACAATAGACAATTCAGCATTTACCAAACGCCATGGTGGAAGGGTTAACCCCTTCACTGCCTTACCCCGAGTACACTAGTTATTTGCAAACAGTTTGGATCCTAACCAGACGCCGCGTAACGCGGCGTCTGATCTGGATCAAAACTATTGATACCCATCTTAATATTTCTGAAGTCAAAATACCTAAAATTTAAAATTTAGAAATAAAAGCAGACGACATTTGTTGAAAATTGATGACGTCATGGCAGCGAATGGTTTAAGCATTTAACCATAGTTATTCAGTGCTTTAAGCTCTGTACATCAACATATATTAAGTCATATTTCACGCACATTGAACTATTCTATTGGCTAGAAGATGAAACTTGCTCAGTATTACGAAACAGATATGTTAACTATTTCAAATTTAAACGATATCACAAGGGGTAAACAAGGTCCAATTCTGAAACTGTCTTTCATGCAATGCCTAAAGCGGCATCTGCAGCGTGTTCAATAAAGAAATCGATGGCCATCGATTGCGAGTTGGCTACCTGTCTGAAATACAGGGGAGAAAACGTAATTCTTTCGTTCAAACGCAAACGCATCGCTATGAAATATAGAAAATGACAACATTTTGACAATTCAGACTACCAATTTTAACTTGAGTGGCAAACTGTTTGGAACCTGATCAGACACCGGGTTACCCGGTGTCTGATCTGACTCCAAACTGTTTGCATTGAAATAATAGTTTAAGCATAATCAGGGTTATTTGGAAGGACAACATTATCTCTACTGTACTCTGCACACGGGGCACAAACTGCTAACCTAAACAGCAAACAATGATAATTGAACACGCTACTGATATGGATTCAATCTGTTTGCAAAGCCGACTTTAGACGCATATGGCGATCAAAAAGATTACAAAGGTAAATTGTTATACTTCTTAGTCACCTTTTGACGCCATTTGCAATTAAAGAGTTAATGAAAGTGTATAAAATGCAAAACAACCTGAAATCAAAAGATAAGCGATTGTTATATGATTATTGTTTTATTACGATTTATTGCAACCAATAAATAAAAACAAGTTACGACTACATTCAGATCTGAAGAGATCGTAAGTATTCCAATTAAAACAATCTTGGTAATTTTACTTCAAAAGCGCAATTGGACTTACTATCATAAAGTTATGTTGTGATGTAAAAACAAATTTGTAATAACGTATTAAACGACATGTTTTGAGGAATCGTGAAAAATATTGATGAAGTCGAAGCTATAACTGCTGCGCTCCAGATAAGGGGAAAAGCTAAACTTCGAACAATGAAAATATGCAAAGGCAAAGGCGTTGTTATTGTTCATAAGATGGGTAAGAAACCTGATTGTCTTATGTCAATTTCTGCCGATATTGGGAGCCATCCTAGCATTAGAGCCATGTTTGTTCGCGTCTTTTGTTTTTCCACAACTGTATGTCTGCTTGACGAAATGTTGACAAAAGCTCGCACCCGTACCCAACAGTCGGGATAGTGACTTTTCTAAATTAAACCAGCTAATATCTTAATGCCTTTAACCCATTTATACCCAGTGGATTCGTCCATGTTTATATATTGGATAAGTCCATTTTTTATCAAAGGGATGCCTGGTCAAAATTTTCATTTTCATTTTGTTTTATATTGAAATTCCTATCAGCAAACAGTGTAGACTCTGATCAGACATCGCATAATGCAGCGTCTGATCAGAGTATACACTGTTTGCCTATGTCCGATGTATGGGATCGTGGGCACAAATGGGTTAATGTCTTTAAATTGCAACTGAAGTCAATACAATGAACCAAGTTTCGCAAATAATTTCTTACGACCTTGACAATATGTCACTTGAAGATATGATAATATATGCTATGTTTCGATGAAATCGGATCCTGGCTCCGAAGTTATAAAGCTTTTGACTTGAGTCTAAACTCGTTCCCAGGCATTTGATTGGTCAGATTTGAGCCTAGGCTCAAATCCGACCAATCAAATGTTTGGGAACACACCCAGACTCAACTAAACGCTTTATAACCTCGGAGCCTGATGACGGCATTTATTGAAAGGAAACAAAATAACCCTAAGAGTTAAGTCCCCTGATCAATTGCCCATAAATATTATTTTGCCAATTCGGCACTTTCCTACGGAAGCCGGATAGTGCCACTTTTACAATTTAAAAAAAAAAATTATCTTGAAAATTCAAGTTATTATCTTGAAAATTCAAGATACTATCTTGAAAATTCAAGATAGTATCTTGAATTTTCAACATACTATCTTGAATATTCGAGATAATAACTTGAAAATTCAAGATAGTATCTTGAATTTTCAACATACTAACTTGAAAATTCAAGACACTATCTTGAAAATTCAAGATACTATCTTGAATTTTCAACATACTATCTTGAATATTCAAGATACTATCTTGAAAATTCAAGATACTATCTTGAATTTTCAACATACTAAAAAAAAAATTATCTTGAAAATTCGAGTTATTATCTTGAAAATTCAAGATACTATCTTGAAAATTCAAGATACTATCTTGAATTTTCAACATACTATCTTGAATATTCAAGATAATAACTTGAAAATTCAAGATAGTATCTTGAATTTTCAACATACTATCTTGAATATTCAAGATAATAACTTGAATTTTCAAGATACTTATCTTGAAAATTCAACATACTATCTTGGAAATAGTTGCATTAATTCTAGCTCATCTGATAACAGCTTTGTGCATCTTGCATCTTTCGTCAACATTTTAGCTCACCTGAGTTTATGCTTCGGGTGAGCTTTTATGATCGCCTTTTGTCCATCGTCTGTCTTTCTAATCAAATATTACGAAATTCACATCCTGCACAGAACAGACTTTAACGTAAAACCTTAACGTTGACCCTAGAGGTAAAGGTCAAATGTCAAGGTCACCAAACTGCGGTGCATCATGGTCTACTCATACAGGCGAATCAGCCAGAACAGACTCTAAGTTATGAATAGACTTTAACGCAAAACCTTATTATTAACCCCAAAGGTCAAGGTCAAAGGTCAATGTCACTCAACTAAGTTTTACAATGCTGTACTGATTACGGCGCATCTATGGTTTAAGTTTCATAGACATAGCCCTTATAGTTTATGATATCCAGTCCGGACGCTGACGCCGGGGTATAGCATATAAGCCCCCTCACTTCGTGAAGGTGAGCTTAAAAGCATCACTAAATGATTTTTCTGGGAGATTTGGTAGAAATTAGCTCAGTAATTTCTGGAAAGATTTTCAAAGATTTCTCAAAGTTTTAAGTGTTTGGTTGCCATGACAACCACGATTCTTCACGTAATACCATAAACATTATGAATTTGCATAAGGCTAATATATAAGTATCATTCAGGTAAAATTTGGTGACACTCTATCCAAGGGTTTCACAGAGAAGACTGCTAAAACAAGAGGGCCATGTAGGACCTTAAATCGCCCACCTTTAGGCTAAGAAATTCAAATTCTACTAGCTTCAGAGAAAACAAGTGAACCCTAGGGCAGGGTTAATTTTGACCCAGGTGTATAATTTGAACAAACTTGGTAGAGAACAACTACATACAATTATGCTACATACCATTAACCAAATATCAATGCTCTAGGCCTTGTGGTTATAGAGAAGAACACTTTAAAAAATTGCCATGTCAACCACAGTTTTGAGTGGATTCAATTTCTTTGAATACTTTTTGTAAGGATCAAGTGTCATAAAAGATGGTCAACTGGTTTTCGGCTAAGAATTCGTTTAAAGAAAGTGGTTGATGGACGGACAGACAGACGGGCGTCGGACGTATTCGATCACAATAACTCACACGGAACATAAGCTCAGGTGAGCTAAACATATTGACGAAAGATGCACAATGCACAAAGGACATTCCAGGGATCACAAAACCTCAACCTGAGCTGTGATCAGCTGAGTTAGAAATAAATTAAACTTTTTCTGTTTAATCTGTATTTTAACCCTTTGACCTTATATAAACGCCTTTAATAATTTTCTCTTTGAATATTTTTACGAGACTCAGCCTTCTATGATTTTTTAAAGTGGCACTATCCACCTTCCATACAACAGATTTATCCTAGCTCTATTATGTTGAAAATTCTAGTTACTATCTTGAATTTTCAAGATAGTATGTTGAATTTTCAAGATAAGTATCTTGAAAATTCAAGTTATTATCTTGAATATTCAAGATACTATCTTGAAAATTCAACATACTATCTTGAAAATTCAAGATAATATCTTGAATTTTCAAGATAGTATCTTGAATATTCAAGATAGTATGTTGAAAATTCAAGATACTATCTTGAATTTTCAAGTTATTTATCTTGAATATTCAAGATAGTATGTTGAAAAGTAACTAGAATTTTCAACATAATAGAGCTAGGATAAATCTGTTGTATGGAAGGTGGATAGTGCCACTTTAAAAAATCATTTTCAAGATAGTATCTTGAATTTTCAAGATAATAACTTGAATTTTCAAGATAAAAAAAAATAAAAAAATGTAAAAGTGGCACTATCCGGCTTCCGTACTTTCCAGTATGAAGTAGTGATCTTTATTTACATTTTAACATTTTATACGCCCGTATTTTACTGATATTAACACATCTAAAATAACCAGAGAACTCTTTCGATAATAAGAGTAAGGCATCGCGCCCGGGTTCTCTGTATCCGCTCCCTCTCTCTGGGGCGTCCAATTAGCCCATAGATGGCAGAAACGGAAGTTTACAAAACAAACAGAAACAGAAAACTGATATTAACAGTTTCACTGCCTTTATGACGTAATAACTCGTCTGACACAATCGCTAATCGCTGTCAATGTTTGGATCCTGATAAGATGCCGCGATACGCGGCGTCTGATTAGGATACAAACTCTTTTCAAAAGTCAGCGTTATCGGCTTCCGCAGTGACAGCGTTAACAAACACTATAGTAAACAATATTTACATGTATAATTAAATTCCTTCATGGTTTTATAATTGATGAATAAACAGTATCACACAGTATTATAAGACGATTAAATAATAACAATGCTAATTACAAAAAACAAAATACTGCTCAAAAACAATTTTAAGACACTGAAAGACAAAAAAGCGGTGCTTTTGCGCGCTAATCAAAGAATGGTTTTATGATCTGACCAAATTGAATATAACTTGTATAATATACTACAGACCAAGTTTTATAAAGTGCCATTAACACTGTAAAACTGTAAGAGTTGTAAATTAGAAAAAGAGGTTTTGATAAACACTGTAAAACAGGTTTTGCATAAGTATCAACCGTATCTGGCTTTGAAATCAGAAAACAGAAATGATCATAATCACATATGGAAATGAAACATGAGATATAAGGCATTTCAACTGCTGGGATGGTTCCCCATATCGGGTTTTATGCATATATATATATAAAGTGGGGATCCTGGCTCACCATTCCTAAAAAATTATTTTTTTTACTCTCTCCCACCAGACCAAAAAAAAAATTTACAAACTCGACCACCTCTAAAAAAAAAAAAATAAAAAAAATTGGATCCCCACTTTATATATATATATAATTGCGAGTACTGCTCTCGATCACCTCCTAAAAAAATTACAAACTCTCGAACACCCCTAAAAAATGTTAAAATTGTTTTTTTAAAAATGGAAGGTAAAATCTGTTATTATTGCTTAACATTCAAATCATACAATTCATTTAGAAAAGTAAAGTTATGCAGTGATGGATATAGAAGAAAATGTAAGGATTGTGAAAAATCTATGAAACATAAACATTATATTAAAAATAAAGAAAAATATAAACAAGCACATCGAGAATTTATACTTAGAAATCCTGATTATCAACACGAATATTACTTAAAAAATAAAAAGGATAATTAAAAAAGTATTATTATAAAAATGGACAAAAAAAAATCCCAAGTATTTAAAGATATCATTGATGAAGAAGACAGAAGACAACTAAAAGAGAATATTAAATTAGTAGACCGCCCTAAATGTAATTATTTAAAAACGTATGAAATTAATGCTAATAGTTATAAAGACCCCGGCATATTGTTTAATGATAACAAATCTAAAATATTAGACACAGTTAGGAATGATATAAAAGAATATAATGGCATTAAGTTTTCAGTAGGTCTTTCTCTTCAATTCTTTCATGATGAATATAATGGTAAAAAGAAATTTGTTGATTCTTCCAATCATGGTCTACAAGCTGCTGTATTGAATGATAAAAATATTGAAAAACATTATAATGAACAAACTTCTTATTTACAATTATGGATTGAGAAGTTTACAAATACTGCATCTGGTTTAGAAATTGACCACTGTAAAATACTATATTTAAATATTGCAAAGTATGAGCCACTCAAAGGTTCTTCATACATTGATTTACCTAAAGTTATAAAAGATAAGAAAGCAATAATCAACGTAAAAAATAAGGACGGCGCATGTTTGTTCAAAGCAATAGTTTCTGCTCTTTGTCCGGCTACGAAGAATTCTGATAGACCCTCATCTTATCCTGATTATAAAGATATTCTTAATACAAAAGGCGTTGAAACTCCCACTCCAATAAACCAAATAAAAAAACTTGAAAATCAAAATCAAAATTTAAATATTGGTGAGTACAATGGATTAGCATTAAATGTATATAAATATAAAATATCATCGAACAAGGAAATTACAGTAATTCCGTATGATTTATCAGACCAGCCTAAAGAGGTTAAAAGAATAAATCTACTTTTAACCTCCTCAACTTCAGAGGAAACAGATGATGACAGCGAAGAAGAAACAAAATATCATTACTGCTGGATTAAAAGTCTTAATAAGTTTCTTCACGGGCAAAATAACAAACATAGAGATCAAACACATTTCTGTGATAAATGTCTTTATGGTTACACAAGAGAAGACCTACTAACCAAACACAAAGAAGAAGACTGTGAAGGTATTAATAAATCACCATTAAGAATAGAAATGCCATCAAAAGGTGATACAATCAAATTTGAAAACTATCAAAACCAAATGTCTGTTCCATTTGCAATATACGCTGACTTTGAAAGTATAATAAAACCTAAATCAAAACAAGTAGGAGATAAATCAGAAATTACAAGCGAACATGAAGCATGTGGATTTGGTTATCAAGTTGTAAGATATGATGGTAAAGTAGAAGAGCCTGTAATATACAGAGGTGAAGATGCTGCTGAAGTCTTCCTAAATCATTTAGAATGTGAAGTAGAAAACATTAACAACATATTTAAACATCCTAAACAATTAACAATGACAGAAAAAAATATTGAAGATTATAATAAAGCTATAAGATGTTGGATTTGTAGTAATAGAATATACCCAAGAAGTAAATCAAAATTCCGGAAAGTTAGAGATCACTGTCATTTTACAGGTGAATACAGAGGTGCAGCACATAAATCCTGTAATCTAAAACTAAAGATAACACCAAATTCAACTAAAATTCCCGTTGTCTTCCACAATCTAAAAGGTTATGATAGTCATCTTATAATGCAAAAAATACATACTTATAAAACAAACAAAAATATTACTTGTATAGCAAATAATACAGAAAAGTATATTTCATTTAGTATAGGACAACAACTGAAATTCTTAGATAGTTTCCAGTTTATGGCTACTTCATTAGATAGGTTAGTTGATGCAACAGACAAAGCTGATTTCAAAATAACAAAGCATGAGTTTGGTGATAAGGCTGATTTACTTTTGCGTAAAGGTGTATATCCATATGAATATATTGATTCTTTTGATAGATTTAATGAAAATGAATTACCACATATAGAAAAGTTTTATAGTTCTCTATCAGATGAAAGCATCAAACAAGAAGATTATGATCATGCTCAAAATGTATGGAAAGAATACAACTGTAAAACATTAGGGGATTATCATGATTTATACCTCAAAACTGATGTATTATTATTAGCAGACGTATTCCAAACATTTAGAAAAACATGTATGAAAGCATATAAACTTGACCCATTACATTATTGTACAGCACCAGGTTTATCATGGGATGCATTACTAAAATACACACAAATAAAGTTAGAACTACTAACAGATATTGACATGCATTTATTCATTGAAAAAGGAATGAGGGGTGGTATTAGTATGGTTTCAAGAGACATGTTAAAGCAAATAATTCTCATTTAAAAGACTATGATAAAAATAAAAAAGATAATTATATCATGTATGTAGATGCCAATAATTTATATGGATGGGCCATGCTTCAAGCTCTTCCATATGGTGGTTTCAAATGGATAAATGGAGAACTTCCAAAATTGCAAAAAGGTAGAGGAAGAATATATAAAGTAGACTTAAAATATCCTAAAGAATTACATAAACTACATAATGACTATCCTCTAGCCCCCGAAAAACTTGCAGTAAAAAAAGAATGGTTGTCTGATTATCAAAGTGAATTGGTTGACAATAATAGTATTTTAAATGTAGAAAAACTTGTTCCCAATCTCATGGACAAGAAAAAGTATGTAGTTCATTACAAGACTCTAGAGCTCTATGAAAAACTTGGTTTGAAAGTAGAAAAAATACACAGAGTATTAGAGTTCAATGAGAAGCCTTGGATGGAACCATACATTCGTTTAAATACTGAATTCAGAAAAAAAGCAAAATCAACATTTGAAAAAGACTTCTACAAATTAATGAATAATAGTGTCTTTGGTAAAACAATGGAGAACTTACGTAAAAGAGTAGATATAAAACTTGTAAGAACAGATGGAACTGAAAATGAAAGACTTCGAAAGATAATAGCCAAACCAAACTTCAACAGACGTGTCAAATTCTCAGATGAACTATCGGCAATACATGTCAACAGAATAAAACTAACACTAAACAAACCAATCTATGTAGGTTTCTCTGTTCTTGATTTATCAAAACAGTTTATGTATGATTGGTATTACAATAAATTGAAAAAAAGATATGGGGAAAATTGTAACTTGTTATATACTGATTGTGATAGTTTGTTGGTAGACATTAAAACAAAAGATGCATACAATGATATGTCTGAAATGAAAGATGAATATGACTTCTCTGGCTACCCAAAAGATCATCCACTCTATGATGAAACAAACAAGAAAGTAATAGGTAAATTCAAAGATGAATGTGCCGGTGTTCCAATCGCAGAATATATTGGTCTGCGTTCAAAATTATACTCGGTGTTAACAGCAGACGAACAAGTCATCAAGAAAGCAAAGGGTGTGAAAAAGTATGTAATCAAAAAACAAATAAACTTCAACAACTACAAAGACGCACTTTTCAACAAACAAAAATACACACACTCAATGAATATGCTACGTTCAATGCAACACAACATTTATGGACTAAAAATAAATAAAACCACACTCTCACCACTTGACACAAAAAGATACATTGCACCTGATGGGATTACGACATATGCATATGGGTACTCACAGTGTCAACCGGAACAATAAGTAGTTCTTCTTTGACAAAGCCTCTCTGTGGTGCCGGTGATTTTAAATAATAAACTCTTATACCCTGTGTTATAATATGATAATCAATCTTGTGTATATCTACCGACCATATCGGATCAGTTGCACGTTTCCTACCTCCACCTTCTTGTTCTCCTGGTTGATACAAGTATCTAACATTTGACTGAGGACATATTTCAGTATCAACTTTTCTTGTTATAATTGGAGAAGGTTTTTTTGTCTCTACATTTAATGCCTTAACAACATCTGATAATCTCTTAACCCATTCTCTATTTCTTTTATGTGTATCAATCTCTTTAGCATACTGATAACCAAACAATCTTTCAGCTAAAGTTCTATTAAATCTCTCTACAATTCCTTGGTCTCTGTGTATTTCTGTTCTGCCTCTTCTTATTTTAACATTATGTTTAGCCATTAGTTGAGAAACAACACCCATAAATTCTCTACCTGGGTCAACTTGTAATAGTTTAGGATAGTTTAAATGTCTTTTATAAATCTTCTCAAAAGCAGCGGCAACTTCTTTACTGTCTTTTGATGTCAATGGTTCTGCTTCTTTATATCTTGTTCCTACATCTACTAATGTCAATGCATATTTATATGTTTTATTTTTAACTCTATCAAAAGGTAGAAATAACAAATCAGCTTGATGCACCTCATTCTTTGCAGACACATCAAACCTTGGTCTAACAATTTTCTTAGGCGCGGGTAAATATATCTGCCAAACTGCTTGTTTCTTTAAAAATTCTAAAGCCTGTTTCTCACTAACCTTAGCTTCTTTTGCTAACTTATTAACAGCTGTATTACCTTTCCAAAATCCTTTAGGACTATAATATATTTTTTCCATTTCTTAGGAAAAAATTAAATCATAAGCGTGGTATTTATTCTTCTTGTTATTCTTACATCTTTTAAATCCAAGTGGTCTGACATAAAATGGTGGTTCTTTATCCTCTATTTTAGTAGCAAGATGTGAAGGACACCACACTTCTCCATTGTCTTTGAGAGTTAATATTGTACTTTCACCATATGTTGTGTTAACAGTTTTATAGTCAGTTATTGTATATATTTTATTAATTTTCAAATCAGACCATTTCTTTGTATTATATTCATTTTGTTTTTTTAACATATATTCAAATTTTTCTTCTGAGATATCTATTTGCATTTGTGCATTATTTTTGCTTTTTGTGCCATAATCTTTTTTTTCTACTTCACCCATTTTATTAATATAGAAAATCAATTATGTATATTTTCTAATTATTATTATTATTTTATTGTATAAAAAAAATAAAGTCTATAATACCTTAGGCTCCGCTAATCCTATAACTCCAGTATTTTCCAAGCAGCAAAACCAGTTAATGCCATGCTACCAATAATAAAAAAAATCTCTCTATTCTTTTGATCTTCTGATGGAGTATAAAAATCACTTAATGTAGGTTTTGGTGGGAAATCAGGTCCAGTTATATAATAATATTGTTTCATAGCTTGGTCAGCATTATCAAATGTTTGTTCAGCGTGATGTTCTTTTTTCATTACCTTATTAAGATAATCTAATCTTTCAGTTCTTTTTTCATTCCATTCAGATTGTGCTTTTTCTAATTGTTCCATTGCTTTATCATGTCTTTCTCTTTCTTCATCTGAATCTTTTCCTAAATGTGAAAATAAATAATTACCACCAGTAAATGCTAATGCATTTGTTACTGCCCCTCCAATCATCATTGCTACTGCACTCGCCATTTTTTAAGGAGAAAATTCGGCTCCGTTACTTCATAATATCGGCCGGAATAATACCTTGTTTAACTAACATATCTTTTGTTATTGTTGCAAGAACTAAATCAATTGATAACATTAAAATATCTTCCATTTTAAAATCTACTTTTGGTGCTTGTTTTCTAAATAGTTTTTTCCCTATTTCTGAATATCCAACTGCTAATATAGTTTCAACCCCCACATGATATATAGTGTTAACAATTTGTTTTTCATCCGACGCCATTTTTATACAATAAAATTTAAGGCTCCCGAAGGCTCCGCTAAACTCAAGGGCATCCACTAAAACTCAAAGGGGTCGTATTCTTTTTTATTTATTGTATCTTTTTTTCCCCCACTTTGATTTACAGTGTTTTTATAAACAACAGTTTTATTACTTTTTTTTAAAAAATAAAATCCTATTCCAACAGCTAAAATTGATAAACATAGCGGTATGTAATTTTTATATACATTTATTTTCTGTGAATTTTGAAAAGCATCATCATCTGAATTTTTTGTTATTTCTAATTTTGAATTTTGAACAGCATCATTATATGTATCTTTTACCGTAGGCTCCGCTGTTATTTGTTTTAGTTCCATATTTTCTTTCTTCAAACGTTCTGTTTCTTTTCTTTTTAATGCGGCTTTTAATTTTCTAGCTTCTACACCTTTCTTACCCGCAGCTACTCGTTTTGGATTTTTGGGTTTTGAAACTTCACTGAGCTTTTGAGAATCACTCGACCGTTCAGGGAGATCGCTATTTATTTTTTCTTCGCTATTTATTTTTTCTTCGCTATCCACTGTGTGCTTCGTATCCGGTAGGGTCACTTGTCGCTCCATTTTTTATATCGATATTTTCTTTCTCAAAAGTTTGCTCCCTCCGGTCGACTACCGTTTCCTCAGGCCAGAAATCAACATGTCTTGCTGTTGTTAACATTGCGGTAAAAGGAGCAAGATACATTCCATATCTATAATATAGTTCACAACATGAAGTAGTCAAAGCATGATTAATAAAAGGGTCTTCCCCCAAGTCTTGTATTAGTTTGGGAGGGTTAACAACGTTAAAATACTTTGAAACACTAATAACATATAAATTAATAAAAGAATTACCTAATGTTTTAGTCATACTAGCTCCCAATCTTGCTTCATATCTACAGTATAATTTATTTATTTGCTCTATTGTCATTGTGTCAATGTCTGAAAGTTGTAACTCTCTTCCAAGATATTGTTTACTATTGCCACCAGCTACAATAGCTGATAATCTTTCACGTTTTGTTTCTTCTTGTTTATCACTGGACCTTCGGGAATCTTCATTATTCGCGTAGCTGCTTTCAGTATTATCTTTGTGTAATCCCTCCTGGTTTAATATTTCTTCGACATTCATTTTATATAATTTATTTTTAAGATTAAAATAATCATCTTGGAGAGTCTCTAGAAATATCATATGTCCAGATAATTTATTTTTAAGTTTAAAATAATTAAATATTACATACCCTGATAATGATAAGACTGTAACATTTGTTATAATTGTTAACAAATCTAATATCATTTTTTAACAGAAAACATCAGTGTTTATAAAAACATTAATCAACCAACCAATAGCCAGTAGGTTGATCCGTTCTCAATATTAATTTACGATGCTTCTTTTTTTTTAGTTCCTCTTTCATTCTTTGTCTTTCTTCTAAAGTAGGAATAACGTCATTTTCTCTAAGACAATTTTCAAAACTATCTCTGTCTTTTGTGTAGAACATACATAACCATTTTGTTTGTTCTCTCAAATCTTTTAAAACGGAATTGTATCTCTGTGAAATAACCCATACTGATTGTTCGGCATGTCTTCCTGAAAAAGCTAGTTCAGAAAGCATATCTCTTTTCTTTGTTAATTCTTTTGTTGCACTGCAATCATCTATAATATATAATGTTGGTTGTCCAGCATACTTATTAAAGAACATTCTTAGTAGTTCTTGCAGTTTCTCTTCTTCATTAACAATAGGATTAACAATGATTATATTTTTTGATTTAGGTTTACTAACATCACCAATCCAATCACGATTTTTATAAGCTTTATTCCAATGTATAGTAGGACATAGAATAATTATAAAATTAAACACTTTACAATATTCATCTTCCAAAAGGTCAAGTACAAATTCCGTTTTTCCGCATCCTGTTTGTCCACATATTATAGCACAATGAGGATATTTTGGTAGCTCTAGTTTGGTCAACGAGCGCAAGCGAGTCGCTTGTCGCTCCATTTTCTAGGAGTCAAAGTCGGCTCCGCTAATATAATACTTCTTTAAATCTTCCATCTTCAAAATTGATTTGTGCATCTTGTATGACAAACAAATACATATTTATTGGTTCATCATCTCCTGCTTCTTTCGTTATTTGAATTGTAATTCCTTCAGATGCATTCTCTACTCTTCTTCCAGAACCATGGAGTGTGTTATCATCTATTGTTCGTAAATCTAACCATAATGCATAACTGTTAGTAAGATACTTTTCTATTGTTATGTTGGCAAAACATAAGTCTTTAGCAATTTTATCTGTTTCCTTGTTTCTCTTTGATGTTAAACAAAAGTATTTATTTATCTCATCCCACTGCTGATATGCTCTCATTCCTTGACTGTATAGTTGATTTGGAACTCCTTCTATTGTAATCTCTACTTTCTCTATATTAGGGTTGTAATATATTTCTGTGCCTGTTCTTTCGGGGTCTTCAAACAGCATCAGAATTCCTTTCATACTTCTTGCGGGAACATTTAGATTTATATTCCATAGTGTATCAGATTTATTCTTTAACACTTTTCTATGTCTTAGAACACGATCATAGAATATTGTCATTTTACCATCATATTGTTGTCTTATTTGTCTAACAAGTTCTGTATCGGATACCATATCAAATTCTAAACAAATATTTTTAATTGTATAACTTGCTGACGTATCACTTGACTTAATAACTTTATCATAGTCGTTGAACGTAAGTTCATATTCAAGTCTATCACCTAGTCCCGCTTGATAGAATGGCATATGTGTTTCTAATAGTTCAAAATCAAGTGGGATACAAAATCTGTTTTTATATGCTTTAGCTATTGCTTTATCTTCTTTATCATTACTTGCATCCTTAGCTCCAACTCTGTGTTTTAACATATTGCCTTTACCAATACCTTGATATACCATGTTAACACGTTCGGTTGGTGTCTTCCATAAATCGACATAATTATGATATATATCACTATCATCAATTGATAAAACTTCATTACCTGAAATTCGTATTGTTGTTTTCTTGATGATGGATCTTCCAATGTTTTGATAAACTGTTGCATTTACATCACTTTTACCGTTTATTTCAATTTCAAATGCTAATCTGACTGTTCTAGGAACAATAACATCATTATGACTTAAATTAGGGAATCTTACTAATAAATGTTGATTCTGATCAATAGTTGAAGGATTATTAGTTATTACAACACTTTGACGAATACCTTTTACACCTCTAGGTTCTCTTATTTTTCTGTAGGGATTTAATTTTTCTCCATAAGTTGACATTTTTAAAGGATAAAAATAGTGTTAACCTGTCAGTTAATATTTTTAAAAAATTAATTCAATTACTGCCGACATTACTGTATTTTCACATCCAGGATTATTATTTGTAGCAACAAAATTAATTACATCTTGAGCATTAATAATTAATGGTGTATCAAAATTATCAAACTTTCTTGTGAGATTGTTCAAATTTATACCATACCTTAGTAGTATTTTTCCATTAACAGCCAATGCAACAGATACATCATCATTGTTTGTTCTTGTACTTGATAATGAAATACCTAATATTTGACCTCGAAAATTCATAACATACCCGGAATCTACTTCTCTACCTCCATTACCAAAACTAAATGCTTTATTTTTAGAAATTGAACCCTTACTCTCTGCGATTATGGCTATTACCTTTCTATCAGGAATATTTTCTACTTTGTTATATAATAATCTATGGTTGATAATCATTTCACGAACTTTATCTTGAAGTTGGTTATATCTTTCACCTTGTGTATTTATTTGTTCAAGCATAGTGTTTCTACTATCATGAACTTTTTGTTGAAATTCTGAAATTCTTTGCTCTAAATCAGTGATTGGTTTAGCGAAGCCTTCGGTACCGGAGGCTTCGCTCACTCTCTTTTGTAAATCTCGAACATGCATTATTAAAGTTTCAATGTTGTCACTTCGTTTCTGTGATTTTTTCGTTCCAAATATACTCATTTTATTAGAATAAATTTGAAGAAGTGATTTCACTAAGAGCTCAAGCGATTTCACTGAACGTTCAAGAGATTTCTAAAACACAACTAGTTGGTAAGCGATTAATTATTGTTTTATTATTTTCATCTCTGATTTCTATTTTTAATTCTGATATAGTGTCATTTATTAAACGTTTGTATTCTGGATGCTCCAATCTAATTGTTATTATATCTCCAAATTCTTTATTTTCAACTGGAATAACCGCTAATAAGGTACTCGGCATACTATCAAGATAATTATAAGAAGTGTTAATTTGTTCCAGATGAACATACAACGATTTATAGATAGCTAAATCTAAACATTTATTACCATTGTGTTCTTCATTAGCATCAAATGTATGTTTATTAACAAATCCTAATATTTCTCTTAAACCTTTACTTAACTTCAATTCATTAGTTGAACTTAAACTTGTAAAACCATTCGTTTCATTTACAGATAATGTAATATCAAAAGTGTTAAATAAATCTGAAATTTGTTGAAAACTATAATAACCATCTGGAATTTGAATAGGGCTCTCGCCCTTCTTTTGTATATTTTCATTAACAATATTATACCAACCTATGCCGTATGTAATACATTTTAATCCAACACATTTATCGCCTTTTCTATTATCAATATATTGTTGTAAATTAATAGTTTTATCAATATTTGAAATTGTATGATGCATTTTTTAATATTAAAAAAATGTCAATTAATAAAAGTTTTAAGTATAATAGTAAAGCTAAATATATACCTGGTGGTGTGTTCAATAAAAAGGTTGTTAACATTATAAAACAATCAATTGTTATTACATCAGATGGAAGGCGCGACAGTGCCGCTGGAAAAAGTTTCAATGCAGATTTCCCTGACTTATTTTCTAAATATAAATTACCTCATATAGCATCAGAAGAAATAGTAAACCGATGGGATACAGCCTGGCTTTTATTCTATCAAAATCAAGTTAACTTTGCAATATGGTGTGCTACTACAGGTTGTGGCGTAGATTACAATAATCACCTAAATGAAGATAACAAACTAGTTGGTTCTCTATTTTTATTCCATATTTATTACCAAACAAGAAGGATACTTAAGGAATTAGGTATTGCTCTACCACAAAACGGAAGTTGGAATGCTTTTAACAATAGTTATGATCGTGAAGCTTACGAACGTATATGCGGAGAATTTAAAATAGATCCTAATACAGACTGGAGACAAAAGATATATCCAAATGGCGATGGTCTTGGAGATGTATATACTAGTGGTCATGTTGCATGGGACAGAACCGATTTTAGACATGATAAATCTAGTGAACATACTGCATCTAATAAATTAGATATTCTTGATTTAACTAAGATGACATTTGGAGCTGAAGTACCAGGAGGTAGACATTGTGGCGTTTTTTCATGCCATTATTATCCTCCTAAGAAAGTTCATATAAATTATATTCAACAAGAAGATGGTGTTAAAGATGCATGGACTAGTTTTATTCTTGACACATCAAACGGTTTTACACAAGCCGGGATTGAAAGAATAAACGAATCTATAAGAACATATTGTTGGGCTATCCTCGAATCCCAATCTCAAACAAGAACAAGTATATTAGGAACGGGAACGGCCTTTGATGCACAAAAACAATTCCTAGTAGATATTGAGGATTCTATTAATAGTCCTATTGATTTACCTGGTCAAATTACAAGATATCAAAATACATTAAAATATGCAAGAAGTAAAGTTGATTTTGTATACGGGGTAGACTTATATATGTCTCCTAGTAATATGGAATTAAGAATAGGGACAATTCAAGATTATAATAATGAAATTGTTGTTGCAACAGACCAACAAGAACTAGGTTTAAATAGTGATATTAATATTAAACCTGTTCCACCTCGCGAAGCCTCTGGTAAAAAACATGTAGAATTGAATGGAACAAAGACTAAACAAACACAACCAGTTCAAATTAGTTCAATAGATTACAGTAAGATTACAAATTATGCAAAAGAACATTTGTTACCTAAAGAATGGGTTACTAAAGCGGCAAATATACCCGGATTCTTTAATTCATATATGAAACAACACATTGTTAAAACACCAACTGATGTTGTTAAAAACACTGATGTTTATAGAAACCCGGATGATTCGCTTGCGCTCAGTGATGAACATGAAGGTAATAAAAAAGCAATAATAGTAGGGAGTATTGCAGTAGGTCTTACCATTTTATTTATTTATCATTAACTTTGTTGCTACTGTGTATAATAATCCAGTAGCTAAAACAATTAAAGCCCAGAGATTATTTGCAAACCAATTAATAGCTTTTCCTGTTGATGTTAATAACCATGACACAATAGAACCTATTATACCTGGTAATGCTGATGCTGCTTTTCCAGCTAATTTAATAAGTAATTTACCAATATTATCTAATTGTTTCTTTATCCAATCTCCTATGCCACCTTTTGATGGAGGATTTACAGCTCCACCACCACCTCCTCCTGGGATAATAGTTTCAACAATAACACCAATAATCATTCCAAAAGCAGTTAAAACACTAACAATTGTAATTCCTTGTTCTCTGAATAATGTCTTAATTCTTTCAGCTAATGTTGTGTCTTCATTCAATATTTTATGTATGGTATCTTTGATTCTATTCACTTGACTACGTAATTTATCTTTATTAATATTAATCACTTCCAGTCTTGCACTTCTCTCAGATTCCAAATCTCTTATTCGATTATTTATTCTCTCTATTTGAAATTCATCATTGTCTGCTTTAGCCTGTTCTAATTTTCCCTTTTCTTTTGCTAAGTCTTTATTGGTTTCATTAAGTTTTCCTAATTCATTTGCAGTTTCTTCTTTAACTGTTGTCATTGCTTTGAGGATACCATCCATTTCTCTCTTTGTCATAACTGTTTGTGTTCCTATTTCATCTCGGGATAATGTTTCTATTTCTTTCACGAGTGTTTCAGCAGTATTAGGTAAGTCAGCCATTTCCACACTCTCGATAGCAGGAAGGTTACTTTCTACATTTTGTAAAGCTGCAACGGCTTGTTTAGATAATTTTTTATTTGAAGAAGAATAATCTGGTAAATTTAGTAAATCTCTTATTGCTGCTGTTCCTCCTGTTCCAATTTTACTTGCTAAAGTGTTTAAATAAATAAACCTGCCTCTTCTTCCTCCTCTTTTTGATGTGAGCTGAATATCTTTATCTCCAACCTTTAAAAATAGTGTTTTACCATCGGGACCAAGTTCAAAGTTTGTAATATCAATACGAACAGGATCTATTCCATACGTTTCTTTTATTAACTTATAATATTCTTTAACTATTGATTGTTTATGTTGCACTAGTAATTTTGTTCTTTCATCTACATCATTAATATTCCTGAGATTTTCTAATCGTTTTGTTAATTCATCGTCATAATCACTCTCATATACATCAGGCATCTCATCAAGCAAATTATTATCATCTTCATCATAAACGGGATTATCAAAATCAAATCCTTCAGCCATTTTAATGTAAAGAATATGTTGGAGGCTTTTCATATTCATAAATATTATAAATTATACAGTTTTTAAACTTTTTTCTATAGTACTCATTGCTTCCATTCTCCCCTTTTCGATTATTTTTTTTTTTCTTCATCTGTTATTTCAACATTTTTCATTGCTGTTGTTTTGATCTCTTTTTTTAGTTCATAATATTTCTCCATTTCATTTAAAATAGTTTTAAATTCTTCCTCGCTAATATTTCCATCTTGTAAAGCCTTAGAAACAATATCATGAATACTATTTAATTTACTTTCTGCAATTGTTTGAACATTAGAATGTTTTTGTGTTTTTGTCATTAATTTACGTCTGATTAATTTAATACTTACACCTATTCCACCACAAACTGCTGCAATAATTTCTATTGGGAAAGTAAAAGGAACAGCTATTCCAATACTTGCTAAAATAACACTTGCGGATATCAGTGTGGTATCAATTCCATCAGTAATATTTATTCCTCGTTTATATTTTTTATTTAATGATTTTCTAATATCTCTTTCATTAATTAATGTTTTCTCTATCTCTGATATTTTTTGTAATCTATAATTATGTCCATTCTCTACCGGTACCGTAGGCTGCGCTAAATCTGGATATAAATTTGGGGCACTTGGTTGTTTCATTTTTAAAGGGATTTTTTGATGTTAGGAAATTTAGCAATGCTTAAGTAGCGTAGCCTACGGTATGTTAGAAAAAATAGCAATGTTAAAGCAATGCTTAAGTAATGTTAAAGTAATGTTAAAGCAATGCTAAAGTAATGCTTAAGTAATGCTAAAGCAAAAATAGGCTACTGGAGTAGAGGGTTATTTTTAGAATTAACCCTTCATGGTTTTTTGGGGGGTGTTCGAGAGTTTGTAATTTTTTAGGGGTGTTAGAGAATTTGTAATTTTTTTTTAGGAGGTGATCGAGATCAGTACTCGCAATTATATATATATAAAGTGGGGATCCAATTTTTTTTATTTTTTTTTTTAGGGGTGGTCGAGTTTGTAAATTTTTTTTTTGGTCTGGTGGGAGAGAGTAAAAAAAATAATTTTTTAGGAATGGTGAGCCAGGATCCCCACTTTATATATATTATGCATATCACACATGTGTATCCATATAAATTGGACAGTCTAACTCCACATTCTCAATAAAATTAGCGTCACAAAAGAAACGAATCCTAGATCACTCTGGTAAGCCTTCGTAACGACCAATAGCAATTATACATGTAAGCCTTCGTAACGACCAATAGCAATTATAGCAGGGACGGGGCCTATTCGGAATTTACAAACGCTGAACGATGTCGGGGTAGCAATAAACATTTGCTCAGATAATGCTCGGTGTAACAATTAGTTAAACAGATTTATAAAGTCTTAATCTAGTATTAAGATCACGACAGGAGAGCCTTAAAACATCGTTTACACTGCTATTAAGGATGTTTTAAAATAATTAGTGAAAATGTCAAAGTATTTAAATTTTTTCTTTCATATATTTTTAAAGAGCTGTTGACGAAGAATGGAGAAATATATGCTTTTGATCCAAGGGCGATTGCAATAGGTGCAGGGCTGCTATTTCTCCGGATTTTTCCTAAGTATTCGGATTTTTTATCCTAGCGATCGTAGCTTAAAACAGGCTGAAAGTGAAGCAGAATGCGCCTTAAGGCGCGTTCTGCTTTACTTTAAACCGGTTTTAAGCAGTAATGTGTCTTTAAAACAAGAAAAAGACTATGTGGTAATGGTACGGTTAGTAAAATTTCGTCTGAAAAATTGAAAATTTGAAATCTTAGGATTTTAATTATCAACTTATGGCAGCCCTGTAGGTGTACGTGTCAACATAGGAGGTTTTCTCATTTTGTATCTTCAAAGAAGACGCTGCAGTAAAGTAAAGACCGAACTCAAATGAGAGCCTATGATGACAACGATGCTTCGTCTATACAATGTTGCAAAGCAATAAGGCAGGTTCTGTCACGACACGGTCCAAATGTATTACACCTATCGGGAAGAATCCATAGTTATAAAGCATTTGAACTTTAAAGTAGCGTCTGAAATCGCTATCAAGCTTTTGACTGGTCAGATTGGAGCTTAACCTTTAAAGTTTTGACCAATATAATGAAAATACACTTTCTCTGTCGAACAATAGATTGTTTCATACCCACATATCCTGATATTAAATTACATGTTGAGTATTTGCCCACTCCAAGAAAATCTATATTGCTCTGTTGTGAACGAATGTGATACGGGACTGTAAGTTTAAACCACAAATACAGCAGCACTATAGTTCATGACTGGCATCGCGATAGAAGTGCATTTTTCAGTTAGAAAACCCAACGCCCTACAGGCATTTTAAATGGCCAATGCTCGAACATCGTCAGTATACGAGGGTTGGCGATCGCCCTACGTAAAAAGTCTAAACTTACCGACATTGGCCCGGCTCCAAGGTTATAAAGCTTTTGGGTTGAGTCTAAAGTAGTGCTCAATCATTTGATTGGTAAGATTTGAGCCTAGGCGTAAGTCTGACCAATCAAATGATTGAGAACGCTATCAGACTCAACTGAGACGCTTTATAACATTGGACCCTGTATTGAAAACGATTGTTCTGTCTTATATATTGGGTTTTGCAATCATAGATAAAATGTAAGTACAGCACTCCCTCTTTACAACGACCCTCCCAACAACGACTCACCCCTTACAAAGACACATGCCGCCATTGCCTAAACGGGATTTTATGTCTAACACATTAACTGCTGCAATATGATCTTCTTAAAATTGCCGTCTGCTTTGTTTCCCTCAAAGTAACATATAAATGGAGAATTTGATAGAATACATATACTGACGAGTGACAAACAGCTTGAATCCAGATCAGACGCCGCGTTACGCGGCGTCTGATCTGGATTCCAGCTGTTTGCAAATTTAAGCCAAACTCTTAAAATTTCCCTCTCTACAACGACTCCCTCCGAACAACACACACAATCTGTGACTCCCATTGGGTGTCGTTGTAGAGAGGGAGCAATGTACAGTCAATCTTCTTTGGTTCTCTCCATGTTGTGTCGTTAACCATGTGATGAACAAATTATTCGGGATAGTTTTACCCCTTCACCGTTTTATTGTCGTCCGCTTCATTATTGTTGTTTGCAAGACACGTTTCAAAGTTAGATTTAAAGTTGTATGACTCAATAATTATCGATAAGAGTGTCAAACAGTTTTGGTCCTGATCAGACGCCGCGTCACGCGGCGTCTGCCCAGGACCTAAACTGTTTGCAAACGCGCTTTAAGGCGCCATTGATAGTGAAAGGGTTAAACTGAATATGCTGTTATAATGAATGTTTACTAATATACATTCGGACATCCTTCGGTATCAACCGTCAGTGACGAGAGTGGCCGATCGCTCTACGTGAAACGCCGATCTTGACCGACATTTGCCCGGTGTGATTCTATTTCTTTGGATTGATATGAAAAATATATCACGAGAATGGGTTGTTATCTGGTTAAAAAACGAGTCCGCAGGACGAGTTTTTTAACCAAATAACAACCCAATTCGAGTGATATATTTTTCATATCTATTCAAAGGAATTGATTATTCTATTTATTATATAAATTTTAAATGACGTTTTTACAGAAAAACACACACAAAATTGATTACCGGGACGTCACTGAACTAATTATGACGTGATGTCACAAAAAGTGATATCATCACTACATGTAGTGGTGATATAAACAGTGACGATATCAAATTTATCTAACTGAGAAATCTCTATAAAGGTGTTTATTCTACATATCGGGTCGTTGGCAATCATAGATATAATTGTAAGTACATGTGCAGTCAAACTTCTTTACAGCGACGCTCTTCGTCCTCTTCATGTTGTTTCGTTTTTTGAAATAAGTTATTGTTCTAACGAATACTCACAACAGTGTAACTTTTGTTTAAAGACAAATCAACGACGACGCGAGGAAATTACTGAAGGCAGATACCTACTAAATGCAGGATAAAAATTACGCATAAAGCTCCTTTAGGTACTTTCTGCATTTTATTCTGCATTAAATAACCTCATGTACCAAAGAATGCCACAGATGTTTCTTCGGAATACGCGCTTAGTGTAAATAGGACTGTAACTACAGTGTCCCCTCTCCGTAACAGCCCTCCCAACAACGACTCCCTCCTTAAAACGACCCTTGTCTCTGTTACCAAAATAAGACATGTATGTCCAACCTATTCACAACTACAATGTTGTCTGTTAAAAATTGTCGTCTGCTGTTTTTCTCAAAGTTACATTATGGACATTTTGACAGAAAACCTTAATAACGAGTGACAAACAGCTTGAATAGAGATCAGAGGCCGCGTTACGCGGCGTCTGATCTAGGTTCAAGCTGTTTGCAAATGTAAGCCAATGTCCCTCCCTATAACGACTCCCTTCGAACAACGCACATATTTTTGTCTCCCATTGGATGTCGTTGTAGAGAGGGAGCGCTGTAAAACAATTATGGTTGCTACAAGTGTTTTCATAGTAAATTTACGATGTATACTTAATATTACCGTATGTTTATCGATTGTCATTATGAAAAATCCTTTATATAACGAACACAGGCGACAGTTGTCATTGTCACAGCGTAGCGATTTCTTACCACGAGCAGTTAGATTGGAGACCTTGTTGGTCAGAAAGCACCCGATATAGTAAGTTATTGTTATATTATCTCAGCCTCCAGAGCTCGACATTTAAGTAAACTAAAATACCAAAATATATACATGTTCTTGCAAAAACAGACAAAAGAGAAAGGTAATTCGGGCTAAAAGTAGACTTTTTAACTTGGCACAATTTCACTTATAACTGTTCATAGTGATATTTATCACATAATTTGCGGTCTGGGAGTTGCATAAAGCGATTGTATAAATATCGTAATCCACTAGTGGAATATCGTTTTTTAGGCTCCAACCTAAGTTGTTCGTCGATAAGTGCTGCATGTAGCGGGGTGCCAAGTGACGTCATTTACTATGACGTTAACGTAAACAACGTAACGTTTGGCGGAAAATCTATATAGCGTAGGGTCTACAAACTACGGCTTCAAATCAATTTAATAGGTGCTTAGACTTGTAATGTGATAAATAGAATATCACATTCGTGTTCATTATTTATCATTTTTAATAAACTCGTTGACTAAAATGAATATGACGCTCGCCAAGGCTCGTGTCATATTATTTTAGTCAACTCGTTTATTAAAAATGATAAATAATGAACACTCATACAATATCCTCTATATATAGAGAGAGGATATTGAATGAGTTTCTTTATTCATTAGTGAATTCATTGAACCAGTTCAGTTGGATAAAATAATATGTTGCTCGCCAAGGCTCGCAACATATTATTTTTTCCAACTCGTTCAATAAATTCAACGCTGAAAACACACGAATTAATGACATAAACATAATTGACACAGAAATCCGAACGGTGTTACATTCACTTTTCCTTCGACTGTTCGGAAAACGATTCGTCATAGGTTTAGTCTAAGCGTTATTCGGTTTTATTCATCCATAGATAAAAGCACCTTTCAAGCAAAAATAAAGAAAAAGCAAAATCAATATTTTGTGAAACGATTTATCTGATACCATTACCATATTCAAACCCTAGGTTTCTATTTAATCTAAAATTGTTTTATTGGCAAAATGATCATTTGACAGTTAGTTTTGTTTTCCAAATAACGTCAAAATTGCAACATGACGTCATTGTGATGTTCCGTTTGAATTTTGATTTTTCTGAACCACTGTCAATACTAGAGCTCTATGTATCCTGATAGGCCATTCAATCTAGCCCAAAATTGGGCTTGACCTAGACAAAATTGCAAAAGTTATTATTCTATCATAATATGATCCCCATATAACTGTACTACAACATAGAACTACTAAAATTTGCTTATCGAAATATTTGGGGAAAGTTCGAAATTCAAGATGGCCGACAAAATGGCCGCCAATTGTGTACATAAACACACATTGATCAGTTATTACCGATACTATCATCATTTTCAATGATCTGCAGCCGGGTTTGCTTGACTGCTCGGTATATTATTTTTTTAAGAACACTTAAAACTCGTGATGACACAAGTTTGTCAAACTAGATTATCTATTTGTACTGTTTTAACAGTCGACATAGTAATACAGAATTTTGTTGATTAAAACAATTGTATAAATATATGCACAGTGTACCGTACGGTATTTACGTAAGTCTATATTGTGCACGTTTATGTGATGGATTAGATCTACTCTATTTGCTTTAATGATGTTTATTTTATTTTAAAATGATGGTTAAAGAATTGTAAGAATGATGATTGCGAGAAATGGCTTTTTCAGGTTTTATTTACTCTTGAAGGAGCGAATTTCTTTCGATCCTGTATTAAGTACTCATCTTCTTTAAGTACTCACTTCGCTTCTTCTTTGATGTATCTTTAACTCTTTCTCTGACAAGTTTTATCGTCTACTTTAATCCTATTACCGCCAAAATTGTCGTTTGCAATATTTTTAAAGTAAGACTTAGGGTTGTTTTGACTGAAGAAATGTCGATACGAGTGTCAAACAGTTAGGACCCTGATCAGACGCGGCGTCTGCTCAGGATACAAACTGTTTGTAAAGTCGCCTTATTGCGCCAATGGCAGTGAAATAGTTGAACGCAAATTTGACTGTTGTAGAAATCGTTATAACAGCAAATTCAGGCTAACTCTTTTTCTCATAGCTTATTTTGCAGTATTAAACACAGATGGTAGTTTAAATCAGGTTGAAAATAAAGCTCATTGCTGAACATTCTCCTTTACATTCAGCCTGTTTCAAGATACAATCTGCTAGGATATAGGAAATATCCTACGGCGTATATTTATGACTGTATAAAACTATTTCTTAGGTGGAAAGATAAATTGAAGTCGTTAATGCATATCTATAGAGTAAAGAGTGAAGGTAATAAAATATAGGGAACCAAGACAGTAGCTGTTAAGAGGATTCATTGTATCATTTTAACCGTGAAAGGTCAAGTTTTAATCATATTAAACGCCAATGGCATAGCCCAGACTTGTTTAGCAGAGCTCCAGTTAAAGTGTGTTTTTCAAAAACTAACAGTCGTATTTCTCCACCAAACCATTTGTTGTAACCACTCATTAGAATCATCTCGGATCAGTTGTCACAACTTAGGGTTAACTCTTTCGCTACCAACTGTTATCGTCTGCTTTAATCTTCTTACGCCAAAAATATCGTCTGCATTAGAAGTGTCGTCTGCAATATTATTAAAGCCAGCTCTAGGACTGTTTTGACTGTAGAAATGTCTTTACGAGTGTCAAATAGTTTGGATGCTGATCAGATGCCACATAAAGATCCAAACTGTTTGCAAAGTCGCCTTTTGTGGACGTTGTGGACAAATTATCTTTCGGAAATAACGGCAGAAAACGATGCGAGAGTATACCCTCGCATATTTTTTCAACGTTTTAACAATATAATTCTATATGATTTGATCACAAAAAGTACCGCGAGATTGCACCTTTGCAATCTCGCATCTTTTTGTGCGTTTTACTAATATTGTGAAACAGAATTCTTTTTGGCTCTAACATGATTCCGTAGTTTCTTGTCATTGTTTTGACCACGACACTCGTCTTACAAAGCGATGCATGGCGATACTACGCGATTCATAATACTACCGGTAAATCGCGCAAATGTTGCGCTATTTTCAAGTGTAGATAGTCGTATTAGTAAAATTACCCCAGTCATGTAATTATTGTGTCACGTCTGTTAAGTTTTTCTTTCAGATTTCATACATTTGTCAATTAACCTTAACAATCTGAATAAGCTAACTTGAACTCGACTAAGTTGGAAATTAAAATTGCCCAGTTGGTGTTTGGGAAAAATGATTCACATGCACAAAACTATTATTTCCTACAACTGAATAGGTTGTTTCCAAGCTCAGGATTGGACATATTGATGAGTTGTTCATGACTCTGAGCAAACTTTCTTTTTACCTGTAATTTTCGGAGGTATCACACCTCCTTCGTCAGCACTGTGAGCTAATTTGGCGGGTCACGTGACGTAGGCAAGTCACCTCTACCGAAGCGGCCTGCGATCAAATTAAAGACCAATCGGTAGCAGACAGTCTACGTGCTGACCTAGTAAAAGTGGTTAAAAAGTGTAAGATCCCTAAAAGTAATATTTCTAGTGGAGAAAGAAGGCATTAAACACACTAGCCAAGGAAAAGGAGACTGTCATACTTCCATCCGATAATGGAAGGACTACTGTAATTCTCAACCGCTCGGTGTGTGAAACTAAAATGGAATAGTTACATGGTAAGTGATAATGACACATATGAAATGCTAAAATATTACCCTACAAGATCGATGAAAAACAAACTCATTAACGTACTGAAAAGTTGGAAGAAAGATTCATCTATTTCATACAAACTATATAACAGACTCTATCCCACCTCTGAAAATGTACCAAAGTTATATGGTCTCCCCAAAATCCACAAAAAGGATGCCACACTACGACCCATAGTGTCTAGCATTGGGAGTGTGATGTACGACACAGCCAAGTACCTAGCCTCAGAAATAGGTCCCATAACAGAAAAAACAGAGCATCACATTATCAACAGCGTGGATTTTGTACAGAAAATTCAGGGGTTGGAGGTACCACCATGTCAGAAACTTGTATCGTACGATGTGCATTATTCACCAGCTTTCCCGTTGATAAAGCCTTAAGCGTTATTAAAGAAAAAATGATGAGTGATGTCACCCTCAAAGACAGATGTGAGCTCAGTGTTAAACAAGTCAGTGAACTTAACTCTGAAAACTTTGCCTCGCTAGCACATATTTCATATACCAGGGGAAGTTTTTACCAGCAGAAACAAGGAGCGGCCATGGGATCGACTGTCTCACCCATTGTAGCCAACTTATATATGGTGTTTGTTTTGGAGTTTTTTAACGCCAGGCACTGGACCAAGCGGTGAACCCTCTCTCGTTGTGGGTCAGATATGTTGACGACACCATGGCCAAAATTCATGAATACGGCATCAACCAATTCATCGAACATTTAAACTCGTTCCAGTGCAGCATAAATGGACCAACAGTGGACAAAAAACTCCTATATTGAAAGCGTTGTATGAGGAGGATGGATCGGTATCTTTACGTACAAAGTGACGAGAGCGATATTTATTTCGACGACAATACCACAACCCGCTTCAGAGTACAGCTGAAATTTCCCTTGTATTTACCTGGTGTATGGAATGTGGCCTTGGTGGAATTTCACGCTACGGCCAAGGCAAAGTCGACCGTAGAGGCGGACGAGGGTCTTTACATCTATGCTGACTACCAAGTGAGGGAGTTCCAAGTGTATATAAGGGGAGAACGCGACAACGACGTGTCACATGTAGTGAAACCCTTGCACTTGACATTTCATTTCAAGCATTATCCGTTTTGGTAGCTGATATTCGACGCTGGTGACGGGTTGCGGGGATGAAGACTTACGTGCCGGCGGATCCAGAGAAATGGGCGAGCTATTTCCAAGGTGAAAGCAGCACTTCGGGTCAAATCGAGACACACGGCTACTGCCCAGCAGTCATTCCGATTGAAGACCCAAAGCCGATGCTACCAAAAGCGGAGATAGTAAGCATCGAGGCTGTGACTCCAGGGCAACGGCAGAACGAGAGGGTGGAGATTGAACTTCGGAGAGTCGGTGCTTTGACGACACCTTCCAAAAAGAGAAAAAGAAACCAACAAGACCAACGTGGAGGATCTAGTAGTATGCTACTGAAGCGCCTCTCTGCACACGATACCTCCGGGTTTTAAGAAGCCTCCTCCTCCTCCTCCCTCTCAATCCTGCAGTGAACGTCAACATGAACACGTGCAAAATCTGTTTGAAAGACTTTAAACGACGAGATAACATGCTGCGCCTTATGAAGACTCAACACGGAAATATGCGAGAGGGAGAGAAAATCGTGTCGGCATCGGAGTCCGACCCATCTGATACGGAATCTGAGGGAGGCCGTGGAATGTCCGAGGCGGATGAGTCCAGTGATTCTGAGAGGCAGTCAGTGGAAGACCAGTATGATCCTTGGGAACGTGTGATTCAAAAGGCATTTGACAAGTGTCAAGATCAGTTTGAGGAGGAGGTGACTAAGCTGATGCAGAGGAGGAATATCGATGAAACGGAGGCCAGGAATCAGGTGTATCGAGATATGAGAAGCACCTACATAACAGCGGTTAGCCAGGTATTTACCGACAGAATGGTGTGGTTCGATGCTATTCGCAAAGCCATTAAAAAGACAGCCACTAACTTAGTGGATCTAGATGACTACAGTCCGGAGGAAGCCTGGAAAAAAGCAATCGGACAAAGGAAATATTTGTTTGACACTATCTTGGCGGAGTACTATCCACCGGAATTAGAGGGCATTGAACTGCAGGAGGATATTTGTGTCGACGAGGAACCGTTGGCTAAAAGGAATAAACGTAAAAGCTCTGTTTAGCTGGATGTACAGTGACAGACATGATAATAAAGATTTACATAGTGTTTCCACTCCATCAACTATGTGGATGAACTTACAATATTCCATGAGGACAATTTTTTTATACTATTTGAGTATGTATCATGTGAATAAAATGTAATAAATCATATAAAGTCTATTTTCGTGACACCCCTAGTCTCTCCCGACACCCCCTTCGTGTCATCTCTTTCACTCCTCAGTGTCTCCTCTTCACTCCTCCTTAACTCCTCTCCACTCCTCTTCATTCCTTCTTACCTCCTCTTCACTCCTCCTTACCTCCTCTTCACTCCTCTTCACACCTCAATTCCTCCTCTTCACTCCTCCGTGCCTCCTCTTTCCCTCTTCTGTGCCTTCTCGTCGCCTCTCTTTACGCGCTGCAGACAGACGTAAGATAAACTCGAGAGGGTACGTCCCTATAAGTAGACACAAGCTTTAATTCGAGTGGCATCGTGGCTTCCGGAAGTCTGCGAGGGTACCGGAGACAGTCGCAGACCGTTTTTATTATCTCGGGAGGGTCCTGGGAGGTGAAATGAGGTGAAAACTGGTTTGGCACCGGATCATGAAAGTCTGCGAGGGTACCGGAAACAGTCGCAGACCGGTGCATTGAACCGGTGAGGGTCCCTAGAGCCAGGAACTATGCATAACTCGATTGGCACCGGAATCCTGAAAGTCTGCTAGGGTATCGGGTACAGTCGCAGACCGGTTTAATAAACTCGAGAGGGTCCATTAAGGTCATAACTTGTCATAACTCGATTGTCACCCGAATCCTGAAATTCTGCGAGGGTGCCGGAAACAGTCGCAGACCGGTGCATTGAACCGGTGAGGGTCCCTAGAGCCAGGAACTATGCATAACTCGATTTGCACCGGAATCCTGAATGTCTGCTAGGGTATCGGGGACAGTCGCAGACCGGTTTAATAAACTCGGAAGGGTCCATAAAGGTCATAACTTGTCATTACTCGATTGGCACCAGAATCCTGAAAGTCTTCGAATGTGCCGGAGGACAGTCGCAGACCGTTTTAATGGACTCGGGAGGGTTCATAGAGGTTATAACTGGTCATAACTCGATTGGCACCGGACTCCTGGAAGTCTGCTAGGGTACCGGAGACAGTCGCAGACCGTTTAAATAGACTTATGGAGGGTCCCTAGAGGTCATAACTGGTCATAATTTGATTGGCACCGGAATCCTGAAAGTCTGCGAATGTGTCGGAGACAGTCGCACACCGTTTAAATAGACTCGGGAGGGTCCATTTTTATAAAGACCAACTTACCTTTTTTGCTGTCTCTTGTAGACGTTTCCTGAACTATCCCAAACAAATTTACAAATTCAACGTATTTCGATGTGATTCTTTCGAGAATCCTAAAGCAAATGCGCCTTTTTTCAATCTCGTGAGACCTAAATATTTAGGGTTAGGAGTAACTTAGGACACAACGCCTCACTACACACTTTAATTTAAAACATGATGAAATTCCCTTTTCATATAATTTTACCTGGCTGAATTTAATTAAATCCGTCTTTGTGCTCGCTTATCTCTTATTACGCTTCGGTGACAGTTTAATCTAAAACGTGAGGCAATAGACTTTGATGTCTAGGCATTTCATAAAAATACTAACGAGGTCGCCACGCTCCGTTCCTTTGGTGTGAGGTGATCGCTGATAAAAAAAATGCGTATATAAGTTTTCTTCATAAATTGTTGTCGGCTTAGAAAGAAAATCTGAATGGCTTGGTATAAAACGTTTGCGAGGTAAAACCTATCCTATCCCCCACCCCATTCTCTGACGGTTCTGTGACAGACCTTTCCGGTCATCTGGTCCCTGGGCTGTGCGATCCCGATTATACGGGGTTTTGAGCACAGCGCACAGCAATCAAGGCAGCTGGCGGGTACACTATACTACTCCCCCTCCCGTGTACACACCACTTCTCTCTCGAGATCACGTGACTTGCCAACGTCACGTGATCCGCCAATCTAGCTCACAGTGCTGACAAAGGTGGTACGATACATTCGAAAATAACAGATAAAAAGGAATAATTTTTCTCAGTCATGAAAAACTCATCAATATATTATTTCTTATTTTCAGTTTGAGAACAATGTCTCTGATGATAACTTTCCTCATCATGGTAGAGCTGGGAAAGTCACATATGAACCTTAACCTCACCACCACCGGACCAGCTGATGTCCAATCAGTTGTTAAGGCAGTTGTAGACAGTTATGATGCTGATAAGCCGTTTGATGTGAATTTCTTTTCCTTACTCCATCTCCTATGTCCACATTCAGTGCAATGTGACGCCGAAAAGAACATGGAGCTGAATTATAATTACCTTGAAGACCGGGTGAATGATACATTTAATTTAATTGATGGACTACCTCGAAGCAGGAATAAATCTCTGACGAAAGAAGCGAGAAACTATCTGAAATCAACCTTTAGTGATATGCATAGTTGTTGTCAGAAATGTTACTGCACAGACGACTGTAAAGAAAGGAATAACTGCTGTCCATTGATGGAAAAAATGGAAATCCTAGACACACAAGCAGTAAGACAACGCTGTATATTACCTAACATGTATGGTGGTATTAGCCGAAATGAAAAAGAAGACGAATATTTTCTAATGACAGCAGACTGTCTTAATACAAGTGTTAGTGAAGATGTAATAAGAAAATGTAAATATCCAATCATAACCTTTCCAGACGAGATGGTTCCTATGTACTCTAAATTATCTGACATTATTTATAGAAATAAGTATTGTGCTCAGTGCAACAATGAATTCGCGTTGGTCCCTTGGCAGCTCATTTTTAAAGTTGCAGCTTCATTTTCGTTATTTCGATTTCCAGATTCCTTTGAAAAACTGTACCAAATGGCCCAAAATTCTCGTATAAAGCTTGAAATGTCGATTGAAATACCGCAGGAAATTTCAGAAAGAAAAGATGAATTCCAGTGTTTTCTACGAAAACATGTTGAAAAGAGTTGTTCTGGCCAATATATTGATAAGGATCAGAGAAACTTCCTCAATTATTTATGTTCATATCATCAGTCATCATATACTAAAAAATGGTACAACAATGTATTTTGTTATTTATGCTCTGAAAATCGCATCGGCGAAAATGTGCGGGGATGTGTAGTAGACAAATCAAGATTCACAATGGACAGTTTTACAGCTGTTTTGGTGCCACGTGAGGATATACATGCTGGCTTTGTCCCCCAGAATGTTCCGTGTAGCTGTACGGAGTATTTCGACAAGACAAATGTAAGAACTTATTTTAAGCAACATCTTAAGCGGATTTAAAAGTTTTTTCTAGAAGGTAATTTGCTTCAAAATAAATTAATCAATTCGCCTTAATTCTCATCTACTTACTTAGAAAAAATGGCCTTCTTCGAATGAGAAATGCAGTTCCGTCCATTTCATTTGCAATTAACATTGAAATAAAAGGCAATACTTCGAAACATTCATTAACATTTATGTCTTATTTGATCTTGCCAAAGTGTAAGACAATAACTATCTGTATAAAAAGGTATTCGGCGTAGGTAAAGATACCTGGTTATACACTCAGAGGATCTTCTAACCGATCACTTTTTAAACTCATATTTTTCGAAACAGGAACTGGCACACTGACGTAATCAGTTTTATTTAAAATACTAGGTTGAATGTGCATTGAATCGAATTATTGAATTTTGAGTCTCTCTCTACGTTACGTCACACATCCAAGTTCGACGATTTAGGTATTTTGCACGTGCGAAACGTGTATGGGAACATTGGTAAACACGGCTTTTGTTTATTTATTGGTCATCAATCGTCCTAACAGAAAAAAATCTAACATGTCGAGAATGCGGATTGTATTCATCACAAGAACACTCGAAATGTTGTATTCAGATCCAACGTGAAAAACGTCATTACGGTTTTACCTCCTGTGTGCCCTAAAATTGTTTACATAAGCTAAATATTAAACATTAATATCTTATTTCACTAATTGCAACGCATTCCAACCTGTTTGCCAATATCTGCTTGTTTTGAGGAAATTTTGTCTAAACGGAAGTGTAGAGACTAACGTCATCAGCGCCTACAGATAAATAACTCTCGTATAGGAATCTTTCATTTTGGTCATCACGAACTCGCTCGTATGTTTCCACGCGTCTACGTTGACTTCTCGCGCATGTGTGGACCGTCGAATATGTCAAAATAACGTAACGTAACTGCGTTAACGGCATCAACGCCAATCGTTAAAATGCAAAATTTTAACTCGGCGGCTTAAAATTCACATTTTTTATTCATACATTATCATTTTACGTCGCTGAAGCCGTTAAGGGTGGCGTTCTTTAAGTATTCTGTAAATGTAAATAAGCCACTGTTGACAGCTAGTGGCATTTTTGGTATTTTACATATTGATATAATACAGACCAGGTGTTGCCTAAGTATTTTTATTTCAGTGCCAGTTGAACAATATTTCATTATATGTTCAATGTAATAATTTAATTGCTACATATGGCGCCAATGTCTTGTTGAAAGCTGGTAACCCAACAGACAAATGTCATTCATGACATTGTGACTTGTCATTTTTGGGTTAGGTTACAATTTCATTCATATTTTCCATAATTCGTGATCAATTGTGTTCAATCTTTTCTTCCTATTTTAAAACATCTTCATCTCATGGGAATGTAAATTTTGGCATCCGGATTAACTAGTTTTTAGAGTAGTACCTTTAAATGTGACTGATCGGTTAGAAGATCTTCTGAGTGTATTATTATACAGTGCTCCCTCCCTATAACGGCTTTCCCAACAACGATTCCCTCATTACAACAATGCTTATCGCTGTTCACCAATCAAGGCAAATATGTCCAGCGCTGTAACTGCTGCAATATCGTCTGTTTGTGACGCGTGTCTGGTACCCGCTTCAGTTTAAGTACAAATCGGCCGTGGTATATAATAATTAGAATAGCATTTGGTGAAAGAACTATGTTGACGCGTGCCATTAGCATTGGAATACAGTGAAACCTCTCTAAACCGGACATGTGTGGGGACAACAAAAACATCCGGTTTAGAGGGGTTTCCGATTTAGAGGGGTTTTAACCCATAGCTTGTTTCTAGTATGGAAGGTAGCTGACCACTTAAAGCAGGTTGAAAGTAAAGCAGAATGCGCCTTAAGGCGCATTCTGCTTTACTTTCAACCTGCTTTATGTGATCATCTGCTAGAATATAGAAAATATTTCTGATGATATAATTTTTTATTATTTATTATGTTCATGAATGTATTTTCTTCAGTGAAGGAATAAATCAAAGGCGTAAAAATGCGTGGGAAATGGGGTCAAAGTTTTTGTCCGGTTTAGAGAGAATTCCGGTATTTAGAGGTTCCAGTTTAGAGGGGTTTTACTGTATTGAGTAAAGCAGTATCGGTAAAGCAGATTAAGGTAGCAAGTTTCTGATGCCATTGTGTGGTTTACTGAACACCGTAACTGCAATTTATAGGTTACAAAAGAAAATATTAAAAACAAAATGTGCACTCGAATTCACTTCCCATGGTTGATATGTCTACATGTGCATTTACACAAGTGTAAAAACGTTAAAACGCGGCCCAACAAACTGTGATTATATGGTAACTTCAATAAAGTAGCTGTTCATTAGATCCCGTTAATGACCGTTATTTAGAATTCAGGCGAACTAGCACATACTAATTCGTTAAAACTGTTATAACTACTACATAATATACACAACAGTCATCATCAATAGTTGGACCCCTATCGCCTCGTCCAAATATGGATGATGACTGCTGTGTATTCGTCTAATCGACTTCAGTAATATACATTTTCTAAACACTGTTAAATAACCTCACAATGTTTAACCCTTTCACTGCCATAGGAGACTATGTTTGGATCCTGATCAGACGTCGTGTAACGTGCATCTTACCAGAATTCAATTGTTGTCGCACTTGTATCAACATTTCCTAAATCTAAAGTTCAAGAATTTGGACTTGGCATAAAATTGTTAGCGTCACATTTAAGCACACGATATTTTGTCTACGAAAAAGAGAAAGAGAATAGTGAAATTAGGCCGTGGTAAGGCTAATGTGTTTTATCCTGTCACGTGCCTATTTTCCTGATGGATAAAGGGATGACAGATAAACTTTGCTTTATTATGCTAGTTGGTCACATGACCGATGTTATTATGTCAGTTGGTCACATGATCTGAAGCCGGAACTATTTATTCCCACCGAGACGCTTATTTTTCCCGCTGTAAGGAAAGGTATTCTAAAACTCTTTCAACAGAATCCGACGTGTAACAACGTTTATTCGAACTATTCGATGCAATCAAAGCGTTATATAGAGTACGCTCCACCAGAAGCTTGCTTAGATACTTCTGTAATTGTCCACCTTTTAGATTGTCTAAGTGAAAAACAATACATTTTTAAAGGTTCTTTTATTTTTTTAACGTAACTAGGTTGTGACGTCACTGACGTCATCTATATAATAGCGCGCTTTCCTAGAGTAACATAGTTCTTTAGTCTAGAAGGCGCTTATATAAAGGAAAGGGTTAACAGTAATATTATCTACTTCTTTGGTGGTAATCAAATGCCAATAAAACTTTAGAATCTTATCCACTGCCCTATAATCTGTTTAATAATATGAATACTTTTTAACATGAAAACGGGCTGAAAGTGAAGTGGAGTGCAATGTAATTTGCACTCTGCTTTACTTACAGCTTTTAGCCAGGATATAATATACATAATATGTCCATAGTCAAGAATACATATAAAATATATATATAAAAAAGGGCGGAAAGGGAAATGGAAGGTAACATAACTTGCTTTCTGCTTTACTTTTCAATCTACAGCAAGACTTATACTCACACATCTGGTTTTAAGAAAATAATTTCTACCGAACACATCCAAGACTAGAACCAGTACTTATCATTTCTCACATCAAGAAGACAATTAAATCAAAATTTAAAATATAAATGAAAAAGAAACATATGTGGGGCAGTGGCTATGGATACTCATCTCTCATACTTCTGTATATGTTTGTTTCTGTTTGTGTCATTTATGTTGCATGTGAAGTACTTTATATAAAATTGTACAAGATATAGCACACACCAAAGCTGTACGGTGTGTTGAGGATGGCGTTTCCCCGACCTCGACACACCTATTACGGGTATAATAAAGTATTTATAAAAAAAAAATAAAAAAAATAATATATAAAGTAAATTTTACTGTAAAGATTTCTTATATATGATAAAGTGTTATGCATATTCTTGTAATAAATGAATGAAACGTAAGAACCCCCCCCCCCAAAAAAAAAAACATAGTTCTTTAGTGAGAATCTTATCTAGACCAAAAATGATTCTAGCTTTTAAAAAAAGCATTCTCTATTTATTTTACTATTGTGACAAGGATAAATAGAATATTTGGTGACTAGCTTTGAATGAGAAATGTTATCTGGCTCGGCTTCTGAAAATATCAGGTTCGCCTGCGGCTCACCAGATATATTCATCCGCCTTGTCAGATAACATTTCTCATTCAAAGCTAGTCACCAAATATTCTCTATTTATACGAATGTGATAATTGCTATGAAATGGAAACAAGGTACAGAGATACTTCTTACTATTTAGTTTTAATTTTCAGGCCACGTGTCGACCGATTTTATGTCCTCCGGGGAAAACCTATCTCCAATGTTCCTGTGAGCCTTTCCTAGCAAACATGACTGGATTGGTAGTCAAGATATTTCTGGCTGTTCGTCCAATGACAACGTCTAGCCATGTAATGGAAATGTTCAACGACAAAGATGCAGATATGTTCGTCAAAAGAGTCCAGAGAGGAATTAACACTCTCTTCAGAAATCACTGGGGACCAATGGAGTTACATCATATAGTCATGTATAGGGAGACTTCACTTATAGACCGTAGCCGTTTGAAATTCCACAATCTTTTGATTATGAGATCCAAACTTGCCACTGACAACATAAACATAATGAGTAATATTTATGATCTCCTTTATTCTGGAATGAAAATATCTATTCTTAAAACACCCATGCTTATTTCGTTAGGAAAAATGGTCAAAACGCTTTGCGCAAATGATAATGGTGTAGCTGCAGGCGATTATTCTTCTGAAGACAGCAATGAATTTATCTTTTTTAGGCTCTACGGTAGGAAATGCATAGATCCTTTATATAAAGGATTCAACCTGAGAGATATGCTGTACTACCAAACTTTGAATAAACTTTTGTCCTGCAAACGTGTTACACTCTATACGGAAGAAAGTTCCATGTTAGCGAATTTGTCGTTGGCTTTAGGTTACAGGCCCGATGACCTAGATTTCGTTTATGAGAGGTCAAATCAGCAAATATGTTTTGATGATTTCGTGAATATATTTCATCCACCCCAATCGGCAGCATTTCAAAGTAGCCAATGCCGTTTAAACGCTCTAGGAATTACTGTTTTGATGAGTATTCATCTATTAATGTTTTAACACTGAGCTCATTGTTTACTTTGATTTGTTTATTAACCCTTTCATGGTCAACTTATTTGGGAGATTTTACCCCTTCGCCGCTTTGTTGTCCCCTGCTTCAGTATTGTTGTGTTGTCTGCAGAACATGTTTCAAAGTTAGATTTAAGGTTGTATGACTTAAAAAATGTCGATAAGACTTTCAAACAGTTTGGGCCTCGATCAGACGCCGAGTCACGCGGCGTCTGATCAGGACCCAAACTGTTTGCAAACGCGCTTTGAGGCGTCATCGGGATTGAAAGGGTGAATACAAAAGATCGAACACTAAATAATCAAGAAGCCAATTCTCGTAGCTGCAGGCGATTATTCTTCCGACGAGAGCAATGAATTTGCCTTTTTTAGGCTTTACGGTAGGAAATGCAAATATCCCTTAGATAATTTAGGGTTTAACCTGAGAGGGATGCCATACTACCAAACTTTGAATAAACTTTTGTTCTGCAAGTGTGTAACACTCTATACGGAAGAAAGGTCCATGCTAGCGAATTTGTCGTTGGCATTAGGTTACAGGCCCGATGACCTAGATTTCGTTTTTTAAGAATTTAATAACTGAGCTCATTGTTTACTTTGATTTTTTATTAACCCTTTCATGATTAACTTATTCGGGTGATGTTTACCCCTTCTCCGCTTTATTGCCGTCTGCTTCAGTATTGTTGTCTGCAGAACAAGTTTCAAATTTAAGGTTGTATGACTTAAAAAATGTCGATAAGACTTTCAAACAGTTTGGGCCCTGATCAGACGCCGCGTGACGTGGCGTCTAACCAGGACCCACATCGTTTGAAAACGCGCTTTGTGGCGTCATCGAGATTGAAAGGGTTATTACAAAAGATCGAACACTAAATAATCAAGAAACCAATTCTCGTGAAATCCTGAGCTCTTCATAATCAAATCGAGCGAAATTTGAATTGCTTTACTCTCTGATTTGCTGAAAAAGTATGTCAAAGGCTAAATCATATTTTGTATTAGCCCAGCAAAACGAAACTCAGATTGGTTATGTGAGAAAAAGAATCTGTCACTCATCGATGTTTAAGACAAGTTGTTCTCAAACTCGTCTATAATAGAAAATAGAAACGTTATTAAGCTGGCCAAGGCTTGCTTAATAACATTTCAATTATAGACTCGTTTGAGATCAGCTTGTCTTAAACATCGACGCATGACAGATCCTATATGTATCAATTATAAACATATAGTGATTATGTTGTTCTTATCTAGTATCAGTGCTGTATTTGTTTCAGTTATGTGATTTGTGGAGAGGAAATAAATTGTTGCATCATAATATTGATTACGTTGTTCATAGTCAGCAGCCTTTTCACGATGTTGGCTATAATTGGGTATTCGTATCAGTAAAATTGGTAATAAATCACTCGTTTCTTGTTCAATATTATTGAAAATTGGTATTTTAGACGAACTGGGTGTGGTGGGCGTCGGTAGTACGAATAATGACAAATTAGCTACTATTTGGTTGCTTAGAAGGCAAAACCATGCCGGAACCCTTGTTTCTCGGATCACTGTCCAACGGGACAAACGCTCTCAAGCTTACAAAAACAGTTTATATGTAGAAATACCATGTTCGATGAATAGTAAAAAGAATTCCCCGAAGCATGACATTCGTACGTTTTTTAGTTTTAGGGTTAAAGTCAGTTTAATAGTGAAAATAGGTAAACACCACTCACCGTTCTCTATTTCGATGGCTCAGCGCAAAACTAGGCTAACTCACTATTTTGGCAAAAATGTTTTTTTAAAAAATTCTCAAGACTTATTACATTCCCCATCATCCCACAAAATATTGTGCTTATACATGTATTCCCAGTATTTTCAAAAATTTTGCATTTTTTATAAATTATGCTTAGTCTAAATGGTAACTTCTTAAGTGCAAAACTATGTCTAAGTGGAGATAGCTAGAGTTTTGCTCTCAACATTTGATAAATTGAAAACTATTGTCAGTGCAAAAGGTGTGCCAACTTGACTTAGACATAGGTTTGCACTGAAATAATAACGAAAATGTAGTGGTTTACAACCAAAATTTGAAAGTTACAAAATTACAAGAATAGTATTCGAGCTTAAAAAGTGAGTAAAATTTGCTTTTTTTTTTGTTCTAGTTTGATACACATTTATTTTTATGAAGCTTCTTGACAATAGAATAAGAACTATTTTGGGAAGGTAAAAAAGCACATGTAATTCAAATGTGGGTGGGGTAAAAATTCTTTTAACTTAATTATTATAACTTTCTTAACAATAGATTAAATAATGTAGAATAAGTGAAAATTATTAAATGGCGGCTATGTGATCATTGTTTGCTTATTATTAAAGGTTTTTGAAAAGTTTTTGATTTTGGTTTTGAGTTCTGATGCGGATGATTAACCATGAGACTGAAGGTCTGAGTTAAAGTTTTAACTCACATCAGAATGAAACTATACTTTACCTTCCACCTTTTGTTGAGACATCAATTTATCATGACTGTGCCTGTATAAAATATAATTTAATTAACCCATTACCTCATAAGCTATATTTAGAAGTGTTATTTATTGAAAATTTCATATTGATACATCAGCTAAGAAATATGATATATCCACAGCAAGCTAAATCTATTTTGAATTATATCATGATGTAATAGGAGGAAATGCATTGTATTTCAATTAAAAAAAGGCCAAAGGCCATAACTTTGTTTTATTTTTGTAAACTACAGCACTCGCAAGCAAAACAAAAGTGCACATTTAACCGAAACCCCGTTTGAGAAACATTGATCATGGTTGAGGTAGGGTGTCCTGGTCTCAGTTTCCAGGTTACAGATGACTACTCTGCTTGCTAGTAGCTCTGGATGTTGATAACAGTGGCCTGCTTGTCTAATTCTACAGTGAGCTATTTTGTCAGTCACTCTTGAGGCTTCCTGGTATAGGTCATTATTGTTGATATGGTAATTTAGTTCGATGTTTAGGGCTTGTCTCAGCATCCTGGTGTAGCAGCCATAAAGGGACCTCTGAAGATCTGAGGTTAGTGTCCCAACACTCTGAACCGTACCATAAAACTGACCAAACTGTAGCAAAGAAGAAACCATGCTATGTTTCTCTCAACATTCTTGACGTCCAAACTGTCTTCATTGCATGGAGGACTTTCCAGGCTATGGCTTTTACATTATTTATAATTCCTTATCTGTGGTGCTTACCCATGACCCCAGGCATTTAAAACATGTGACCTCTTTGAGTGTTCGAGTGTTCAGCCCCATATGGTAGTTAAAGAAGGGTGGCTTATCTTTAGTAAGCATTAGTTCTACTTTAGAGCACGCCTTCTCAATTCCAACTAGAAGATTCTGTGCTGTCATGTATTGTTTGAGAGGAGAGCAATGTTATATGCAAAATCAAAATCAATGAGCACAATTAACTTTTGGAGATCTGGAAGATGTCCTTATTTGGATGGCCAATTGACTGTTCAGTCTCTTTTCCATGGCTTGCCAGACTTACAGTGTAGTCCAGCACAATGAAAAAGAGGTAAGGTACTAGAGTGTCCCCCTGTAGCACTTCTGATGAGACGTCAAACTCTTTACATCAATGGTTACAATCTTGGTTCGGGTGTTGGTGTACAAAAAAAGCCGATATCTTGACTCCCTCATTGAGCCTTATTGAAAGGATCTGTGCAACTGTTGTGACTTTTATTGGAAGCCATTCTGAGTGTTCCTTAAGTGGAGGTCTATGACAGAGTACTGCAGGACAGGTTGATTCCTCTATTATTGTCTGGCTTGGAAAGGTCACCCAATTTGGGTATTGGAATGATGTTGGACAGGGCCCGCTATCTAGGATTACCACCTACCAACAATGTTACACACATCGAGAACTAGGTCATCCATATCACAGTTCTTTATTACCTCTGGTGGTATGTTGTCAGGTCCTGTCTGAGCTCTGTCCCTGCTGGAGTGAGGCTTTCATGTAGCTGTATTCATTGGCTGTGAAGGGCCCATCATAAATATTGAGGACAGAAGGTACCGGTATTTCTTCTTCTGGATTTTTCACTGTAGGGTTGCCTCAAAGAAGATTACTGACGTGAGTTTCCCCTAGTCACTTTAGTCTCTCTTTCTTCAGGGCTATTTGCCCCTCCTTAGATCTTTTCCTCTCAGTTCATCTCATTAATGAACTTCCAGGATTCAGAATTATTTCAAATTATCACGTGCTAGTTCCACTATTCTGGGTCCTTTCTCTCAGTTCCACACTCTACATTCCTTAAGCTCATAGCAGCTTTTAGTTTCTCTTTTAAGATTGAAAGCTTAGTTTCGTTCTTTTCCTTTTTTCTTGGGCATTGACAGTGTCGGGATGCTTGGTGCATTAAGATGCTTTAATGCACCCATGCCATCATTGCTGCTGTATTTGCCGTGATTAGGTTCTTGTAGGAGTCTAAGGTCTGCTGGACTAAGTGCTCTGAATTGATTCCTAACTTCCAGAGTGTATTGTCTTTGCAATGGAACGCAATTATGGGTCTACGAACTTCGTACGAACTTCTTACGATAATCAAAGCTCTGAAAGTGCTGAAGGCTTGGGGATTGCAGTTGTGTGGTGGTGAGTGGAAGTGAAAGATATTTGCATAAAAATGTGTAAAATTGTTAATTGATTTATTTATGATGAGGATATGGTATGTAGTTGTAAAAGCTGGAGTGTGAACAAAAGTAAGTGTGGGCATAGACGAACAAAAAATTAATTTTTAAAGCCTGAAGCTTCTATTTAAAGGACAGTATAATCGCGTGAGCATTTATCAGCATTAGCCGGATCAATATATGACGTGGTTTATGTTGAAGTGACATAAACTTAAAAGGCCAGCATATTAGTTTTGGTCCATTGTTTCCTGTCTAGGGTATTGAAGAAATGGCCAGCAGTGTAGACTGTGCGGGTCTATTGTTGGTGGATGTGAATGACAAATCTTAATTATGGGGCTCAGTTTCATTTACTGAACCTGTTGGTTAAAGTGGTAGGTTGTTTGCCAATGGCTGGAAACATCAATTTTGCTAAATCGTTAATGAAAACAACACTGAAAACACACTCATTTTATACCCTTTAAAGCTGGATGGAAGAAATGTTCCATCTGGCATCAATGTGCTTTATCACATCAAAATGTAACAAGAGTTGTCAGAGAGACAACAAAGTTCGCCATCGGCACATTTAGAAACTTAAAAGCACACTCAAGGTCACCGAGGTCAAGCTTTTTGCCTGCATGGAAAGGTCTTGTCAATATACACATGAAAATTAAATATGAAGTTACACCTCAAGGGACATAAGAAATATAAACGTGTTTTTAAACCTAAACACAGATTTCAGATCCTTAAACCCTGGATCTAAGTTCAAGGTCAAGGTCACAGGGGTCCAAATTTGTCTGTGCATGGAAAGGTCTTGTCCATATACACACACATACTAGCTATGAAAGCAAAACCTCAAGGGACATAGAAGTTATCGGCATTTTTCAAAACCTAAACACAGATTTCGAAACCTAAAGGCGGATCCTAAGATCAAGGTCAAGGTCACAGGGGTCCACATTTTTCTGTGCATGGAAAGGTCTTGTCCATATACACACACATACCAACTATGAAAGCAATACCTCAAGAGACATAGAAGTTATAGGCATTTTTTGAAACCTAAACACAGATTTCGAAACCTAAACGCGAACCCTAAGTTCAAGGTCAAGGTCACAGGGGTCCAAATTTTTCTGTGCATGGAAAGGTCTTGTCCATATACACACATATACTAACTATGAAAGCAATACCTGAAGGGACATAGAAGTTATAGGCATTTTTCTAAACCTAAACACAGATTTCGAAACCTTAACGCGGGCCCTAAGTTCAAGGTCAAGGGGGTCCAAATTTTTCTGTGCATGGAAAGGTCTTGTCCATATACACACACATACCAACTATGAAAGCAATACCTCAAGAGACATAGAAGTTAAAGGCATTTTTCAAAACCTAAACACAGATTTCGAAACCTAAAGGCGGATCCTAAGATCAAGGTCAAGGTCACAGGGGTCCAAATTTTTCTGTGCATGGAAAGGTCTTGTCCATATACACACACATACCAACTATGAAAGCAATACCTGAAGGGACAAAGAAGTAATAGGCATTTTCGAAACCTAAACACAAATTTCGAAACCTAAACGCGGGCCCTTAGTTCAAGATCAAGGTCACAGGGGTCCAAATGTTTCTGTGCATGGAAAGTTCTTGTCCATATACACACATATACCAAGTAAAACAGAATGAGCCTGAAGGTACAGTGAGCCTTTTGTACATGTGCTTTTTGTAGCCTGCTTTAAAGGAAATGCCAGCTGGTTATAAACAATTTCTAAATGGAAGATATTGAAATAAAATCGCCTTCTGTGTTTGAATTTTTGAAAAATAATAAAAAATGAAGTAGTTAGGGCCGTTTAAACGATGTGATATATGACTGTTCAAGCGACCATGGGGGCCGCCATTTTATTTACCTGTGTGACGTAATTTATCCCTTCCGGTTATAGCGATTCTAACCGGGAATACCGTAAAGTGCGAGGAATTTACATCGATAACATTAATAAACTGAAATACTGAGAAAATTTGGAAATATGGAGGAAAGAAACAACACTGTAGGACTTCAGTATTACGATTTCAATCCTCAATTATCAGAGTACATGTATGTAATATTAGAAGATAGAGACTACGACGGGTCGGGCGAAGAGGAAGCGCATTCGCCGGACGAGTTTGCGACTGCAATACTTGTGTTCTAGCCCATTAACTCATAAGCGATAAACAATTATCAATGCTTATCTCAATACAAGCTAGTGGATTAAAGTGTGTCAAAATGAGTCAGTATGAGGCTATTGCTCAATGAGTCAATATGAGTCAGTATGGCTTAATGGGTTAACCTACAAAGGAGGATAATACTTGCTGCAGAACAAATGAACTGACGATTGGGTGTCTTGGTGACAGGGGTGCATAGCAGAACATCAAAATTTCTAGCTATTAGTGCTTAATCTAGCCATACTTGAGGTGGCGTATATACAGATTATGGCCTTGAAAGAAAATCGGGGTCGGGCACCGGATACTCTTGATAATAAGTATAAGTTTAAGATTTGCATACTGGTTGTGAATAAAGGCATCGAAGCCCTGTGGCTTTCGAAAGGAGTCTCTCCGATATATTTAGTCTTATCTGCTAATATTTCTGTAAACATTAATCATAAACATCGGCTCCAGGATATTTTTCGGTTTTTTTACTGGCTAAGACTAAAGCACAATCATATAAAGACGACAATGCATGTGCCGATTTTATAACATCCAGTATAAAACGGATGAGGCATTACATTTTTATTTAATAAAATATTTAGGGAGATCAAATATTTTCCTGGTCTGGTATGAATTTTCCGGGACGTTTAACATCGGTTCTGCTCCTCAATCGGACATATAATTTTAGAAAATAAACCATTTATTGACTCACGGAGTAATCTGTTCTTACTCCATGATTGACTGTTATATATGCTTGTATAATACAACAATTTTATAGTAACTGTACTTTATTTGGTGACACAGTGGACTTTTGTAAGGAAATTAATTGATATAATTATAAGATTGATACAATGAACCTCTGTTTGTTTTTATACTGCTTTACACCCCTTTTGGGTAATACTATACTTATGAGGTGCACCTGAGGGACTGAACCTGGCCAGTCACTTTATCCCCACACCGATGAACCATTCGTAATGCTAACCTAAAATCCTAAGCGCCAAGCAGGGAAGCCATCACTTCTAAACTTTATATGCCCTTCTTCAGACTGGGCGTATTATTAAGTCATTGGTGTGACACGGCTGGGGATTGAACCAACAAGTGGACTCCCAACCACTGAGCTACACAGCTGCAGGGTCTATATAAAAAATTTAAGTGACTGAAAACCAAATACCCTTCAAAACATCTTGTAAATAGGTACATGTATATATTAATGAGAATAGAATTAATGATAAAAATTACATAAAAGCATGCTTGTACAGCTGCTTAAAGGCCGTACAAGTCTAGTCTCATCAATGAACCCCTGTGACGACAAGTTAACTTTTGATGGGTGTCATCCTCAGGGTCTCATGGCAATAGGCCAAAAACGGGGAGGAAAATAAGTTTTGCCTCATTTCTTAAACTCTCAGATTGAGTCACATTTACTAGTTAAAATCACACAATTATTGCTTAAAGTCATTTTGAAAACAATTTCTGACCTCAAATCAAGCTTCAGGTTGCTATTCATCTAATTTTAACTTTTCAAAATACTCGAGCAGCGGTTGTTTTTATGTTGTTCACATGGCAGCTAGTACACTGGTTGGAAACGTACACTGGATAATGCTATAAAATGAGCCGTATTTCGACACAACGGTGGTGACTATTATGTTTGGGATGTATAGACTTAACACAGCACGTGTGTACAAGTTGATATATCGTTTATTCGTGGAGTTTTCTAATCAGTGTTACGGCATGGCTTTTAATTAGCTAGTAACGGTGTAACGGTGAACGTAATAATCACTTCAGCGTAAGATTCACTTGCTGAACATTACACTCCTCTCAACCTTGAACAAAACTTCCCATGTTTCTGAAGAAGTAATTATTTATAAAATGTTTTGGAAGCTTGTTCAAGATTTATCTTTATGTAACTAAGAAGATTCTAAACACAGAAAATATAAAAGATAAACTTTAAACTCAAATTGTTATTCTAGCTATTCAATGTTAACAACATCTAAACAATTGTAAAGCAATATTTAAACAAGTGTCAAATGGTATTTAAACAAGTGTCAAATGGTATCTAAACAAGTGTCAAACGGTATCTTAACAGGTGTTAAACAGTAATTAAACAAAACAGTATCTAAAAGGAACAGACTAGATGTGTATGACTAGGTACAGTATTCATGACTAGAACAGATCTAAATAAACTCAGTAAAACATTAGAATGTCTCAGTTTACAATAAACCCATTGTATATCAGTTTACAACAAAATCATTGTATTTCCGAGGCATCCCTGCATTGCGAGACGGGTTTCTCCTAGGACCTGCAGCTGCTGGGCTTGGACTAGAAGACTGAAAAGGTTCTGAGATACAGTGGAGAATCTGTTATTCTTTCCCGATAAACGCGTTTACGCTAAAACTATTTTTTCTTTTACAAACAGTTTGGAGCCAGATCAGACGCCGGGTAACCCGGCGTCTGATCAGGCTCCAAACTGTTTGCCACCAAGATAAACATGAAATATCAGAATTGTCCAAAAGTTGTTCTTTTCTACGTTTTAGTGTTTTGCGTTTGCGTACGTTTGCGTTTAAACGGGAAAGAATAACAGATTCTCCACTGTAGAAGGATTGCAGAGATCATGTGAACTCTTGACTAGGAGTAGGAGTAGATGACTGAATAGGACCAGAGCCATGTAAAACTGGCTTATCTTCCTTGTCATCTGACTCACTTTCTTCCTCAAGTTTAAGAAGTGGGTCAATATTGACCGGTCTGAAATGGGAAAAATTGCGGGTAACGCAATGACCATTGCGCTCCGCAGTGACCATACTTCCATGTTTTTGTACAACCATGTATGGGTCAGGGTTGTAAGGTGGTGTTAGCTTATTTACCTTACGCTGTTTAAGCAAAACATGGGAGCCTGGAATAAGAGAGGATGGCTGAACACGCCTCCTTTTATCAGCATATTCCTTCATTCGACATTTACCGATTTCATCATTCTGACGCATGCGGGCTGATACAGGGATGGACTCTGTTTTGGGAATGTGAGGAATCCCTATGTTCATCTTCCTGCCTGTAAGAGCTTCAAATGGAGACACATGAGTGGTACTATGGGGAGTAGCTCTGTAATGCACGAGAAAGCTATCAATCTCAGCTTTCAAATTACGGTTGCCTGCGACAGAAGCTCGGACGAATTTGTTGAGAGTGCCCATGAACCTTTCAACTCCACCATTAGCTTCAGGCCATAAAGAAGTGATCCTTCTGTGCTTGAAACCACAAACTTTGGCAAAGTCTGAAAATTCTTGTCCTTGAAAAGGGGGGCCATTATCTGTTTTCACAACAGTTGGGAATCCTTGTCTAGCAAAGATTGAGCTGAGTCTGGGGATTACAACCTTTCCTGAGGTAGAAGAAACAATTTCAACTTCTGGAAACCGGCTATGTTCATCTAGTACCACAAGAATGTACTGACCGGATGGAAACGGTCCAGCAAAGTCTATAGCAATCTCAGACTAAGGTTCAGGGGGTAACGGGGTTGGGCAAATTGGTTCACGCTTTGTTGAACCAGGATAAGATGCCTGACATGGTATACATGCTTTGATGGTTTCCTCGACCATTCTGTCAATGCCCGGGAACCATACCTTCTCTCTAATGAGCTGTTTAGTCTTGACAATACCCTGAAGAGTGTTATGAGCTATGTCTACAACTCTTTCCTGCAACGAAGAAGGAATAACTAATCTATGATCCCTGAGTACAACACCATCATAGACTGCAAACTCGTCTTTGAAATGAGAGTAAGAAGATAGATCAGGATCACACCACCACTTGCCTGTCTGAACTGCAACCATTACCTTTTGGAGAGCCTGATCTGCTACTGTTGCCTTTTGAACCTCATCGAAAGACATTGCCTTTGGGACGGCATGCTGGCTTATAAAAGCAACAAATGCTTCAGCAGCATTGTCTCTAATAGGCTTCTCATGGGGATGCCTGCTCATGTAGTCTGCTGGGTTTAGATCATCTTTACCCGGCCTATACTCAAGAGTGAACTGGTACGGCATGAGACGAAGTCGCCAACGCTCCATACGTGCAGAGGCGGGATTCTGACTGTGCACAATACCAAGAAGAGGTTTGTGGTCAGTGACCACCTTGAACTCAGACGCAAAAAGATACAAATGGAAATGTTCAACGCCATATACCACTGCAAGCATTTCTCTGTCTGTTTGTGAGTATCTCTGTTCCACAACTGTGAGAGCTCGACTAGCGTAACAGACCACTTTGCCTTCCTGGGATAATATGGCTGCAACGCCAACAGGGGATGCATCTACTAAGACCTCAATGGACTTGTTCTGGTCAAAGTAAACCATTACATGTGCACTGGAAAGTGCAGCTTTGAGATTGTCGAAGGCAGTTTGTTCATCTCGGGACCAGATGAATGAGGTGTCCTGCCGTGTCAAGCGTCTCAATGGCTCTGTCAGGGTGGCGTAATGAGGAATGTACCTTGCCACGTACTGCGTCATTCCAAGAAAAGACCTTACCTCTGCAGGGTTCTTGGGAGCAGTTCGGCCGACTATGGTCTTGATCTTCTCTGGATCTGCAGAGACTCCAAGACTACTGAAAACATTACCATAGAATGTCACTTTGTCAGTAACGGTGTAACGGTGAACGTAATAATCACTTCAGTGTAAGATTCACTTGCTGAACATTACAGTGACCATTGTCTCAATCCTGAGACAATGGGATGACGCATCTGATAAAGCTTACGCGGGGCTATAAACCTCAGCAGAAACAACAATAACAACGGTGGCAAAACGAAAGAAACGTTTCCCCCAGTGTAGTACACACTGTACACAGAGATGATGCACACTGGATTACATCTCTGGATTAAAAGTCAAATTAAGTATTTTAAAGATTTTTTTTTGGTACCAGGTTGGTGTATTTTAAGTTGAGATCAGTTTATTTTCCCAAATTCGGCCGAAATTTGCGTTTGAATTTCCCAAAATGTAAGGCTCAGGCCCCTTCCCAATTTTTGGAGAAAAAAAGCCCTGGACCGACTCAAAATGGTACGAACCCTCAAGGCGGCGCAAACAGCTAGCTGACAAATACCGCTAATCCGTTTGAACAAGTAAGAATAATAAAATGTCCATATGACTATGAACAAAAACCAAAACTATCTGAAAATGCAAACTTACTTCATGATTGGGGCTAGTAAGGAGCCTACAAGACAAAGTTTTTTCTTAGATTCTACAACGTGACATTTTATGAAGAGTATTCGGCAATAACCCATATTAGCGAAATGGGCAAGCTATTATTTTGAATGTGGAGGAATGGAACTTACTCGGCACACAAAAGATGTCATCTGCAAGCAATATTAATATTATAGATATTAAACTAAACTAATAATCACCAGTGTGTCTCTTAAGTATATTTTATAATTAATCAACACTTGTTTTAATGAACGCAGTTAATGCGCAGGTATAACAACAATAATAATAATTAATGCCGTGACTGACCCTCGGCAGTGAATATATAGATCTGGATAGGAAGTGATGCCAGAACTAGAGGTGCCGGTCTATACCAGGAGTGGATCGTTAACAACCCGGTCTACGCTAATTCCTTTTTCCCGAGAACCATCGTCTGCTGGAACTAGTTGCACGCAACTGTCACCGCTACGGAATCCCTTGTAGTGTTCCACCAGCGGCTGACAGCAACATACTAGCCTACCATACATTGTAAATAGTTTTAAACCAAGATTTTAACTCGATCCGACTCACCATGTACATAAGCGCACATAACCTCTATACTTTCCGGAAGGATACCCGGCTCATAACTGGAAGAAGAAGTAGATCTAAATCTATGTATTAACTGTTAACCATTGTCTCTATGTACATTTGGTGGAGATATTTGTTACAGATTTACTACCAATAGAATGCTTCATCTATAGGTAATGCACTGAAAATGCACCAATATAACATGATCAGGTCGTTTGGGGTATTCAGAAGTACCCTAGTGTAGACGGTACACTGTCAAAACTCAAAAGTGCTTTGAGAAAGCCTAGCGGGACCCCGTATGACAGAATTTTTAACCATGGTTTCAATGTACATTTATTTCTTATTGAGATATTTGTTACAGATTTACTACCTATAGCATGCTCCAGCTGTAGGTGCTATAGGTAATGCACTGAAAATGCACCAATATTACATGATCGCGTAAAAGCCAGTAATGGTTATGTGACGTATATCATTCAGATCGGATCGTTTGTGTGACTATTGAGGTCAAAAAGACTATCCTGGTAGTATTGCGATAGTTCAAATAGAATCTAGTAATACTATCACGATAGTTGTTATAATAACTATTTTCTTATAAATAGAGGCTTCTTTAGCTAGCTTCGAAACCATGTTCTGAAGGAAGTTTTCAGACGTTTTCGTTGTGTTCGCTATTGCCACAGACGGGTGTTTGCGAGTCATGTGATTGATTAAATTGGATGTGTTTCCACTAAGTTTTGTATTACAGTTTCTACATGCAACTTTTGTTTGATCCACTGTGTCGTTTTGCTTGACGAGGCCAAAGTGCCGGTGTAACGAAGTATTTTGAACCCCATCGCAAAAAGACCCCCGGTCATAATTCGACGACGTGGAATGACCCCCGGTAATTTTTCGATATCGTACAATGACCCCCGGTCATAATTCGACGTCGAAATTTGACCCCCCGGTCATAGTACTATGACTCCCCTCATGAAGTATTTTGACCCCTCCTGAAATATATCGACCCCCATCGAATAGTGACCCCTACCCTCTCCAGCAATTAAGCGACACAGTTTAACCAATTGGACCCTAGCGACGAGTATATAAGATATTTACAAACAGTGTTCATGTTAATAGTACACTTGTCCTTTGTAAACAGTGTAGACCCAAGTCAGACTTTACCCACAGGAGCCCTCTGATATGTGTCAGTTTTGAAATGTATTGTATAAAACAACTCTAGCTAGTCGAAAATTGACTTGACATAACTAGAAAACTTGAATTGTTCACTTACATTTTCAGGTGTGAATGAGTGAAAAGATACATAAAATTTAGATAATAAACAAGTTAAAATTCAGACGTGATAAGCACGCCACGGAAACGTACAGTATACTAAATGCTGTTCCCAAGGGTGCGTATATGTTGATGCTGATGGTAGGGATTACCCGATCTCTTTGATACAAGCTGGTTGCGGGTCTGAGGTATAATTCGTGAACAGCTTATTTATAAATAAGTTAAGGGTGTAATTCAGCCATGGAGTATGCAGGTCGGTGGGGCGGGGGCAGGCAGGGTGTGAATTACTTGAGAAAGTTATAAATTACTTTACAAGTTTACAATCACATTGCTAAAGAATGCATTATATTACAATTACCATTACGCAACATTTACATAAAATTTTGTAATGCATTAAATTACAACAACATTGGCAAAGTAATGCATTACATCGTACATTACAGTCCAACACATTACTAAAAAAAGACTAATAAGCATATCATATATAACTGATAGGTTATCATTTACAAGTTATTTGTCAACTACATAATCAAAGATGCAAACTTAAGAATACATGTATGCAAGTATACAGTTTGTAAAGTCAAAGCCTTTTTGTCTGTACACTTCTTGATTGAATTACTGCTATAGAGGGGTTCAACTGTACCAAGACAAAATGTATAAATGTCACTGCTGCATATAACACCATTACAGTTTCAAATGCATTGTCTGTTAGATGCATAAAGTCAAACATGAATACTAAGCCTTTACTCCATAGCCTGTTTCTATTCCTGAAGATATATGACCACTTATTGAACGTAGTTTAAAGTATATCAGTGGTACTCGATATCAATAAACGTGAACAAGTAAAACTATTTATCCCCCTTTTACATGTACCTCGTATATATAATATTTACATCGATTCCAATGACATTCGTCTTCTTACAATGTGTCGCAACATGTGTCTATGAAGATATTGATTAGATTATTGACAGTATGTTGTACAATATACAACCATCCAAAGATTTTTAAAAGTAATTAGCAATCTGACATGAATTAATCCTTAGGGTGCTGCTCGCGACATTCAATAATGAGAAGGGGCCTTTGTTTGACATCAAATACGGTAATTACCATACCAGGACAGGGCGTGTCATTGTATGAAATATAATAATATCAGGGGGGTCATTCTACGACATCGAATAATGACCGGGGGTCATTCTACGACATCGAATAATGACCGGGGAGTCATTCTACGACATCGAATAATGACCGGGGGTCATTCTACGACATCGAGTTATGACCGGGGAGTCATTCTACGACATCAAATAAAGACCGGGGGTCATTCTACGTCATCGAATAATGACCGGAGTTATTCAACGACACTGATTACAAGGGTAATGAGGCAACGTTGCGCAGCGTCCGATCTGGATATAAGTAACTGTTGTTTGCAGATGGTGTTAAATGTACACATAAACATGATAAACTGTTAAATCATATCAGAAAGAGTTGGCAAAACACATCATAACCCGCTTGTAGTGGCTTTATTTGAATGATGACAATTTGATAGGTACTTCAGGGCCCAAAGTTATAAAGAGTTTGAGTTGAGTCTGGGCGTTTGCGCTAATCTGACCAATCAAATACCTGACAACGATCTCAGACTCAACTCAAACTCTTTATTATCTTGAGCTTTTGGTCACTACAGAATTCAAGGTCAAACTGAGGCAACATATATCACGAAACTCACAATATTGGTCACTTGCTAAATACGACAATAGTACATTTCGCAGTTGATAAGTTATGCAAGGTAAAGAGTCTTACAAGTAAACAATACTATAATACTTAAGTCATTCGAAGTGACACTACCTTATTAAAATGTAAAGCCGGAGAACACTAAAAACACAAGTAATGGTAATAAAAAGATGACCAAACTATACCTACAAGTGCAGCTTAATAAAGGTTTTACAGTTGTTTTGATACCAACTTTATTTCAGATTTAAGGACCGAGATCAAGCTCTAGTCAGTGTCTTGAGACTAGAACAGTTGGAACGAAACCCGCAACCAAAGCACAGATTAGATCAAAGTTTGTTGGCCAAACTGAGATACTTTTCAACAGTACTGTTGTGTTTTCGAAAAAATAAACGTAAACCTTTAGTCATGTTTAAAAGAAATGCATTAAGACAATTCCAAAGCTTTTGTCACGGAGCCCCCTCAAAATCTCCCAAATTTGGGCACTAAACGTATTGACTTGCCAACTGACAGGTATCTTTCTAAACCAATAGAACGTACATGTATGAGCGCCGTGGTACCAAATAAATGCCATAAAAGTTGTTGATCGAAAAATAATGTAAAAGGTCAAGGTCACAGTGACCTGAAAAGTGAAAACTTTACAGGCTATGTTATAGGCCACTTTGCCATGGCAAATTGTACTCACACACCAACTTTGGTAAATCTTGTTGATGTAATAAAGAAAATATGTTCTAAACAAAAGGTACATGTGAAGACGGAATCACTTCCAGACACGCGCAATTTTGTCACTACATACGCCCAAAATTGAGCTTTGGAGTATATATAAACACATTTAGCACTTGCAAAACTAACTTTACACCAAATATAAAGGTAAGTATAAAGGGGGTCATTTTTCGACAGAAGGGGGTCAATATTCGACGATGGGGGGTCCTTTTTCGACGACATGGGGTCATTCTACGACGTCGAATTTTGACCGGGGGGTCACTTTTCGATGGGGGTCAAAATACTTCGTTACACCAGCAAACTGCAGTTTTACCTTTTCTTGATGTCAACAACGTCTTCCATTTTCATTTTTCAGTTTACACTAAGATCGAATGGAATGCCGCGTCTCGTTTTAGAGAACCAGGATTCAAGTTAATTCAATTTTTTACAGTCCTATGACTAAAATAAAATGATTGAAAGTAAGGGGAAAAGACGCATATAAGTTACGAACTAAACTTATTAAATGATAAACGATTCTAAGTCATTGATTCTCATTTCCGAATTTTTCCACCCGGTCTCGGTCTTTACCTTTCCTAAAAACGTGCGATCAAGTCGTCTGGACGCTTTACGGTTAACGAATAAGAGAGAAATACAAGCGTTTGTCATTTGAATTTAATACTGATTCCCGTGTAAATCCATATCACAGGGTCATTTAAACATATCTTTGAATATCTCCAACAATGTTTTTATGTATTACAATGTATGCAATACCATTAAGCTTACCCGTTCTTGCTTTTAGCATAGATGTTTCATCTTTAGGTAATGCACTAAAATGCATGATCGGGTCGTTTGGGGTATTCAGAAGTAGACTGTACACTGTCAAAAGCGCTTTGAGAAAGCCTAGGGAACCCGTATGGCAGAGTTTTTAACCATGGTCTCAATGTACATTTATTTATTATTGTTGAGATATTTGTTACAGATTTACTACCTATAGCATTCTCCACCTATAGGTGCTATAGGTAATGCACTGAAAATGCACCAATATTACATGATCGGATCGTTTGGGGGTATTCAGACTGCCAGAAGCGCTTAGACTCGCACACACGTCAGAACTGAAAATGCACCAGGGGGTGCTACTCTCGCACCAGGTCAGAAGCTTTCCATTCGTTAAAGCTCGGGGACAGAAATGTCCCCAAGCAAAAACGATCGTACGAAGCTTTATGAAACGGGCCCCTGGATCTGCTGAGAATGCCTTCCTGTTCTATCTGACTCGAGGCAAGGCTTTGGTTACCCTGAGGCTGAGTTGAACAGTCATTGTAACAAAAGCCTGTGCTTTATGGAACCAACACTTTTGAAGGAGCTAGGCTCTGTATTTAGAATGCTCAGTTCTGCCATTTCTTTTCACAATAATGTAATCAAGCTGTCTGCCATACAGCTCCTGATGCTTGGTCTTTCAATGTCCACCTCCTATAGGAGCTCTCTCATTAGGGTATGCACAGTTTGCCATAGAAAATCTTCACAATACACACACTTCTGGTATACTATTGTCAACACACAAAATTTTGCTGCTTACCCACTACTCAGTCTATATAAAAATTTATGCTCACCCTCAGCCTATACAAAAATACCTAATTAACCCTACATTACCCCATAAATATGCCTTTTTACGCCTTTAATTTATTCCTCCATGGAAGAAAATAATTTCAATTTATGAAGTTACGATTGTATATATACTACATGAATTTCTTTATCCTAGCAGCTGATAGCTTAAAGCAGGCTGAAAGTAAAGCAGAATGTGCTTTTACCCTTTACCCCATAGTCTGTTTTCAGCATTGAATACAGATGGTTGATTAAAACAGGTTGAAAGCAAAGCAGAATGCGCCTACAGGCACATACTACTTTACTTTCAGCCTGCTTTAAGCTACCATCTGCTAGGATATTGAAAATATTTCGTGTGGTTCATGTGTATGGCTGTATAAATTGGAAATAAATTCTTTCCATGGATGAACAAATTAAATGCGCTAAAACTGTAAAAGGCGCTCCTATTGGAGAAAGGGTTAAGGCGCATTCTGCTTTACTTTTAACCTGTTTTAACTGGTCACCTGTTTTCAAAACTAGAAGCAAGCTATTGTAATAATGGGTTAATAGTTATAGAAGGAGGAGTAATTTGAATTTATTCAGCTGGTTCAGGGTTAAATAAATGTATGTCAAGAATGCCAGGTGGGGGCCTCTGTGTCCTCTGTTAGCTTGTACAAAATTTGAATTATGACAAAATATGCAGTCCTTATTAAAGTGCTGGATCAGAGGCCCTTCAATCTGGGTCTACAAGATTTTACTTGCTATATTCAGGCTCTCCTACCTTGCTCCCAACACTCGAAAGAAAGAAATGAATGGGAAATTGTTCTTTAGCTTCAACCCTTTCAGCCGTCTACATGTTATGATTGAACACAGTGTAGACCCATATCAGAAAGCTCCTCTGATAAGAATCTGCACTGTTTGTCATTTCAAAATGAGATTCTGTTAAAATACCAAAACTGTATAAAATTAATAGACCTGTGAAAATATCCAAACTGAGGAAATAAACTGGTCCAAGCTAGGCTTAAGGTTGGCAAACCATTACTTTAGGTATATAAGAGTGGAAGGGTTAATCAGTAAGCCTTTTTGTCCTTTTCTCCATATTATTCTCTCTACATTATGCTCCTTATGTATTTACAAACAGTACACCGAGTCTGATCAAACAGCGGCCACAGGAGGTTTTCTGATTAGAGTCTACGCCGTTTCCCCATCAATTGGATCTGTTTGGGGGAGTTTACCTTGCCTGCTAGGGAAAATGTCATTATATATATGAAAACATAATTAGATAAAAGGTTGTATTCTGCTTTTCAGTATTGTTACAGTATTTGAGTATTGTTGTAAATCTAGAAACAGTTCATTGGAGGATGTGTGACACATTAAATATTCACTGAGGACTAATCAAATCATTGTAAAGTTTACAAAAGTAGTCTATCATTAATCTGATATGAATTTATAATGACAATAATATTTTGTTCTAAGCGAGGTTTTTTCTTCTTTTGTCAGTTTAGTTAGAAAATATCAATAATCAGCTAAAGCCTACTTGAGTTAGAACTTATTTTATGTAGCCTAAAATATTAGTATATAAGTATATCACAGTATAGTTTTGCGTTGAGTTTTTATTTTAAAGACAATGATTTCCAGCGCAAAAGTATGTAGGAAAAGATACATATAACAAAATAAACAAGATATCAAAAAGGGGAAAACATAAACAGTTTTTTTTGCTCTCCTGTAAACTTTTCTAAAATGGAGTTAGCCTAGTTTTGCGCTGAGTCATCGATTTGTTGTCAATATTTATGTACGTGCGCTACTTATCGGATGTACCAAACGCTCAGTTGCTTTGCTACTCTTTTCGGAGAAGTAGCAACAGATTGGAGGGCGTGATCTGATATGGATTCAATTTGTTTGCAAAGTCGACTTTAGACGCATATGGCGATCAAAAAGATTACAAAGGTAAATTGTTATACTTCTTAGTCACCTTTGACGCCATTTGCAATTAGTGGATAGAATGCAAAACAACCTGAAATCAAAAGATAAGCAATTGCTATATGATTATTGTTTTATTACGATTTATTGCAACCAATAAATAAAAACAAGTTACGACTACATTCAGATCTGAAGAGATCGTAAGTATTCCAATTTAAACAATCTTGGTAATTTTACTTCAAAAGCGCAAATGGACTTACCATCATAAAGTTAATATGCTCTGATGTAAAAACAAATTTGTAATAATGAATTAAACGACATGTTTTGAGGAATCGTGAAAAATATTGATGAAGTCGAAGCTATGACTGCAGGGCTCTAGATAAGGGGAGTTTTTCAAAAACCAAACTGTTTATTTCTCCATTAAAACCTATGGTGTCACTACTCATTAAAATCGTCTCGAAGAGACGATTCTTATGAGAAGTAGCATCATATGATTTGTTGATATAATAAGTGAGAAAATGTTGGATTTATTCAGTTATTTCTCTCTTATCTGGGGCCCTACAAAATGCTGGTTAAATATAATGAGGAATGCTCAGAACCTCCACTGCATGAGCTTTTATGCATTTTTGCCTAGCAGTTAACCCGTTCACTGTCATGACGTCATCAAATTTAAACAATAATTGTCGCCTGCTTTTATTTCTAAAATTAAATATTTAGTTATTTTTACTTATGAAATATTGAAATGAGTGTAAAACAGTTTGTATCCTGATCAGACGCCGCGTTACGTGGCGTCTGATCAGGATCCAAACTGTTTTCAAATTACTAGTGTTCTCGGGGTAAGACAGTGAAGGGGTTAAGTAATAAACTGTATCATAGACTTCTTGGGCATTGTTTTAGCATGTCGGTCAATGCATGTTTACCTGAATAACGATTAGAACTTATCTCTTTCAACACAAAGTAACTCTTGTGGGTTATTATGTTCCCTTGTGGATCAGTTTAGTTACCAAAACATGAATCGGTTTACTTGGAATTCTGGGTAGTTTAATAAATACTGTTTAACCCTTTCACCACCAAAGTTTTCGGGAGATTTCTACCGCTTCACCGTTTCATAGTCTATTGCTTGAATTTTGTTGTCTGCAATATCGTTTCAAAGTTTATTTTAAAGCAGCATGACTGACAAAATTTCGATATGAGTGTCAAACAGTTTGGATCCTGATCAGACGCCGCGTTACGGGTCGTCTGATCAGGATAAAACTGTTTTATGGCGTCATGGAGAGTGAAAGGGTTAAAATTAGCAAACATGGTAAACACTGATCTATAGGAGCCCACTGATCTGGGTCTACCATGTTTGTAAATGTACTAAGCATATTTTAAACAGACACATGGTGTTGAAAGCAAAGATACAAATTACCGTGAAAGCAAAGATAAAAATCTGTTAAAGCAATTGTCACTTGTCACTTGCAATACGCGGCGTCTGATTAGGCTCCAAACTCTTTTCAAAAGTCAGCGTTATCGGCTTCCGCAGTGACAGCGTTAACAAACACTATAGTATACAATATTTACATGTACAGCGCTCCCTCTCTGCAACGGCCCTCCCAACAACGATTCCCTCCTTACAACGACCCTTGTCGCTGGTCCCCAAACCATTTTACTGCTACTTAAAATTGTCGACTGCTGTTCTTCTAATAGTTACATAATGCTAATTTTGACAGAAAAAGCTTAATGATGAGTGACAAACAGCTTGAATCCGGATCAGACGCCGCGTAAAGCGGCGTCTGATCTGGATTCAAGCTGTTTGCAAATGTTTACCAATTTTCCTCCCTATAACGACTCCCTCCGAACAACGCACTCAATGCATGTCTCCCATTGGGTGTCGTTGTAAAGAGGGAGCGCTGTATAATTAAATTCCTTCATGGTTTTATAATTGATTAATTAACAGTATCACACAGTATTATAAGACGATTAAATAATAACAATGCTAATTACAAAAAACAAAATACTGCTCAAAAACAAGTTTAAGACACTGAAAGACAAAAAAGCGGTGCTTTTGCGCGCTAATCAAAGAATCGTTTTATGATCTGACCAAAGTGAATATAACTTGTATAATATACTACAGACCAAGTTTTATAAAGTGCCATTAACACTGTAAAACTGTAAGAGTTGTAAATTAGAAAAAGAGGTTTTGATAAACACTGTAAAACAGGTTTTGCATAAGTATCAACCGTATCTGGCTTTGAAATCAGAAAACAGAAGTGATCATAATCACATATGGAAATTAAACATGAGATATAAGGCATTTCAACTGCTGGGATGGTTCCCCATATCGGGTTTTATGCATATCATACATGTGTATCCATATAGATTGGACAATCTAACTCCACATTCTCAATAAAATTAGCGTCACAAAAGAAACGAATCCTAGATCACTCTGGTAAGCCTTCGTAACGACCAATAGCAATTATAGCAGGGACGGGACCTATTCGGAATTTACAAACGCCGAACGATGTCGTGGTAGCAATATAAACATTTGCTCAAATAATGCTCGGTGTAACAATTAGTTAAACAGATTTATAAAGTCTTAATGTATTAAGATCACGACAGGAGAGCCTTAAAACATTGTTGACGCTGCTGTTAAGGATGTTTTAAAATAATTAGTGAAAATGTCAAAGTATTTAATTTTTTTCTTACATATATTTTTAAAGAGCTGTTGACGAAGAATGGAGAAATATGTGCTTTTGATCCAAGGCCGATTGCAATAGGTGCAGGGCTGCCATTTCTCCGGATTTTTCCTAAGTATTCGGATTTTTATCCTAGCGATCGTAGCCTAAAACAGGCTGAAAGTGAAGCATTCTGCTTTACTTTCAACCGGTTTTAAGCAGTTATCTGTCTTTAAAACAAGAAAAAGACTATGGAGTAATGGTACGGTTAATAAGATTTCGTCTGAAAAATTGAAAATGTGAAATCTTAGGATTTTTATTATCAACTTATGGCAGCCCTGTAGGTATACGTGTCAACATAGGAGGTTTTCTCATTTTGCATCTTTAAAGAGGACGCTGCAGTAAAGTCTATAAAAATGAAAAGAAACATGATAGTATTTTCCTTTATTTATTCAATTTAATACATCATCAATAAGAATATTAATAATCTCAACACCATAATTGAGAAATTTTTAGCGTCATAATACTTCTTTGCATTAAAAAAAATCCAGTTCCTATATTAGTTGCTAGTCTTGTTACATGCACAGAATGTCACTCGCTAACCCTTGCAAATGGGCTGTGGCTTGACAAATCCTGTAATTGCATTGCAAATCAATGCCAGCCGCCGCGACAAAGACGTGACAGGTGGTCTTGATCTACACTGTTGGATACTTACATGCATCAAAGTCATTTACGTAGCTGCTTTAAATATAGTAGTATTTGGCAATGTAGACCGAACTCAGATGAGAGCCTATGATGACAACGATGCTTGGTCTATACAATGTTGCAAAGCAATAAGGCAGGTTCTGTCACGACACGGTCCAAATGTATTACACCTATCCGGAAGAATCTATAGTTATAAAGCATTTGAACTTAAAGTAGCGTCTGAAATCGCTATCAAGCTTTTGACTGGTCAGATTGGAGCTTAACCTTGAAAGTTTTGACCAATATAATGAAAAGACACTTTCTCTGTCGGGCAATAGATTGTTTCATACCCACATATCCTGATATTTAATTACATGTTGAGTATTTGCCCACTCCAAGAAAATCTACATTGCTCTGTTGTGAACGAATGTGATACGGGACTGTAAGTTTAAACCACAAATACAGCAGCACTATAGTTCATGACTGGCATCGCGATAGAAGTGCATTTTTCAGTTAGAAAACCCAACGCCCTACTGGCATTTTGAGTTGCCAATGCTCGAGCATCGTCAGCTGACGAGAGTTGGCGATCACCCTAACTAAAATTTCAAAACTTACCGACAATGTCCCGGCTCCAAGGTTATACAAAGCTTTTGGGTTGAGTCTGAAGTAGTGCTCAAGCATTTTATTGGTACGATTTGAGCCTAGGCGTAAGTCTGACCAATCAAATGATTGAGAACGCTATCAGACTCAACTGAGACGCTTTATAACATTGGACCCTGAATTGAAAACGATTGTTCTGTCTTATATATTGGGTTTTGCAATCATAGATAAAATGTAAGTACAGCACTCCCTCTTTACAACGACCCTCCCAACAACGACTCACCCCTTACAAAGACACATGCCGCCATTGCCTAAACGGGATTTTATGTCTAACACATTAACTTCTGCAATATGGTCTTCTTAAAATTGCCGTCTGCTTTTTTCCCCTCAAAGTAACATATAAATGGAGAATTTGATAGAATACATATACTGACGAGTGACAAACAGCTTGAATCCAGATCAGACGCCGCGTTACGCGGCGTATGATCTGGATTCCAGCTGTTTGCAAATTTAAGCCAAACTCTTAAAATTTCCCTCTCTACAACGACTCCCTCCGAACAACACACACAATCTGTGACTCCCATTGGGTGTCGTTGTAGAGATGGAGCAATGCACAGTCAATCTTGTTTGGTTCTCTCCATGTTGTGTCGTTAACTATGTGATGAACAAATTATTCGGGATATTTTTACCCCTTCACCGCTTTATTGTCTTCCGCTTCATTATTGTTGTTTGCAAGACACGTTTCAAAGTTAGATTTAAAGTTGTATGACTTAATAAATATCGATAAGAGTGTCAAACAGTTTTGGTCCTGATCAGACGCCGCGTCACGCGGCGTCTGCTCAGGACCTAAACTGTTTGCAAACGCGCTTTAAGGCGCCATTGATAGTGAAAGGGTTAAACTGAATATGCTGTTATAATGAATGTTTACTAATATACATTCGGACATCCTTCGGTATCAACCGTCAGTGACGAGAGTGGCCGATCGCTCTACGTGAAACGCCGATCTTGACCGACATTTGCCCGGTGTGATTATATAGAGGATAATCGATTTCTTTGGATTGATATGAAAAATATATCACGAGAATGGGTTGTTATCTGGTTAAAAAAACGAGTCCGCAGGACGAGTTTTTTTAACCAGATAACAACCCAATTCGAGTGATATATTTTTCATATCTATTCAAAGGAATTGATTATTCTATTTATTATATAAATTTTAAATGACTTTTTTACAGAAAAACACACACAAAATTGATAACCGGGACGTCACTGAACTAATTATGACGTGATGTCACAAAAAGTGATATCATCCACTACAGGTAGTGATGATATCAACAGTGACGATATCAAATTTATCTAACTGAGAAAACTCTATAAATCATCGATATGTATATAATAAAGGTGTTTAATCTACATATCGGGTCGTTGGCAATCATAGATATAATTGTAAGTACATGTGCAGTCAAACCTCTTTACCGCGTCGCTCTTCGTCCTCTTCATGTTGTCTCGTTTTTTTTAAATAAGTTATTGCTCTAACGAATACTCACAACAATGTAACTTTTGTTTAAAGACAAATCAACGACGACGCGAGAAAATTACTGAAGGCAGATACCTACTAAATGCAGGATAAAAATTACGCATAAAGCTCCTTTAGGTACTTTCTGCATTTTATTCTGCATTAAATAACCTCATGTACCAAAGAATGCCACTGGTGTTTCTTCGGAATACGCGCTTGGTGTAAATAGGACTGTAACTACAGTGTCCCCTCTCCGTAACGGCCCTCCAAACAACGACTTCCTCCTTACAACGACCCTTGTCTCTGTTTCCAAAATAAGACATGTATGTCCAACCTAATCACTTCAATGTTGTCTATTAAAAACTGTCGTCTGCTGTTTTTCTCAAAGTTACATTATGGACTTTTTGACAGAAAAACCTTAATAACGAGTGAAAAACAACTTGAATCGAGATCAGACGCCGCGTTATGCGGCGTCTGATCTGGGTTCAAGCTGTTTGCAAATGTAAGCCAATGTCCCTCCCTATAACGACTCCCTTCGAACAACGCACATATTTTTGTCTCCCATTTGATGTCGTTGTAGAGAGGGAGCGCTGTAAAACAATTATGGTTGCTACAAGTTTTTTCATAGTAAATTTACGAGGTATACTTAATATATTACCGTATGTTTATCGATTGTCATTATGAAAAATCCTGTATATAACGAACAAAGGCGACAGTTGTCATTGTCACAGCGTAGCGATTTCTTACCACGAGCAGTTAGATTGGAGACCTTGTTGGTCAGAAAGCACCCGATATAGTAAGTTATTGTTATATTATCTCAGACTCCAGAGCTCGACATTTAAGTAAACTAAAATACCAAAATATATACTTGCAAAAACAGACAAAGGAGAAAGGTAATTCGGGCTAAAAGTAGACTTTTTAACTTGGCACAATTTCACTTATAACTGTTCATAGTGATATATATAGAGAGAGGATATTGAATGAGTGCGTTTTCAGTAGTGAATTCATTGAACGAGTTCAGTTGGATAAAATGATATGTTGCGAGCCTTGGCGAGCAACAACTCGTTCAATAAATTCAACGCTGAAAACACACGGATTAATGACATAAACATAATTGACACAGAAATCCGAACGGTGTTACATTCACTTTTCCTTCGACTGTTAGGAAAACGATTCGTCATAGGTTTAGTCTAAGCGTTATTCGGTTTTATTCATCCATAGATAAAAGCACCTTTCAAGCAAAAATAAAGAAAAAGCAAAATCAATATTTTGTGAAACGATTTATCTGATACCATTACCATATTCAAACCCTAGGTTTCTATTTAATCTAAAATTGTTTTATTGACAAAATGATCATTTGACAGTTAGTTTTGTTTTCCAAATAACGTCATAATTGCAACATGACGTCATTGTGATGTTCCGTTTGAATTTGGATTTTTCTGAACCACTGTCAATACTAGAGCTCTATGTATCCTGATAGGCCATTCAATCTAGCCCAAAATAGGGCTTGACCTAGACAAAATTGCAAAAGTTATTATTCTATCATAATATGATCCCCATATAACTGTACTACAACATAGATCTACTAAAATATGCTTATCAAAATATTTGGGGAAAGTTCGAAATTCAAGATGGCCGACAAGATGGCCGCCAATTATGTACATAAACACACATTGATCAGTTATTACCGATACTATCATCATTTTCAATGATATGCAGCCGGATTTGCTTGACTGCTCGGGATATTATTTTTTTAAGAACACTTAAAACTCGTGATGACACAAGTTTGTGAAACTAGATTATCTATTTGTACTGTTTTAACAGTCGACATAGTAATACAGAATTTTGTTGATTAAAACAATTGTATAAATATATGCACAGTGTACCGTACGGTATTTACGTAAGTCTATATTGTGCACGTTTATGTGATGGATTAGATCTACTCTATTTGCTTTAATGATGTTTATTTTATTTTAAAATGATGGTTAAAGAATTGTAAGAATGATGATTGCGAGAAATGGCTTTTTCAGGTTTTATTTACTCTTGAAGGAGCGAATTTCTTTTGATCCTGTATTAAGTACTCATCTTCTTTAAGTACTCACTTCGCTTCTTCTTTGATGTATCTTTAACTCTTTCTCTGACAAGTTTTATCGTCTACTTTAATCCTATTACCGCCAAAATTGTCGTTTACAATATTTTTAAAGTAAGACTTAGGGTTGTTTTGACTGAAGAAATGTCGATACGAGTGTCAAAAAGTTAGGACCCTGATCAGACGCGGCGTCTGCTCAGGATACAAACTGTTTGCAAAGTCGCCTTATTGCGCCAATGGCAGTGAAATAGTTGAACGCAAATTTGACTGTTGTAGAAATCGTTATAACAGCAAATTCAGGCTAACTCTTTTTCTCATAGCTTATTTTGCAGTATTAAACACAGATGGTAGTTTAAATCAGGTTGAAAACAAAGCTCATTGCTGAACATTCTCCTTTACATTCAGCCTGTTTCAAGATACAATCTGCTAGGATATAGGAAATATCCTACGGCGTATATTTATGACTGTATAAAACTATTTCTTAGGTGGAAAGATAAATTGAAGGCGTTAATGCATATCTATAGAGTAATGAGTGAAGGTAATAAAATATAGGGAACCAAGACAGTGGCTGTTAAGAGGATTCATTGTATCATTTTAACCGTGATAGGTCAAGTTTTAATCATATTAAACGTCAATGACATAGCCCAGACTTGTTTAGCAGAGCTGCAGTTAAAGTGTGTATTTCAAAAACTAACTGTCGTATTTCACCACCAAACCATTTGTTGTAACCACTCATTAGAATCATCTCGGATCAGTTGTCACAACTTAGGATTAACTCTTTCGCTACCAACTGTTATCGTCTGCTTTAATCTTCTTACGCCAAAAATATCGTCTGCATTAGAAGTGTCGTCTGCAATATTATTAAAGCCAGCTCTAGGACTGTTTTGACTGTAGAAATGCCTATACGAGTGTCAAATAGTTTGGATGCTGATCAGATGCCACATAAAGATCCAAACTGTTTGCAAAGTCGCCTTTTGTGGACGTTGTGGACAAATTATCTTTCGGAAATAACGGCAGAAAACGATGCGAGAGTATACCCTCGCATATTTTTTCAACGTTTTAACAATATAATTCTATATGATTTGATCACAAAAAGTACCGCGAGATTGCACCTTTGCAATCTCGCATCTTTTTGTGCGTTTAACCAATATTGTGAAACAGAATTTTTTTTAGGCTCTAACATGATCCCGTAGTTTCTTGTCATTGTTTTGACCACGACACTCGTCTTACAAAGCGATGCATGGCGATACTACGCGATTCACAATACTACAGGTAAATCGCGCAAATGTTGCGCTATTTTCAAGTGTAAATAGTCGTATTAGTAAAATTACCCCAGTCATGTAATTATTGTGTCACGTCTGTTAAGTTTTTCTTTCAGATTTCATATATTTGTCAATTAACCATAACAATCTGAATAAGCTAACTTGAACTCGACTAAGTTGGAAATTAAAATTGCCCAGTTGGGGTTTGGGAAAAATGATTCACATGCACAAAACTATTATTTCTTACAAATAAAGATATATATATATATATATACAACTGAATAGGTTGTTTCCAAGCTCAGGATTGGACATATTGATGAGTTTTTCATGACTCTGAGCAAACTTTCTTTTTATCTGTAATTTTCGGAGGTATCACACCTCCTTCGTCAGCACTGTGAGCTAATTTGGCGGGTCACGAAGCGGCCTGCGATCAAATTAAAGACCAATCGGTAGCAGACAGTCTACGTGCTGACCTAGTAAAAGTGGTTAAAAAGTGTAAGATCCCTAAAAGTAATATTTCTAGTGGATAAAGAAGGCATTAAACACACTAGCCAAGGAAAAGGAGACTGTCATACTTCCATCCGATAATGGAAGGACTACTGTAATTCTTAACCGCTCGGTGTGTGAAACTAAAATGGAATAGTTACATGGTAAGTGATAATGACACATATGAAATGCTAAAATATTACTCTACAAGATCGATGAAAAACAAACGTATTAACGTACTGAAAAGTTGGAAGAAAGATTCATCTATTTCATACAAACTATATAACAGACTCTATCCCACCTCTGAAAATGTACCAAAGTTATATGGTCTCCCCAAAATCCACAAAAAGGATGGCACACTACGACCCATAAGGTCTAGCATTGGGAGTGTGATGTACACCACAGCCAAGTGCCTAGTTTCAGAAATAGGCCCCATAACAGAAAAAAACAGAGCATCACATTATCAACAGCGTGGATTTTGTACAGAAAATTCAGGGGTTGGAGGTACCACCATGTCAGAAACTTGTATCGTACGATGTGCATTATTCACCAGCATTCCCTTTGATAAAGCCTTAAGCGTTATCAAAGAAAAAATGGTGAGTGATGTCACCCTCAAAGACAGATGTGAGCTCAGTGTTAAACAAGTCAGTGAACTGAACTCTTAGAACTTTGCCTCGCTAGCACATATTTCATATACCAGGGGAAGTTTTTACCAGCAGAAACAAGGAGCGACCATGGGCTCGACTGTCTCACCCATTGTAGCCAACTTATATATGGAGTTTGTTTGGTTGTTTGGAGTTTTTTAACGCCAGGCACTGGACCAAGCGGTGAACCCTCTCTCGTTGTGGGTCAGATATGTTGACGACACCATGGCCAAAATTTATGAATACGGCATCAACCAATTCATCGAACATTTAAACTCCATTGGCACCCACATTAAGTTCACATCAGAGCAGGGGAAGGAGGGGAAACCCCCATTTTAATACACACTTGTATACATGTCGCGTATGATTATCGACAAGAGTGACAGTTAATAGAAAACCGACACACACTGACTAATACCTGAACTTTAACTCTAACAACCATTTAGAACACAAACGGTCAGTAGTGAATACACTGTTTCACAGTGCCATCTCCCTGGTAACTACAGAGGAAGACAAGAAAAAAGAAATTGAACACGTCAAAACAGCGCTAAGTAAGGGCAAACGACTACCCAGAATGGATCTTCCACATTCCAAAGAAGAAACATTAGCAACCCAACGAAAAAAGTGGGTCAGCGGAAAGAAAGGTAAATGTTGGCATGCCATAGATACGTGGTACTTCTGAAGTTTTGGCTAGAATATTTAAAACACATGGGATCGACATATACCACAAACCATTCAACTCCATAAAAAGCCAAGTGATAAAAGTCAAAGATCAAACTGATAAACTCACAAAATGTGGGGTCATTTACCATCTACAATGCGAAAACCTAGGGACTAGATTGAAAGAACATGCCACAAGAAGCAACTCGGGTATTTTCTAACACTGTACCAACACTGGACATTAAATCAGAGCATCACATTATCAACAGCGTGGCTTTTATACAGAAAATTCAGGGGTTGGAGGTACCACCATGTCAGAAACTTGTATCGTACGATGTGCATTATTCACCAGCATTCCCGTTGATAAAGCCTTAAGCGTAATCAAAGAAAAAATGGTGAGTGATGTCACCCTCAAAGACAGATGTGAGCTCAGTGTTAAACAAGTCAGTGAACTGAACTCATAGAACTTTGCCTCGCTAGCACATATTTCATATACCAGGGGGAGTTTTTACCAGCAGAAACAAGGAGCGGTCATGGGCTCGACTGTCTCACCCATTGTAGCCAACTTATATATGGAATTTGTTTGGAGTTTTTTAACGCCAGGCACTGGACCAAGCGGTGAACCCTCCCGCATTGTGGGTCAGATATGTTGACGACACCATGGCCAAAATTCATGAATACGGCATCAACCAATTCATCGAACATTTAAACTCCATTGACACCCACATTAAGTTCACATCAGAGCTGGGGAAGGAGGGGAAACCCCCATTTTAATACACTTGTATACATGTAGCGGATGATTATCGACAAGAGTGACAGTTAATAGCCGACACACACTGACTAATACCTGAACTTTAACTCTAACAACCATTTAGAACACAAACGGTCAGTAGTGAGGACACTGTTTCACAGTGCCATCTCCCTGGTAACTACAGAGGAAGACAAGAAAAAAGAAATTGAACACGTCAAAACAGCGCTAAGGGCAATCGACTACCCAGAATGGATCTTCCACATTCCAAAGAAGAAACATTAGCAACCCAACGAAAAAAGTTGGTCAGCGGAAAGAAAGGTAAATGTTGGCATGCCATAGATACGTGGTACTTCTGAAGTTTTGGCTAGAATATTTAAAACCTATGGGATCAACATGTACCACAAACCATTCAACTCCATAAAAAGCCAAGTGACAAAAGTCAAAGATCAAACTGATAAACTCACAAAATGTGGGGTCATTTACCATGTACAATGCGAAAACTGTAGATTATATAGGAGAAACAGCCAGAAACCTAGGAGAAACGAAGAAACATTAGCAACCCAAAGAAAAAAAGTGGGACAGCGGAAAGAAAGGTAAATGTTGGGATGTTATAGATACGTGGTACTTCTGAAGTTTTGGCTAGAATATTTAAAACCTATGGGATCAACATGTACCACAAACCATTCAACTCCATAAAAAGCCAAGTGACAAAAGTCAAAGATCAAACTGATAAACTCACAAAATGTGGGGTCATTTACCATCTACAATGCGAAAACTGCAGATTATATAGGAGAAACAGCCAGAAACCTAGGGACTAGATTGAAAGAACATGCCACAAGAAGCAACTCGGGTATTTTCTAACACTGTACCAACACTGGACATTAAATCACAGTAGAAAACACCAAAGTCCTGACATCAGAAAGTGGACTGATTAGAAGGAAAGTCAATGAGACTATTAAAATCAAACAGCGGTGACCATCACTAAATCGGGACGAGGGTCTGGAAGCCTCCTAGTAGTATAGTGTAACCGCCAGCTGCCTTGATTCCTGTGCGCTGTGCTCAAAACCCCGTATAATCAGGAACGCACAGCCCAGGGACCACCGAACCGGAAAGGACTTTCACAGAACCGTCAGAGAATGGGGTGGGGATAGGATTGGTTTTATCACGCAGACGTTTTATACCAAGCCATTCAGATTTTCTTTCTAAGCCGACGACAATTTATGAAGAAAACTTATATACGCATTTTTTTTATCAGCGATCACCTCACACCAAAGGAACGGAGCGTGGCGACCTCATTAGTATTTTTATGAAATGCCTAGACATCAAAGTCTATTGCCTCACGTTTTAGATTAAACTGTCACCGAAGCGTAATAAGAGATAAGCGAGCACAAAGAGCGGCGTCTGATCAGAGTCTACACTGTTTGCTAATAGGCAAGAATCTTATCTCCCTGAGTCCCCGTTTTATAGGGCAAAAGTCGCAGTTAGGAGGTGGAAATAAGCTATGAGGAGGTATAGAGGAAGCTAAAATGATAGGAGGAGGAGGTAGAAACATTGATACAGAGTGAAGAGGAGGTACGGAGGAGTGAAGAGGAGGTAAGGAGGAGTGAAGAGGAGGCACGGAGGAGTGAAGAGGAGGCAAGGAGGAGTGATCAGGGACTTCGAAGTCGTGTCAATGTCGTACCAGTGCAGCATAAATGGACCAACAGTGGACAAAAACTCCTATATTGAAAGCGTTGTATGAGGAGGATGGATCGGTATCTTTACGTACAAAGTGACGAGAGCGATATTTATTTCGACGACAATACCACAACCCGCTTCAGAGTACAGCTGAAATTTCCCTTGTATTTACCTGGTGTATGGAAAGTGGCCTTGGTGGAATTTCACGCTACGGCCAAGGCAAAGTCGACCGTAAAGGCGGACGAGGGTCTTTACATCTATGCTGACCTATGTAAAGAAAGTATAGTTTATGGCGAGGAACGGCCCTTGTTGAGATGGTTAGAAAAGACCAGCAAGAGCAAATGGGACTATATACTAGACTCCCCATTTTATCTACCAGTGACGAAGCACGAAGTGAGGGAGTTCCAAGTGTATATAAGGGGAGAACGCGACAACGACGTGTCACATTTAGTGAAACCCTTGCACTTGATATTTCATTTAAAGCATTATCCGATTTGGTAGCTGATATTCGACGCTGGTAACGGGTTGCGGGGATGAAGACTTACGTGCCGGATCCAGAGAAATGGGGAGCTATTTCGAAGGTGAAAGCAGCACTTCGGGCCAAATCGAGACACACAGCTACTGCCCAGCAGTCATTCCGATTGAAGACCCAAAGCCGATGCTACCCAAAGCGGAGATAGTAAGCATCGAGGCTGTGACTCCAGTGCAACGGCAGAACGAGAGGGTGGAGAGTGAACTTCGGAGAGTCGGTGCTTTGACGACACCTTCCAAAAAGAGAAAAAGAAACCAACAAGACCAACGTGGAGGATCTAGTAGTATGCGACTGAAGCGCCTCTCCGCATTCGATACCTCCGGGTTTTAAGAAGCCTCCTCCTCCTCCTCCCTCTCAATCCTGCAGTGAACGTCAACATGAACACGTGCAAAATCTGTTTGAAAGACTTTAAACGACGAGATAACATGCTGCGCCTTATGAAGACTCAACACGGAAATATGCGAGAGGGAGAGGAAATCGTGTCGGCATCGGAGTCCGACCCATCTGATACGGAATCTGAGGGAGGCCGTGGAATGTCCGAGGCGGATGAGTCCAGTGATTCTGAGAGGCAGTCAGTGGAAGACCAGTATGATCCTTAGGAAAGTGTGATTCAAAAGGCATTTGACAAGTGTCAAGATCAGTTTGAGGAGGAGGTGACTAAGCTGATGCAGAGGAGGACTATCGATGAAACGGAGGCCAGGAATCAGGTGTATCGAGATATGAGAAGCACCTACAGAAAAGCGGTTAGCTTGGTATTTACCGACAGAATGGTGTGGTTCGATGCTATTCGCAAACATCCCATGTATAAAGCCATTAAAAAGACAGCCACTAACTTAGTGGATCTAGATGACTACAGTCCGGAAGAAGCCTGGAAAAGTGCCATCGGACAAAGGAAATATTTGTTTGACACTATCTTGGCGGAGTACTATCCACCGAAATTAGAGGGCATTGAACTGCAGGAGGATATTTGTGTCGACGAGGAACCGTTGGCTAAAAGGAATAAACGTAAAAGCTCTGTTTAGCTGGATGTACAGTGACAGACATGATAATAAAGATTTACAGAGTGTTTCCACTCCATAAACTATGTGGATGAACTTACAATATTCCATGAGGACATTTTTTTTATACTATTTGAGTATGTATCATGTGAATAAATGTAATAAATCATATAAAGTCTATTTTCGTGACACCCCTAGTCTCTCCCGACACCCCCTTCGTGTCACCTCTTTCACTCCTCAGTGTCTCCTCTTCACTCCTCCTTACCTCCTCTCTACTCCTCTTCACTCCTCCTTACCTCCTCTTCACTCCTCCTTACCTCCTCTTCACTCCTCTTCACACCTCAATTCCTCCTCTTCACTCCTCCGTACCTCCTCTTTCCCTCTTCTGTGCCTTCTCGTCGCCTCTCTTTACGCGCTGCAGACAGACGTAAGATAAACTCGAGAGGGTACGTCCCTATAAGTAGACACAAGCTTTAATTCGAGTGGCATCGTGGCTTCCGGAAGTCTGCGATGGTACCGGAGACAGTCTGCTTGGGTATCGGGGACAGTCGAAGACCGGTTTAATAAACTCGGGAGGGTCCATAAAGGTCAGAACTTGTCATAACTCGATTGGCACCGGAATCCTGAAAGTCTGCGAGGGTGCCGGAGACAGTCGCAGACCGTTTTAATGGACTCGGGAGGGTTCATAGAGGTTATAACTAGTCATAACTCGATTGGCACCGGAATCCTGAAATTCTGCGAGGGTGCCGGAAACAGTCTCAGACCGGTGCATTGAACCGGTTAGGGTCCCTAGAGCCAGGAACTATGCATAACTCGATTGGCACCGGAATCCTGAAAGTCTGCTAGGGTATCGGGGACAGTCGCAGACCGGTTTAATAAACTCGGGAGGGTCCATAAAGGTCATAACATGTCATTACTCGATTGGCACCGGAATCCTGAAAGTCTTCGAATGTGCCGGAGACAGTCGCAGACCGTTTTAATGGACTCGGGAGGGTTCATAGAGGTTATAACTGGTCATAACTCAATTGGCACCGGACTCCTGGAAGTCTGCTAGGGTACCGGAGACAGTCGCAGACCGTTTAAATAGACTCGGGAGGGTCCCTAGAGGTCATAACTGGTCATAACTTTATGGGCACCGGAATCCTGAAAGTCTTCGAATATGTCGGAGACAGTCGCACACCGTTTAAATGGACTCGGGAGGGTCCATTTTTATAAAGACCAACTTACCTTTTTTGCTGTCTCTTGTAGACGTTTCCTGAACTATCCCAAACAAATTTACAAATTCAACGTATTTCGATGTGATTCTTTCGAGAATCCTAAAGCAAATGCGCCTTTTTTTCAATCTCGTGAGACCTAAATATTTAGGGTTAGGAGTAACTTAGGACACAACGCCTCACTACACACTTTAATTTAAAACATGATGAAATTCCCTTTTTATATAATTTTAACTGGCTGAATTTGATTAAATCCGTCTTTGTGCTCGCTTATCTCTTATTACGCTTCGGTGACAGTTTAATCTAAAACGTGAGGCAATAGACTTTGATGTCTAGGCATTTCATAAAAATACTAATGAGGTCGCCACGCTCCGTTCCTTTGGTGTGAGGTGATCGCTGATAAAAAAAATGCGTATATAAGTTTTCTTCATAAATTGTCGTCGGCTTAGAAAGAAAATCTGAATGGCTTGGTATAAAACGTCCGCGAGGTAAAACCTATCCTTTCCCCCCACCCCATTCTCTGACGGTTCTGTGACAGACCTTTCCGGTTCGGTGGTCCCTGGGCTGTGCGATCCCGATTATACGGGGTTTTGAGCACAGCGCACAGCAATCAATGCAGCTGGCGGGTACACTATACTACTCCCCCTCCCGTGTACACACCACTTCTCTCTCTCTCGATCACGTGACTTGTCAACGTCACGTGATCCGCCAAACTAGCTCACAGTGCTGACGAAGTGGTACGATACATCCGAAAATTACAGGTAAAAAGGAATATTTTTGCTCAGTCATGAAAGACTCATCAATATATTATTTCTTATTTTCAGTTTGAGAACAATGTCTCTGATGATAACTTTCCTCATCATGGTAGAGCTGGGAAAGTCACATATGAACCTTAACCTCACCACCACCGGACCACCTGATGTCCAATCAGTTGTTAAGGCAGTTGTAGACAGTTATGATGCTGATAAGCCGTTTGATGTGAATTTCTTTTCCTTACTCCATCTCCTATGTCCACATTCAGTGCAATGTGACGCCGAAAAGAACATGGAGCTGAATTATAATTACCTTGAAGACCGGGTGAATGATACATTTAATTTAATTGATGGGCTACCTCGAAGCAGGAATAAATCTCTGACGAAAGAAGCGAGAAGCTATCTAAAATCAACCTTTAGTGATATGCATAGTTGTTGTCAGAAATGTAACTGCACAGACTACTGTAAAGAAAGGAATAACTGCTGTCCATTGATGGAAAAAATGGAAATCCTAGACACACAAGCAGTAAGACAACGCTGTATTTTACCTAACATGTATGGTGGTATTAGCCGAAATGAAAAAGAAGACGAATATTTTCTAATGACAGCAGACTGTCTTAATACAAGTGTTGGTGAAGATTTAATAAGAAAATGTAAATATCCAAACATAACCTTTCCGGACGAGATGGTTCCTATGTACTCTAAATTATCTGACATTATTTATAGAAATAAGTATTGTGCCCAGTGCAACAATGAATTCGCGTTGGTATCTTGGCAGGTCATTTTTAAAATTGCAGATACATTTTCGTTATTTCGATTTCCAGATTCCTTTGAAAAACTATACCAAATGGCCCAAAAATCTCGTATAAAGTTTGAAATGTCGATTGAAATACCGCAGGAAATTTCAGAAAGAAAAGATGAATTCCAGTGTTTTCTACGAAAACATGTTGAAAAGAGGTGTTCTGGGAACCAATATATTGAGAAGGATCAGAGAAACTTCCTCAAGTATTTATGTTCATATCATCAATCATCATATACTAAAAAATGGTACAACAATGTATTTTGTTATATATGCTCTGAAACTCACATCGGTGGACATGTACGGGGATGTGAAGCAGACGAATCAAGATTCATAAGGGACAGTTTTACAGCTGTTTTGGTGCCACGTGAGGATACACATGCTGGCGATTTGAAGGGTTTTGTCCCCCAGAATGTTCCGTGTAGCTGTACGGAATATTTCGACAAGACAAATGTAAGAAATTATTTTAAGCAACATCTTAAGCGGATTTAAAAGTTTTTTCTAGAAGGTAATTTGCTTCAAAATAAATTAATTAATTCGCCTTAATTCTCATCTACTTACTTAGAAAAAATGGCTTTCTTCGAATGAGAAATGCAGTTCCGTCCATTTCATTTGCAATTAACATTGAAATAAAAGGCAATACTTCGAAACATTCATTAACATTTATGTCTTATTTGATCTTGCCAAAGTGTAAGACAATAAATATCTGCATAAAAAGGTATTCGGCGTAGGTAAAGATACCTGGTTATACATGTATTATTATACAGTGCTCCCTCCCTATAGCGGCTTTCCCAACAACGATTCCCTCATTACAACAATGCTTATCGCTGTTCACCAATCAAGGCAAATATGTCCAGCGCTTTAACTGCTGCAATATCGTCTATTTGTGACGCGTGTCTGGTACCCGCTTCAGTTTAAGTACAAATCGGCCGTGGTATATAATAATTAGAATAGCATTTGGTGAAAGAATTATGTTGACGCGTGCCATTAGCATTGGAATACAGTGAAACCCCTCTAAACCGGACATGTGTGGGGACAACAAAAACATCCGGTTTAGAGGGGTTTCCGATTTAGAGGGGTTTTAACCCATAGCTTGTTTCTAGTATGGAAGGTAGCTGACCACTTAAAGCAGGTTGAAAGTAAAGCAGAATGCGCCTTAAGGCGCATTCTGCTTTAATTTAAACCTGCTTTAAGTTATCATCTGCTAGAATATAGAAAATATTTCTGATGATATATGTTCATGAATGTATTTTCTTCAGTGAAGGAATAAATCAAAGGTGTAAAAATGCGTGGGAAATGGGGCCAAAGTTTTTGTCCGGTTTAGAGAGAATTCCGGTATTTAGAGGTTCCAGTTTAGAGGGGTTTTACTGTATTGAGTAAAGCAGTATCGGTAAAGCAGATTAAGGTAGCAAGTTTCTGATGTCATTGTGTGGTTTACTGAACACCGTAACTGCAATTTATAGGTTACCAAAGAAAGTATTAAAAACAAAATGTGCACTCGAATTCACTGTCCATGGTTGATATGTCTACAGGTGCATTTACACAAGTGTAAAACGTCAAAACGCGACACAACAAACTGTGATTATATGGTAACTTCAATGAATAAGCTGTTCATTAGATCCCGTTAATGACCGTTATTTAGAATTCAGGCCAACTAGCACATACTAATTCGTTAAAACTGTTATAACTTCTACATCATATACACAACAGTCATCATCATTAGTTGGACTCGCCTATCGCCTCGTCCAAATATGGATGATGACTGCTGTGTATTCGTCCAATCGACTTCAGTATTACACCAAACACTGTTATATAACCTCGCAATATATAGGTTTAAACCCTTTCACTACCATAGGAGACTATGTTTGGATCCTGGGGCCCGTTTCATAAAACATCTTACGACAAATGTTGTCGTAAGTCAAATTATAAAACTCTCAATTATTATTTATTTCTCCATCTAATCCTGTCGTGTGATATCTTTTTGGAATCGTCTTGAAAAGACGATTCCAAAAAGATGTCACAAGACAGGATTCGATAGAGAAATCAGAGATTAAACGTATTTTAAAGTTTTGACTTACGACAACATTTGTCGTAAGAAGCTTTATGAAACGGGCCCCTGATCAGACGTCGTGTAACGTGCATCTTATCAGAATTCAATTTTTGTTGCACTTGTATCAACATTTCCTAAATCTTAAGTTCAAGAATTTGGACTTGGCATAAAATTGTTAGCGTCACATTTAAGCATACGATATTTTGTCTACGAAAGTGAGAAAGAAAAAAGTGAAATGAGGCCGTGGAAAGGCTAATTAAATGTGTTTTATACGAATTTTATAATTGCTATGAAATGGAAGCAAGTTACAGAGATACTTTTCACTATTTAGTTTTAATTTTCAGGGCACGTGTCGACCGATTTTATGTCCTCCGGGGAAAACCTATCTTAACTGTTCGTGTGAGCCTTTCCTTGCAAATATGACTGGCATGATGGTTAAGATATTTCTGGTTGTACGTCCTATGACAACGTCTAGCCATGTAATGGAATTGTTCAACGACAAAGGTCCAGATATGTTCGTCAAAGGAGTTCAGAGAGGTGTCAATAACTTCTTTAGAAACCACTGGGGACCGATGGAGTTACATCATATATACATGTATAGGGAGACTTCACTTTCAGACCGTAGCCACTTGAAATTCCATATCCTTTTAATTATAAGATTCAAACTTGCCGCTGACAACATGAACTTAATAACTACTATTTATAATCTCCTTTATTCTGGAATGAAAATCTCAATTCATAAAACACCCATGCTCATTTCGCTAGGCAAAATAGTCAACACGATTACAACATGTGATAATGGTGTACTTGCAGGTGATTACCCTTCTGATGATAACAATGATTTTGCCTTTGTATCACTTTATGGTATGAACTGCTACGTGTCTTTAAGTAAAGCATTTGGCCGCAGATTTATACAATACTACCAAACTTTGAATAAACTTTTGTTTTGCAAACGTGTAACACTCTATACGGAAGAAATATCCATATTAGTGAATGTGTCACTGGCTTCAGGTTACAGGCCCGATGAACTAAATTTCCTTTATGAGGAGTCAACGCAGCAAATTTGTTTTGATGATTTCATAAATATTTTTCATCCACCTATATCGGCAGCTTTTCAAAGTAGCCAAATTTATTCATACGCGCTTGGAATTACTGTTTTGTTTAGTACTCACCTGTTCTGAATACAGTACGTCGTAGAATCCTATAAAGGCTTTTACACTGTTAGTGTAGTGCAGTGGATAATTTAACACCGATATAATTGTTTGGTTTGATTTGTTTGTAAATTACCGTTTATGCCATTAATGAGCTAAATTAACGCCCAGAAAACACGGGCGGGATGCCTTACTTTTAAAATTGACATAGAACATGGCATTTTCGTATGCCCAGTGTAAGGCACTGATACATCGGACTTCGGTTAAGTCTAATTCGAAGGACCTGGTATGACAGGGGATCGATATGGTGTTAAAAGAAAGAACAACATATGTTCGCATATTTCTGACACCAGATCACCACTTAATGATCGTGATAGTTCCAAGTTAAAATACAGTGAAACCCTTCTAAACCGGAACCTCTTAATACCGGAATTCTCTCTAAACCGGACAAAAAATTTGGTTCCGTTTCCAACCCTTCTTCATTCTAACAAATTACACAATAAATATGTTTTTTTTTCACCTTTGATTTATTCCTACACTGAATAAAATACATTCATGAATATATGTATCATCAGAAACATTTTTTAAACTCTAGAAGATGATAGCTTAACCCTTTACCCAATAGAAGCGCCTTTTAGCGGATATGATTTATTCATCCGCTGAAGAAAATAGTTCCAATTTAATCAGTAATGAATATATATTACAATGAATATTTTCTATATTAAAGCACATGATAGCTTAAAGCAGGCTGAAAGTAAAGCAGAATGCGCCCTAAGGCGCATTCTGCTTTACTTTTAACCTGCTTTAAGTAGTCATCTATCTTAAGTACTAGAAATAGGATATCAGGTAAAGGGTTAAAGCAGGTTGAAAGTAAAGCAGAATGCGCCTTAAGGCGCATTCTGCTTTACTTTCAACCTGCTTTAAGTGAATAGCTATCTTCCATACTAGAAACAAGCTATGGGTTAAAACCCCTCTAAACCGGAAACCCTTATAAACCGGACGTTTATGTTGTCCCCAAACGTGTCCGGTTTAGAGGGGTTTCACTGTATCGCGTAAATAGTTAACAACTCAGTTTTTGCGAAAACGTTCAGGTCAGTGGAAACTTCCACCACTTAACGAAATTATCTAGTTACATTACTGATATAAACTAAACAGTAATCACCAATAGTAGTTACTTGAATGTGACTTATTATGACATAATGTGTGGTTAATTGACTTATATTTTAAGATGTTGTATTACTTGTGTTCAAGTCTGAATAAAATATGTTGTGCTGTGTTGTGTTCAGTTTGTTATTACAAAAAAAGATAATTAACAAGTAGTTCTGCTGATTCCAATATGTGATAACAAGCCGTAGACGTGAACCAATATACATTGTGTAATGACAGGGTACATAGAAATGCAACTCTTTCATTGGATGACAGACCCTCGGTATTGCAGAAAAAAAGATGGCCGTCTACTAGACAGGAATGTTCACCTTCAATCGTGCATTCTCGTTTATTAAGTCAATCTCTCCATAGAACTAATACGCGTTTGGATCATTGATTTCTTTCCTGAAAATATTTGACGCCGACGTCTACAAGCCCGTTTTTCTTTTGAAAGACAACCGTGAACATATGACGTCATTTACGCACTTCGTCATCTGTTGTTACTGTTTACTTAGTGCTGTATTGTCCGATTTTTCTGACCTGTCAGAGTTATTTTTAGAACAGAATAGTTCAAAATGGTAAATAGATAACAGGGTAACATCGGATCTATATAGTCGTACACTTTCCAACTTGAGATAAGCATGATTCTCGTGCAGCACGAGGCGGCGATAAATGGTAGCCATGAAGACATTTTTTTATACCAGGCACCGTTAGGTTAAAATGGACTTATCAAATATACAAGCATGGAAAATGATATGATTTTTTCCAGCGTATAAAAAGTGTGATCGTTCTGTTTCGGCAGATTATGCGTTTACCCTTTCCTCAATGAAAATTCAAATGGACAATTACAATTTCTAATTTAGTCAAGTACATGCTTGCCTATTTGATGGCTCAGTTTTAAAATATACTGTTACCTGACTCTCTTTATAAGTGATTATTAAGCATTTTTGACTGTTGTCCGTAAAGCATGACCAGACTTATACCATGGGGCAACAGTTGACTGTTGCACAGTACTTTTATATGCGCGAAAATGGTGTTCAAACATTTTCTGCATCGCGGGACCGAATAAAGCGTCTTTATGATACAGACTTTTGTTTAAGAATTAGAATATGATCAAAAATAAAAATGTGAATATAATCAAACCAGTTTCTACATAGAGCTAGCCCTTTGCGGGGTTGTTCCGGTCATTTTCTCTCTCCCGAACAATCCCTTTAAAAAGGCGAATAGATCTAGATCTAGGTCTAATGTCAAGAGTGACTCCGAATAAGATTGATAAAAACGCTTGCATATCTAGCATCTTCCCTTTTCTAAAACAACTTTTGACGTTACAATATAAATGACGCCATGCAATCATACATGACGTAATTTCGAAAACGAAACCTAGAGTCAATCAATTTTAGTCAATGAGATACAATAATTATTTCAATCGTAATTGAAAAAATGCAACGCAGTGATGTTCACAATCAGTTGATTTATTGAATTTAATAAAGATGAAATATAAAATCATGTCTAGAATCTAAATACGTTTTGTTCAAACCATGTTTATCTTGATAGATCTAGATCTAGCCATTCAATCAGCCTTCCGTAAATAGAGAGTCAGGTAATAAATCATTTGTTTGATAGTTACTTCGGGAACATTCAAATCATTGTCCCTCGGTAGCAGGGAAGACCTTGAGAACTGTTGCCCGAGGCCGTTCGCCTCGGGCAACAGTTCTCAAGGTCTTCCCTGCTACCTCGGGTCAATGATTTGACTGTTCCCTCAGTACCTATGAAACAAATGTATACTGTTAAATTAAAAACAGTGTATACCCAGATCAGAGGGCACATTTTGGAGACCTCTAATCTGGGTATACACTGTTTAAACATGATAAATTTGACCTGCACTGTTTGATAATGGTGTGTTAATTCGGGCAATAGGGTTTGTGGGTTAAAGACGTTTACGATATTCCCATTCCGTTTCTAATTATTTCTACACTTAGGAAAGAAGTTCCCGCCTAGGAAGATAATAAAACACAGAATGTGCACATAATACCCCACCCATCTTGTCAAATGGTAGCTTCAAACAGGTTTAACGCTTTCACTCTCAATGACGTCTAAACGCGCGTTTGCAAACAGGTTGGATCCTGATCAGACGCCGCGTAACGCGGCGTCTGATCTGGATCCAAACTTTTTGACACTTGTATCGATCTTTCTTAAGTCATACTCCATTGAATCAACCTTTGAAACGATCTTGCAAACATAAAAAATGAAGCAGGCGACGATGAAACAGTAAACAAATCACGAAAAAAAGCAGTGAACGGGTTAAAGAAAAGCAGAGCGCTCATTTTGGAACATTCTGCTTTGATTTCAACCAGCTTTAAGTAGTCATCTTACTTTAAAACTAAAAACAGGCTATGGAGTGACACATTCACCCCTGCTACTTCAAATCCAAAGTTCCGATCTACAATTAGTCGAGTCCATTTTTACTATTTATGGGTGTTTATTACAATAAAATGCAAAGTAACAAATAAAGCAGACCCATGTTTTCAGTGTACTCTTATATAACAGTGAAACTATTTGTAAATGACGAGTATACTCGTCGCTAGAGTTGAATGTGGTTAAGGATTGATACACACGTGCTGATTAAATCTGTAAGGTGTAATAATCAGATGACGAGTGTTTAACCCATTTGTGCCTAATGTTCCACAAAATGGATATATTGATGAAAAGTAAAAAAAAAAAGAAGGTGCATTTGTAGTAGCTGAATCACTGTAGAATGCACACTTGACACGCATAGAAAACTGTTTAATATATAGAGGATAATCAATTTCTTTGGATTGATATGAGTCCGCAGGACGAGTTTTTTAACCAGATAACAACCCATTCGAGTGATATAGTTTTCATATCTATTCAAAGGAATTGATTATTCTATTTATTATATATATTTTAATGACGTTTTTACAGAAAAAACACACAAAATTGATTACCGCGACGTCACTAAACTAATTATGACATGATGTCACAAAAAGTGATATTATCACTACATGTAGTGATGATATCAACAGTGACGATATCACATTTATCTAACTGAGAAATCTCTATAAATCATCGATATGTATATACAGTGGAGAAAACGTTATTCTTTCCCAATAAACGCGTTTACGCTAAAACGATTATTTCCAATGCAAACAGTAAGAAGCCAGATCAGACGCCGGGTAACCCGGCGTCTGATCAGGCTCCAAACTGTTTGCCACCAAGATAAACATAAATTATCACAATTGTCAAAAAATGTACTTTTCTACGTTTTAGTGCTTTGCGTTTGCGTACGTTTGCGTTTAAACGGGAAAGAATAACAGATTCTCCACTGTAATAAATAAATACGAAAGACTCAAGCAGGAAACGTAACACAAACAATACACCCACCTCTCAAGCAGAACACACACACACAGTCATACCACAACAAACACACACACACACACACACACACAGGCAATACCATTCCTTCATCTACACACTAAATAGAAAACAACACGCAAGACAAACATAAAGCAAAGTGAATATAGGAGCCCGCCTTGGTACGGTCAGTAGCAATCAATAATTAACTATAAATTAATTAATTATTAACAACCACTGGGGGGGGGGGGTTAAACCTGGGTTTAGGAGCGCCCAACCTCACACTTATCTCCTATATTCTCCTATATAAAGCTACATGTCAAATATTAATGATCTAGGCCATACAGTTTCTGAGGAGAAGATTTTTAAAGGTTTTCCTAAGAAAAACTGATAAGCCCCAGGGCGGGGCCATTTTTGGCCCCAGGGTCAAACTTTGAACAATCTTGGTAGAGGATCATTAGGTAATGATACATACCAAATATACATGTATACCTATTGTTATTATTAAAAACCTATCGCTTGTGATGATAGCACTTTTGCAGTGACGATATCATTTTTACCGGAACTATCTTTTGCGTCAAATCGTCATTGAAATGTATATGATAAATAGAATAATCAATTCCGTTGACTGGATATAAAAATATATCACTCGAATGGGTTGCCATCCGGTTAAAACAAACGTCCTTTGGAATAGTTTTTAATCAGATATCAACCCATTCTCGTGATATATTTTTCATATCAACCCAAAGAAATTGATTATCCTCTATTTATCTGACATAATTCATTGATATTTGTCGGCCACAAGCATACATCTTGACCTAATTTACACCTCAAACTTCAATTTCCAATTACAACGAGTCGATTGATTTGCAGATGTGGTCCAGTAATAACGCTCTCGACGTCGATACTAGGAGCCGTGAGTTCTATCCTGCGCCGGACCAAGGGCCCGTTTCATAAAACTTCGTAGGACAAAAAAAGGTCGTAAGTCAAAACTTTAAACTACAGTTAATTTCTGACTTCTCTATCTAGTTATGTCTTGTGATATCTTTTAGGAATCATCTTGAAAAGACGATTCCAAAGAGTTGTCACAAGACAGGATTAGATGCAGAAATAAATAAAAAATGAGACTTCAACATTTGTTGTACGAAGTTTAATGAAACGTGGCCCAAGTCCCTCTGGTGAGCATTTATAAACTGAAGATCTGATGTACCAGTGCTTTACACTGGGCACCCGACAGAACCAGAGAACTCTGTCGATAGTAAGGGCAGGTAGCAACCTGAATTGCTACATACTGATAGGTAGGGTATAGCGCCCGGATTTTCAATTTGATTTTTTCAATTTTCAAGATAGGGAATTAAATTAATACCAGTATTAATAAATAAATGTCTCTTTTCTAATAGTTCGACCTCTAAGGGCCTTTTTCAAAGAAACGTGATTTTCTTTGAAAAAGGCCCTTAGAGTTCGAAATATTAGAACAGAGCAGTTTAGTTATGAATATTTTTGTTTTGACTATTGAGGGTTGTATTGTATAATGTAAATCAAAATTACAAACGCTTCTATCTTGAATGAATAAATGAATGGTGTCTATCTGGGGGCGTCCAATTAGCCAATAGCAACGGAGTTAACAAAACTTACTAAATCATTTGAGTATTTTTGTTTTCACTATTGAGAGTTGAACCAAAATAAAAAATGGTGCAGCCGCTGATCAAGAGGCTGCCTTAAGAACACTCTGATATGGGTCTACACTGTTTGCATATGACAATGATTCTCTCTACAGTTACATTATATTCCATTGTTTAAGTTCTTGTTTCACTGCTAAAATATAACAGTCTGATGTTCACTCAATCGATTAAATTCGATCTTATACTGAAACAATACAATTATTCTATTTATTTATGCTTTTAAGCCACTTTTTAAACGAAATTGTTCGACACTTGTTAAAGCGAAAGTGCATGATTTACCCCGTGTTGAGCCCAAGTTTACATCGAACACATTAACGAAACAGTTTCCCGTACGATGACGTCATTGATTTATTGATTTGACGTCATCAGAATTACGTTGTTGCTCCCGATTTTGGATTCGTGTTCTTCCGTTGAGTGGTTCGCGACAAATCGGACTGCCGGAATTTAACGATAAGACACGATTGACTACGATTTTTTGGGAGCCCTACGGGGAATATTTATAATAAAAGCGCGCGTGGCGATAATCCCACTGCTTAAAGCAGTGAAATTATAAAGTGATAAGCCACTGCTATTTCGTGGTAATGCACCGAAAAGCATAAATAAAAAGGTATATTTACCCAGACAGTTTCGTATACTAGTCTGTTCACTTGATTACTGCCGACCGAACTGTAGTCGATGGGGTATTACAGTGTTCCCTCTCTACAACGGCCTTCTCAACAACGATTCCCTCCTTACAACGACCCTTGCCGCAATTACCTAAACGGGACAATTATACATGTAGCTTACGCTTTTACTGCTGCAATATCGTCTGCTTAAAATTGTAGTCTGTTATTTTTCTCAAAAATACATATAAGTGGAGATTTCGATAGAAAACATTTAAAATGAGGAGTGGCAAACAGCTTGAATCCAGATAAGACGCCGCGTCACGCGGCGTCTGAACTGTATTCAAACTGTTTGCAAATGTAAGCCAAGTCTTAATTATCATTCTCTATATTGACTTCCTCCGAACAACACGCACAATCTGTGTCTCCAAGTGGGTGTTGTTGTAGAGAGGGAGCACTGTACTTCCCTTTGTCACTACCGGAAGTGGTCTTCTTAAGAGAACAAAAGTAAGCAAGTAATGCTAATGACGTCAAATGAATGTGATGTCGTTGACGACGTCAAAAGACGTCACATCATATCGCCTTAATGTGCACTCTGCTTTACTTTAAGTGGTCACCTATATTCAATACTTAAAATAGGATATGAAGTAAATGTTCAACCTATTTCAATCTATTCCTGTGTCAGCACACTTTCTGCTTGTAATTAGTTTTAGCTTTCTTCAATAATATTAGCATTATGATAGTAATTTGACTTTTTTGAACCAGCGGTAAAACTTCTCAATATAGTGTAATAACGACACATGAAAAGAAGGCTTATTGACTGCATTAAAGAGAGGTGACAATTTAAAGCAATGTCAACGTAAATCAGAAAGCTCCTGAAGGAGTCCTTGCTTTACATTCACTTTGCTTGAAGCAATCATTTGCCTTCATTAACCACCGGGTATTTAAACTAGTTTTGTGGACGTTATAGACTTTTACTGTATTGTTATACAGCACCCCCTCTCTACAACGGCCCTCCCGACAACGACTCCCTCCTTACAACGACATTTATCGCTGTTTCCCAAGAAAATTATGGTTTATGCTTGCACTGATGCACCATCGTCTACTTAAAATTGTTATCTGCTGTTTTTCTTACATAAATGACATTTTGACAGAAATAAACATAATAAACAAATGACAAACAGCTTGAATCTAGATCAGACGCCGTTTTATGCGGCGTCTGATCTGGATTCATGCTGTTTGCAAATGTAGTCAAGTTACCTCCATGTAACGGCTCCCTCTGAACAACGGACACAATCTGTGTCTCCCATTGGGTGTCGTTGTAGAGAGGGAGCGCTGTACATGATTTGGGCCACAAATTGACCCAACTTACAGTCTAAGAAATAGCGGGGGGTCTGATGTTTTACAGACACGGTCATGTCTCTAGTTTCTTTTAACCCTTTCCCCAATAGAAGCGCCTTTTAGCGCATTTGATTTCTTCCTCCGCTAAAGAAAATAGTTCCAATGTATACAAACATAAACGTGCACAAACGGAATCTTTTCTAAATCCTAGCAGATGGTAGCTTAAAGCAGGCTGAAAATAAAGCAGAATGTGCCTTAATTTTCAACCTGCTTTAAGTGGTCACCTGTATTCAAAAATATAAATAGGCTGTTGGGTAATGGGCTAACAAGTCGTCTTCTTAAATCTATTCTCGGCGTCTGGTAATCTGACCTGGAATTCATCTTCCGAATTTTGAATAGGATTTACAGCAATATTTGTCGTGCGGCGTTGCGAAAGACGGACCACAGAAGACACATATTCCAACGCGCATAATGTCAAAACGCCTGTTATCTCTTTATCTTATAATTTCGCCAGAACTGAGAAGATTATACATGTGTAAAAATTCAAAATGAAGATTACAATACAATCACAACACAGGACAATAAGCAAAATATCTATATCATATGATACATGAAGAAAGTACAGCATGATATGAGATAGGATTTTATTTAAATATATGAAAAGTAATTGTCAATTATAATGGTGCTGTGGTTTAAGAAAAAGATGCCAAGGATTCTCTTTATCTTATATATGTATATGGTTGATTTTTCCGCAAATCGTTAGAATAAAGAGGTGAGTGTAATTAAAAATATCAGAGACGGCTGCCTGCCTGCCACCGGCTTGCAACATTAAATTGCTGATGTTTAACTCATACATGGGTTCACAGGTACTTGAAACATAGATCTAGATCTATAAAATACTAGACTTGTCTTTATATATACGGTAATAGAAGTCTAGTAAAAACTATATATATATATATTTAGATATCTGTGCATGGGTTTGTCACCGTTGAGAGTTGTGTTCTGGGTTGCTTATGCTAAAACCACATATGGTATTAGCACCCTCAGGTGTGTGCTGTGTTGTTGATAATAAAACCATATAAGGAGTTAGCTCACTTAAGCGTTTTGTTTGGTTGGACTTACACGAAAGACAATGAGCTCACTTTGTTGAAAGCTTGGCTTTTCGTGACTTTGAAACGTTCGCATCTACCTTTTTTGTCTTTCAAGAACTTTTAGACAATTAATCTTTGAAATATTTGTTATGGAAAAAAATATTTTAATAATGCTTGTACGGAAGCAGTGTTAAGTTATAGAAATGTGTAGAGCTTATGTATTAAAGTTAGTTGAGAAAAGAAACACGTGGTCTTCCATTGGCGTAGCTTCCTATTAGGCAAGTAGGCACGTGCCTACACTTATTTTCAGATGTCCAAAAAATAAAAAAGGCTAAAAATGCAGAAAAAGCAATAAAATTGACATCTAAGGGGGGTTAGAGGTGAACCCCAATTATTTTTACATAGATTCATGTTAGTTTTTTGCCATTATCAAACGCGGGAAAAGCCTCAGAACGCACCTAGAGACTATCTAGGAATAAAAATTTCCCGGGGGAGCATACCCCCGGACCCCCCTAGTAAGAAACCGTACACTTATTAATTGGTCTAATCACCCCGTTGGCACGCATGTACAATTGCACATGTAGCTGCAACACGCGCGCGCTACCGCGTACACACTGTCCTCATACTTGCGACAATTGAAAAAGTAAAACAAGATGCAATAAAATAGGGATAGGGTGGTGTTAGAGTCTAACTTAGAGATTAATGGAAGACAACCTGTCAACAATTACATTATAATAACCTGGAACAGAACATTTATTTTATTTTCAGCCGAGTTTTTACATATATTTATGGCAGAATTTTACCTGTCTTGGACGCGCAAAAACGCCCTCAGAACAAACCAGAGGCTATCTAGGAATCAACCCTCACCAATCCCCTCCTAGTAAGAGTGAGTTCATAAATTGGTAATAGTTACTTTGGATTTCATACGGGCCTGCAGTGTGCTTGATCAATTTGTCCCGAAAAGAAAGTTACATCCAAATAATCATCAGTTTCACGTAGCGAGTATGTTAATGAAAAAATTACGGTATCAGACCCTATCATATACTAATTGACGTGGGGTTGTTTTTTGGTGAGTTTTTTCAAGAAGATATGCAGACATATTCCTTTGCAAAATAATAAAATTGTCTGTTGTTTGAAGCTTTTCATTCCATTAATTCTTCATATAAATGTCTCCCCAGACACTCCTTAAATGCGTCTACAGTGTTGTAGAACTCAAAATTTTCCCGGGGGAGCATGCCCCCGGACCCCCCCTAGAAAAGATATGCCTACACTTTCATTTCGGCCAAGCTACGCCCCTGTCTTCAGCGATTCGCAATTGGCTGACTCGCGAGTTCATGTTTCTTTAGCTAAAATGACTTTCAATTATTGTTTTGTAAACAATTGCAAACGGCATTTGTGAAACAAACCGATGTTGTAGCTGAAGAAGAATTAAGATGGGGGGGGGGGGGGTCAATTAAAATGTGTCTGGCTTGAATGGTCCGAATGTTTCATTTGTTGACACGGTCATTGGGGAATAGCACCAATAGGGTTTTTTCTAAAGCTAGATATTGTCTATGTCATATAAATATAGCAATGCCATTGAATGTACGTGTTGCTGCTGTTATAACTTATGGCATTAAAGTTCTTTGAGATACTCATGGACACTTCAGGACAAGTGAAAGGAAAATGTAAACTGTGTGGGACATTTATATCGGGATCTACAAAAACCACTTCAAACTTACATTAATAAAATAGTTAAAAAATATTATAGCCAGTGTATGCCTTAAAATTCTCCCATGTAATCGATGTAATCGAAATGTAATTGCGATTACATTTTTCAAGTAGTCGTAATTTAATCGATTACAGACTCTGTAATTTTCACAAAGTAACCGTAATCGTAATCGCATTTGCTGTAATCGTAATCGAAAGTAACCGGTTACATTTCAAAGTAATCGGTATCATGTCTGGTACTCGGGGTAAGGCAGTGAAGGGGTTAAGTTCGCAACTGTACTACATAAATAAATGAATACTCAACAAAACAGTGACCTTAAGCACATATGAACAGCAAGGGCTAGATCTAGTTTGAAATGCTGCCGATACGGGAGGATGAAAAATCTTTATGAAATCATCAAAACACATTTGCTGCTTTGACTGGTCATAAACGAAATCTAGGTCATCGGGTCTGTAACCTGAAGCCAGTGACAAATTCGCTAACATAGACATTTCTTCCGTATAGAGTGTTACACGTTTGCAGAACAAAAGTTTATTCAAAACTGAGTAATGGCGTATATTTCCTAAGCTAATTGTTCTACCTAAGGACTCTTTACAGCTCATACCGTATAGCGACAAAAAGACAAAATCATTATTTTCACCAGCGTAATCGCCCGTAGCTTCTCCATCCTTTACACAATCGGCAACGTCGTAGACTATTTTTCCTAACGAAATAAGCATGGGTATTTTAAGAATTGTGGTTTGCATTCCAGAATAAAGGAGATTATAAATAGTAATTATCAAGTCCATGTTGTCAGCGGCAAGTTTGAATCTTATAATTAAAAGGATGTGGAATTTTAAATGGCTACGGTTTGAAAGTGAAGTCTCCCTATACATTAATATATGATGTAACTCCATCGGTCCCCAGTGATTTCTAAAGAAGTTGTTGACACCTCTCTGAACTCCTTTGACGAACATATCTGGACCTTTGTCGTTGAACAATTCCATTACATTGCTAGACGTTGTCATAGGGCGTACATCCAGAAATATCCTTACCAACATGCCCGTAATGTTTGCAAGGAACGGCTCACAGGAACAGTCGAGATGGGCTTTTCCCGGAGGACATAAAGTCGGTCGACACCTGGCCTGAAAATTAAAGCTAAATAGTAAAAGGTATATTTATACATACTGTTTCCCTTTCATAACAATTATCAAATTCGTATATAAGCCCTTCCCGTGCCATGTTGTAACCCTTTCATTCTCAATGACGCTTAAAAGCGCTTTTAAAAATTGTTTGGATCCTGATTAGACGCCGCGTTACGCGGCCTCTGATCAGGATCCAAGCTGTTGACACTCGTTTTGAGATGTCTTCAGTCATACTGCCTTTGGTAACTTAAAAACGACATTGCAGACAATAAACTTGAAGCAGACGACAATAAAACGATGAAGTGGTAAAAATCTCACGAATAATTTGGTAGTGAAAGGGATTAATGTTGCTTAAACAAAAGCAAAATGCTTTCAAGAAAGTCAGACTGAGGAACTTTTGATACGAAATAAGGAGTATTAAACTATTATAGAATTTACTCTATTCTTACCCATTTACATCGAGTGGATTCTCCCATGCTTATATCTTGCATTTATCCATATTGATGTAGGGGGACCTGGTCTAAATTTTCATTTTCGTTTTGTTTTATAATTAAATTATTATCAGCAAACGGTTAAGGCTCTGATCAGACTCCGCATTTTGTGGCCTCCGATCAGGCTACACTGTTGTCTATGTCCAATATATGAAATCTTTGGCACAAACGGGTTAAAAGGTCTACTTGTGATTAAATAAATAGCCATATCAAGACAGAATTGCGTCTGATCAGATCCAAATTGTTTGTCCGCCGTGTGAAGCTTTCTTTAGCAACAATGACTGTAAAATAACATTTTAAAAACAATTGCAAACTAAAGTTGTGAAACAGATGATATTATAATGCTGCTGAGTTAAAATGACGAGCACCAGGTGCTTGTTCCGGGACAACTTTCAGTTTGATTGGATGTATTGTTACCATTGATACCAAATTTCATATTTAACCTTTTCGTCATACAGGTGAGACAACTACAGTAAACATCTCTATAACGGCCACTAAATTTTGTAAATTATTTTTTGTTTATGACAGGTGACAGCTTAAAGCAAGGTGACAGTTAAACAGAAAGCTCCTTAAGGAGCTTTCTGTTTCACTGTCACCTTGCTTTAAGCTGTCACCTGTCTTTTATATATCTAATTAGCTTTTATTTTAGTGGTCGTTATAGAGAGGTTTTACTGTATTGACTTTGTATGTGATCGATTATTTTATTGCCGATATGCGCCGATACATACTAACAATTCAACAAAATGCTTGTTCCAGACAACAGCTTTAGTTTTATTTGACATATTGTAACCTAATTTTCATATTTAGCCTTTTCATCATACAGGTTGGACACCTATTGGTTTTAATTTCTTACCGATTGTTTTATATATTGTTGTTAGGACCCGTTACATACTTACAATTAAACAAAATACTTGTTTCCGAATAACAGCTTGAGTTATATTTTGCATATTGTAAAAAAAATTTCATATCTAGCCTTTTCCTCATTCAGGTAAGACAACTATCGATTTTAGCTTCTGTCCGATTATATTATTGCAGTTATGTCCATTCACATACTTAGAATTCAACCCAAACAAAGATGGTTCTGGGCAGTAACTTTAGTTCGGTATGCCCATTTACATACTTAGAATTGTACCAAAACAAAATTGGTTCTGAACAGTAACTTTAGTTCAGTTGTCATTTTGTAACCATATTTCATATTTCGCTTTCTTATCATATTAATAATACACCTCTTAAATGAAGTTTTAACCCTTAGCCCGCCAAATAAATTGTCGTCTGCTATATTTCTCGTCTGCTTCAAGTTTCAAAGTGCTTTAAAGTTGCTCAAAATTGCTGAAAATGTTGTCCGAGTGTCAAACAGCTTGGATCCGGATGAGACGCCGAGTTACTCGGCGTCTCATTCGGATCCAAGCTGTTTGCATATGGAGCTATAGTCGTGAGTGGCAGGCTAAGGGTTAATATAGCTTTCTGCTTGGTGGTTTATATTGCAGTAATGCCCCGAAACTTGCTCGTTTCTGGAAACTTTGACATACTATGATTTATTTACAAGAAATAGTTCCAAGATGATACTTTATAAGTTCTATTTGACGTATTGTAATATATTTGAAATATCCAAGACGAATATTGCATTTTGAAAGCTCACCATTATAAGATTTCAAAGTGCTTTTACTAACGCATGGTCCATTTTAATACAAGTGTTTTTGTCTAAACTTTGTTTGGCGGGATCAAGTTAAAAATTTGTGTTAATGATTTGTTTGAATTAGTGGATTTTATTTCCAGGTAAATTGTAAATCAAATGGGTTTGAATGGGGTTATCATTCTATTTAGACCGTTTTCCCGAAGCCACGCGATTTCATAATTCATTTTTGAAACAAATTGAAACCTAAAAGATATTGAATCCTAGTGAGATGCTTTATTTTAAATAATTTCTTACATAAGTCTTGTCGAAATACTCCGTACATCTACAAGGGAAATCTTTGGGCACAAAACCCTCAACATCGTCAGCATGTGTATAATCAGGTTGTACCAAAACAGCTGTAAAACTGTCTATTGTGAATCTTGATTCTTCTACTTCACACCCACGCTCATCTGTACCGATTCTAATTGCCGTGCATATATAACAAAATACATTTTTGTACCGTCGTTTGTATGTTGATTGGTAATACAAACAGGCATTCTTGATGAAGTTTTCCTGATCCTTATCAAAAGACTCTTGCCAATAGGGACAATTCATTTTGTGAAGTTTTTGTGGAAAGCACTGGAACTCATCTTTCCTTCCTGCAATTTCATTCGGTATCTCAATCGACATTTGAATCCCTTTACTAGCTCTTAGGGCCGTTTTGTACAGTTGTTCAAATGATTCTGGAAAACGAAATAATGCTAATGAATCTATAACTTTAACAATGATTTGCCAAGATACCAACATGAATTCATTGTTGCACTGAGCACAATACTTATTTCTATAAATAATGTCAGATGATTTAGAGTACATAGGAACTATCTCGTCCGGAAAGGTTATGTTCGGATATTTGCATTTTCTTATTACATCTTCACCAACACTTGTATTAAGACAGTCCGTTGTCATTAAAAAGTACTCGTCTTTTTGTTCAGTATTGCTAATACTACCATATATGTTAGGCCATATACAGTTTTGTCTTACTGTTCGTGTTTCTGTGATTTCCTTTGCTTCCATCAATGGACAACAGTTATTCCTTTCTATACAGTCGTCTGTACAGTAACATTTCTGGCAACAACTATGCATATCTTTAAAGGTTGATTTCAGATAGTTTCTCGCTTCTTTCATCAGAGATTCATTCCTGTTTTGTGGCAATCCATGAATAAAGTTAACTGTGTCATTTATGCGGTCTTCCAGGTAACTAAAATTCAGCTCCAGGTTATTTTCCGCTTCACATTGCACTGAATGTGGACATACGAGATGAAGTAAGGAAAAGAAATTCACATAAAACGGCTTATCAGTGTCATAACTGTCCATAACTGCCTGGACAACTGCCTGGCCATCAGGTGGTCCGCTTTTGTTGAGGTTAAGGTTCATGTGTGACTTTCCAAGATGTACCATGATGAGGAAAGTTATCATCAGGGACATTGTTCTCAAACTGAAAATAAGAAATAATAGTTTGGTGCTTTTGAACCTTTATATCTGGTATGTACTCATGCGCCACTAAAACATCAACTTAACAATTAAAGTTTCCAGTTAAGTTAGGTCGAGTTTGGTCTTTAAGGATCGTTTTCACACAATTATAAACATTGTAGAACCCTACCTTGGTCTAAACTGTTTTCACATGATAAGTGTACGCTTTACAAATCCACTGTATGTACGTAATACATATATGTGTTTATAGACGTCTAAGTTAATACGAGCGTATATGTGAATAATCAAATATTTGATGAAGTTTTTCAAAGTTAGTGTATATGCATTTGTGCAGGAGAGTCATCCAACAAGGATGATTACCCTATTATTCAGAGCATAAATTGGATCCAAAATATCATTAAATTCGTTTATAGAGTATGATGGCATATCTCTGACACCAGTAATTATAATACTAATATTTGTCTTGCCCTTTCACCCTCAATGACGTCAAAAACGCGTTTGCAAACAGTTTGCATCCTGATCAGACGCCGCGTAACGCAGCGTCTGATCAGGATCCAAACTATTTACCACTCGTATCGTAATTTAGTCAGTCATACTGCCTCAGATCTAACGTTGAAAACGATATTGCAGACAACAATATTAACACAGACGACAAATGGCGATCAAGGGGTAAAAGAAAAGTGTATCAGTACATTGATATTCAAGCAACAGGGAACATCCATTCAAAATATCAACTTCCTAATGCAAATATGTCATGTAGTATGTAAGTGCATTCCAACACTTACTCCATAACTAACTTTGAAATTTCAGTCCCAAAACTCTAAGTTCTCAACAGGTGAAATTTTGACTAGAATTAAACTTTTTTTTAAATTTTTACTACGCAACATCAATGTTCAACCCACATGGCACCTCCAGTCCAAATATCAGCTTCTTAATACAAATATTTCATGTAGTATTAGTGCATCACAACACTTACCCCAAAATTTAACCTTTTTTAAACAATTTAGCTACCCAACATCAATGTTCAACCCACAGGGCACATCCATTCCAAATATCAGCTTCCTAATACAAATATTTCATGTAGTATTAGTGCATCATAACACTTACCCCAAACCTTTAACCAAGAGAATTCAGCCGAAAAAGCTAAGTCCACAAAAGGTAAAATTTTGACTAGATTTAAACTTTTTTTAAAATTTTTTAACTACACAACATCAATGTTCAACCCACAGGACATCTCCGTTCCAAATATCAGCTTCCTAATACAAATATTTCATGTAGTTTTAGTGCATTACAACACTTACCCCAAAACTTTAACCATGAGACGAAAAACCTAAGTCCACAAAAGGTGAACTTTTGACTACATTATCATAAGTTTTTTAATTTTAACTACACAACATCAATGTTCAACCCACAGGGCACCTCAAATCCAAATATCAGCTTCCTAATGCAAATATTTTATGTAGTATTAGTGCATTACACCCCAAAACTTTAACCACGAAAAACCGACGCCGACGCCGGGGTGATTCCATAAGCCCCCCTCCAATTCTCCGAATAGGCGAGCTAAAAAGGGCTAAATCTCAGTTGTTCTTCTCCTCCTAGTAGATGGAGTAAATCTCTTTACTAACTTCGCTCTACATATTTCATATGCAATCCAAATAAGTATAATTTGATATAAGATAACAATCTGATAAGAACCGTCTTGTGGTCATGGGGTTAGTGCATAGGGCTATTTTTAACGCATATATTATTGCCTTTGACTCACGAGTACAAATCCCAAACGAGCTCATTGTTTTTCTTTCAAAATATTTTACATAAATCAAGTCCTTCAAGGTGCTGTCACACCTCACCGGATGGCATAAACGGACGTCAAACGGAAAGAAAATTTGTCTAAGAAAGAAAGTCGTCCTCGCTCTTGCGCGAGGCGCTCGCGTTTGAGGCATGGAACGAATAAAACGCACGATGACCGAACAATTACCGGTAAACTAACGGTAAATTAACGGAAATAACCGTACGGGTAACGGAGGAATATCGGATACAACAAAAGTGGAACGCATGAGAAACTGACGCAACGTTCTTGGATCGTTTGAAATATGTTCTTGTTCGTGTCACGATAAAACTGGTAAAAAAATAGACCGAACAAGAAATGCTCACAGTACACAATACGCCCTTCAGACGGCATAACTAATGGAAAACTGGACACATTTTGACAACATGCGAACTCAATAGTCGATATGTAGTTTATAGAGACAGAGTCATATAATTCTTTTAGCTTAATATGTGTTAGTATGTGCAAAGAAAAAAGCGGAAAAAACAAACAAAATATTTTCTTATAGGACTTGGTTTATGTTAAAATACACTCAAAGAAAAATATGAGCTTTTTTGGGATTCAAACTTGCGCGATAAAAGCAATAAGATAGCGGTATGCCTAAAATAACCCTATGCACCGACCACAAGACGGTTCTTATAAGATTAATGTTATCTTTTTTGTACTGCATATGAAATATGTAGAGCGAGGTTGGTAAACAGATCTAATCCGTCTACTAGAAGGAGTAGAAAAACACTGAGACCCCCTTTTTTTACCGTTTTATGATCGAATTTATCGTGTTTACCCCTTCACCGCCATATTGTCGTCTTCCTTAATAGTGTTGTCTGCAATATCGTTTCAACGTTAGATTTACGAAATTACGATACGAGTGGTAAATAGATTGGATCCTGATCAGAAGTCGCGTTACAATGGTTATTGGCAAACAGATTAGATCCTATTCATACGTCGCTTAACGCGGTGTCTGATCAGGATCCTAATAGTTTGACACTCATTTCAATATTTCTTAAGTCGAAATTCCGAAACGACAAATTTTAAAAAAGAAGAGACGACCATTATTTGAAAATTGATGACACCAAAGCAATGAATTGGTTTAATGTTGGATCCTGGAGGTTCACTTAGTATAAAAAGATAACTTACATTATCGGGTGCTTTCTGGCCGACAAGGTCTTCAATCTAACTGTTCTTGGTAAGAAATCGCTTCGCTGTGAGATTGACAACTGTCGCTTCTGTTCGTTTTATAGAGTTATGATTTTTCCATGGTGACAGACGTTATTACGTAGTATTCAATCAACATGCGACAAAAAGTAACTGGGGAAAAACCTGCATCATATTTGTTCTAATGACAGTTAAATAAGCGTTAACTCTTTCACTGCCATTGACGCGAAAATGCGACTTTGCAAACAGTTTGGATCCTGATCAGACGCCGCGTAACTGTTTGACACTCATATATATTATTTTTCAATCTAAACTCTGACTTGAAAATATAGTGTAGACGACCCTTTCTAGCGGATAAAAGGATTAAAGCGGAAGATAAAACTTTGCATAGAAAGCGTTAGATGCGTATTCCGAAGAAAGATTATTTGGGACAAGTGGTTGTTTAATGCTGAATAGAATAAATGAAGAAAGCTTTTTAAAGCAGCTTTCTGTATATTTCTATCCTGCATTGAGTAGTACTAGTTATCTGTCTTCATTAATCTTCTCTCATGTTCGTTGATTGTAATTAAACGCAATTATGGTTGTTGTAAAATTCGTTATACAGTAAAACCTCTCTATAACGGCCACTAAGTTGTGTAAATTATTTTTTGTTTATGACAGGTGACTGCTTAAAGCAAGGTGACAGTTAAACAGAAAGCTCCTGTAGGAGCTTTCTGTTTCACTGTCACTTTGCTTTAAGCTGTTACCTGTCTTTTATATATCTAATTAACAATTATTTAAGTGGTCGTTATAGACAGGTTTTACTGTAATAGCAGGTTCATTTAACGACACAACATGTAGGGAACCAAAGAATGTTGACTGTACACGTTTACATTCTATCGATGATTGCCAACGACCCGATATGTTAGGATGAACACCCGTAAATGAGACCCGGTTAATGTCGGTCAATAGCGGTTTCTAATGCCCCCGCCCCGACCCCCGATTCTGTGATTCTGTACCATATACATTTGTATTTTGTCCTGTTTGTCTGCCGGTCTGTATGTCTACCTATATTTCTGGCTGTCTGTATGTCTGTCTGTGTCACAAAAGCTTAATCTTGTCTATAACTTATGCACTGCGAGACATAAGACTTTCATTGTTGGTGTGCCTCTTCCTTGTATCGCGACCTTCAAATCAGGCCAATTTTCCCCTTGTAACTTTGACCTTGACCTTCTATGATTAAAATATTTAAATGCCTATAAAATTTTAACCAATAGCAACTGTACACGTAGATAGTTTCATTGCAATGAAGTGGGTTATTGACGTATCAAATGAATTACCCCTTTCACTCTTAATGATGTCATAAAGCGCATTTGCAAACATTTTTGATCTGATCAGACGCCGCAACGCAATCAGGATAAAGCTGTTTGCCACTGTTTTGAAATTACGTCAGTGTTGCATCTTTAAATCCATGTTTGAAACGATATTGCAGACAACAATATTGAAACAGACGACAATATGGCGGTGAAGGGGTAAAAAACTCACGATAAATTTGATCACGAAATGGTGAAGGAATTCATTATTTTTGTGTGATTATGGTTATTTATGTTTTCTGATTTCAAACCCAGATATGGTTGATCCTTGTGAAAAACTATTTCATAGTTTGAATCAAAAACTTGTTTTCCTATCTAATAACTCTCACAGTTTTACAGTGTTTCAATAATAACACTTAATATTGCATGTACAAATATTAAATAATGTCATACTAGTATTTTCTAAATGACCTTTCAGGGTGATTTTGTTTTATACTTTGTTTGGAGTTTTGTTAACTTTGATCTGACCAAAGGGAAGCATGCTTTATGTAATCATTATGTAAGCCTTTCAGTGCCAAATTAAATGTGAGGTTTTACCCCTTTACCGCCATATTGTCGTCGGCTTAAATACTGTCGACTGCAAGATCGTTTCAAAATATATTAGATTTAATGGAGTAGAATATATGACTTAAGAAACATCGTACGAAGGTCAAACAGTTTGGATCATGATCAGACACGGAGTAACACGGCATCTGATCTCGATTCAAACTATTTGTAAAGTCGACTTTTAAAATAGGCGACTTCCGCGGTGAAAGCGTCAATTGGCGCGCAATAACACCGCCATTTGTCTTTCAGTGTCTTAAAATTGTCTCTGTGCCGTGATTTTATTTTGTGATTAGCAATGTTATTACCGTTTTATAAAATAAGTTTAGCGTATGCATCTATTGACTCTTAGATGATATTAATAAGTGATACTGTTTATCACTTTTCCTGATCGCTTTTTATCGTGAGGTTTTTACCCCTTCACCGCCATATCGTCGTCTGCTGTAATATTGTTGTCTGCAATTCCGTTTCAAAGTTAGATTAATGCCAATATAACTGACGCAATGTCAAAACAAGTGGCAAACAGTTTTTATCCTGATCAGACGCCGCTTTACGCGGCGCCTCATCAGGATCAAAATTGTTTGCAAGTGCGCTTTATGACGTCATTGAGACAAAATGGGTTAATTGTCACTTATAACTCCTTGATAGAGTGGAATAACCGTAAAACTTATATATTACGATCGCTCAATTAAGTAAAATATTTTGGCGGCTGCTTAAAGCAAAGTGCAAGTAAAACAAAAAGCTCATTTATGAGCTTTCTGTTTTGCTTTATATTGGCTTTAAGATGAGGTGTTGCCTGTTTTGTATAAAATTAATTAGTCTTCAATTTAGTGGTGGTAATAAAGGGATTTTTTCAGTACTGTATACATATAATTTAATATACCATGTGTGTGTTATTATTCATTATTAAATATTTATGATGATGAGATGTACATAAAGATCACTACATGTACTTTGTATTAGAGAGTGCTGATTTGACGAGTTACTCCTTTACGGGCAAATAATTAAGGGCATTAATTCTGAGTTTGTAACTTTTTTCCCTAAAATTAATACCGCCATAAGGGTCCGATTTCATCGAAACTTGTCATAACATTGTGCAGTGTCATATCATCAAGGATGTAAGTCATTCCCCCATATTTGGTATTGACTCCAGCGCAAATTAAAGTCATTAAGATCTTAGCTGTTGTTTTTTTTTAGAAAATCACTTACTCGGCTGTTGTGAATCGGTGCGAACTTTGATCAACATTACTTCAAGCAAACATACAGTTGTTTAAAACGACACAGCGGGTTGTTTTGCTAAATCAAAACAATTGTAATCACAAAGAACCCGCACTGACATGTCTCTACTAATTTTAGGATGGCTCCAAATATCGGCAGAAATAGACATCAGAAAGTTAGGTGTCTTACACGAATTATGAACAATAACATTGCCTTTGTGAACTAATAGAATATTTAGATTATCTTTATTGTTCGAACTGAAGAAAACCAATTTGGACTTATTTCAGACATATTTATTACAGGTTTATTCCAGTATCCCAAAGATACGCATTTATCGCATATAATTGATTCCTCCACTGAATAAAATAGTTCTAAAGCATTCCCTCTCTAACGACATCCAATGGGAGACACAAATTGTGTGCGTTGCTCGGAGGTAGTCGTTAAAGGGGGGGGGGGGGGGGGGGGTGGTGGCTTACATTTGAAAACAGCTTGAATCCAGCCCAGACGGTGTTTGATCTGGAGTCAAACTGTTCGTCACTCGTAATTAACTTATGTTCTGTCAAAATGTCAAATATGTAACTTTGAGAAAAAACAGCAGACGACAACTTTAAGCAAACGAGAGTACCGCAGTTAAAGCATTAGAATAACTGTCCTGTTAAGGGAAATACGGCAAACGTCATTGTCAAGAGGGAATCTTTGTTCAGAGGGTCGTTGTATGGAGGGAACATTGTACTTTATACAGTCATGGATATGTATCATAAGAAATAAAAATATTCTAACAGATGGCAGTTTAATTATATGCGTAAATGCATTTCTACGGGGTAATGGGTTAAACCTGCATTAACCAATTATCCAATACAGTATCCAACAAGTAGTCTCTTATACAGTTTGTTACTAAATGCAGGATAAAAATGCGAAAAGGTTATGCAAGAGATTTCTGCATTATAAGTACATTCCATTCAGCAGTCACGTTATTAATCTCCACGCTTCTTGAAAAAAATGTCGTTTAATACAACGTTTTACATCAACACATAAATTAATGATATTAATTCAATTCTAAGCAATACAACCTTTGGAATGTTACTAATTTTTATCAATCGGTTACGATAAATTGTACATAAAACCATAATCATACAACAGTCGCTTCATTATCTTTTGAACTGACATTGTTTCGCTTAGAAATCACCCTGTACAGTTGAACCCCTCAAAACCGGTACCTCTGAATACCGGAATTCTCTCTAAACCGGGCAAAAACTTTGGTCTCGTTTCAACCCATCTTTATTTGAACCCATTTCACCATAAATGCGCCTTCTTACTTCTCTGGTTTATTTCTACACAGAAGAAAATAGTTCCACTTTATACATTCATGAATACGTATCATCAGAAATAATTTCTATAATCTAGCATATGATAGCTTAAAGCAGGTTGCAAGTAAAGCAGAATGCGCCTGAAGTCGCATTCTGCTTTACTTTCAACCTTCTTTAAATGGTCAGTTGTCTTCCATACTAGATACAAGCTATGGGATAATGGGTTAAAACCCCTCTGAACTGGAAACCGCTCTAAACCGGAAATTTATGTTGTACCCACACATGTCCGGTTTACAGTGGTTTCACTGTATTCATTTAAGAAATGAACTGATCTTTTTCGGCGTTCAAGCAAAATGAACGACAGAAAATTATCGGCAAAAACCATGGTAAATTTGCCGATAATTTTCTGTCGTTCATTTCGCTTGAACGCCGAAAAAATCTGTTCATTTCTTATATTTACAATATATTTGCTGTAATTTCTAACATTAAATAAACATTTTGTTAGTACGCATGTATGTTTAATCCATATTAGAGGTAGATAACACGAATAATGTATACCCTATAGGGAACAGCCATGACCGATTTACTGAAGCTGTGTACATTTGAAAGCAGAAAAATAAGTTCCAATGTTGACATTCTAAGTCAACAACTTGACAGTTTGGCGCGAAAAATGCCGCTTTTTGACATCATTGGAAGTGACGTCATTTTAAAGTAGGATACATATATCGTTTGTTTGTCATAAAGAAACGCAGATAGCCGCTCTTTATAAGGTAGATGTCAATTTTCTTGCAATTTATCTCATTAATAAAGAAGAAATTTATTCGGTAATCATGGTTTTCACCAATAGGAAGGCATAGATAGGTTAAGAACAAATTTGGAAAAATCCGCCAAATGTTTCCTTTCCAAGTTCCAAAGATTAATTCGCGAATGAAAACTGCATATGCCCCGCCTCCCCTTTGAAACTTATCAACAAGTCCTGCCCTCTCGAAAAGTGGTGTTTATACGAAATGAACAGCATTTTGTTCAATGGAATTGAATTTTTGGGGCGATTGTAAATATTAACCCATTGATCCCTGGTGCTACGTATTTGCCTCCTTTATAAATAGTTTACATACCGGCATAGCAAGTACACATGTCCCACTTGCCCTATGTAAAAAAGTATAGACTCTGATCAGAATGTTCATGTATGCTCAACATCGGATCATAGTCTACGTTGTTCGTATTTTTGCAGTTTATTCCAGTATTTATTCCACTGTATAAAAAAATCGACTTAATTTTTCAATAGAAATGAAGTTAACAAAACTTAAAAATCATTTGAGTATTTGGGGTTTGACTATTGAGGGTTGTATTTGTATAATGTAAATCAAAATGACAAACGGTGCAGCCGCTGATCAAGGTGCTGCCTTACCGATATGGGTCTACACTGTTTTCATATGGCAATGATTCTCTTTACAGGTACATTATATTCCATTGGTTTAGTTCTTGTTTCACTTCTAAAAAAGATATATTTACCTAGACAGTTTCATGAACTGGTTTTTCAGTTGATCACTGCCGACCGAACTGTAATTGATGGGGATAGTACTTCCCTTTGTCACTACCGGAAGTTGCCTTCTTCAGAGAATGAAAGTAAGCAAGTAATGCTTATGACCTCATATGAATGGGATTTCGTTGACAACGTCAAAAGACGTCATATCATATCACCTTATGGTGCATTCTGCTTTACTTTTAACCTGTTACAAGTGGTCACCTATATGCAATACTTAAAACAGGCTATGGAGTAAAAGTTAAATCTATTTTAATCTATTTCTGTGTCACCATACTTTCTGCTTGTAATTAGTTTTAGCTTTCTTTAATAATATATTAAGCATTATGATAATAATTTGACTTTTTTGAACCTGCGGTAAAACTTCGTTATAACGACACCTGAAAAGAAGGCTTATTGACTGCATTAAAGACAGGTGACAGTTTAAAGCAATGTCAACGTAAATCAGAAAGCTCATGAAGGAGCTCTCTGCTTTACATTCACTTTGCTTGAAGCAATCATTTGCTATAATTAACCACCGGCTAGTTAACCTAGTTTTGTGGTCGTTATATACTTTTACTGTAATGTAATAAGTATTTTGGGCCACAAATTGATCCAAATCACAGTCTAAGAAATAACAGGGGAGTCATATGTGTCTAACAGACACAGTCATGTCTCTAGTTTCTTTTAACAAATCATCTTCTTAAATCTATTCCCGGCATCTGGTCATCTGACCTGGAATTCATCTTTTGAATTTAGAATAGGATTTACAGCAATATTTTTCGTGTGTGGCGTTGCGAAAGTCGGACCGCAGAAGACTAACTGGACACGTATTCCAACGCGCATAATGTCAAAACGCCTATTATCTGTTCATCTTTTATTTTCGCCAGAACTGAGAAGATTATACATGTGTAAAAATTCAAAATGAAGAATACAATACAATCACAACACAGGACAATAAGCAAGATATCTATATCATATGATACATGAAGAAAGTACAGCATGATATGAGATAGGATTTTATTTAAACATATGAAAAGTAAATGTCAATTATAATGGTACTGTGGTTTTAGAAATAGATGCCAAGGGTTCTCTTTACCTTATATAATTATGTATATGGTTGATTTTTCCGCAAATCGTTAGAATAAAGAGGTGAGTGTAAGTATAGATATCAGAGACGGCTGCCTGCCTGCCACCGGCTTGCAACATTAAATTGCTGATGCTTAGCTCATACATGGGTTCACAGGTACTTGAAACTTAGATCTAGATCTATAAAAAAAACTATACTTGTCTTTATATATACGGCAATAGAAGTCTAGTAAAATCTATATTTTATATATCTAGATCTATGTGTAAAGTTCCTGTGCATGGGTTTGGCACCGTTGAGAGTTGTGTTCTGGGGTGCTTATGCTAAAACCACATATGGTATTAGCACCCTCAGGTGTGTGCTGTGTTGTTGATAATAAAACCATATAAGGAGTTAGCTCACTTAGGCGTTTTGTTTGGTTGGACTTACACGAAAGACAATGAGCTCCCTTTGTTGAAAGGTTGGCTTTTCGTGATTTTGAAACGTTCGCATCTACCTTTTTTGTCTTTCAAGAACTTTTAGACTTTGCGAATAATTCAGACAATTAATCTTTGAAATACTTGTTATGGAAACTTTTTTTAATAATACTTGTACGGAAGCATAGTTAAGTTATAGAAATGTGTAGAGCTTATGTATTAAAATTAGTTGAGAAAAGAAACACGTGGTCTTCAGCTAAAATGACGTTCAATTATTGTTTTGTAAACAATTGCAAACGGCAGATGTGAAACCACCGATGTTGTAGCGGAAGAATAATTAAGATGGGAGGGGAATGTCAATTAAAATTTGTCTGGCTTGAATGGTCCGAATGTTTCATTTGTTGACACGGTCATTGGGGAATAGGTCCAATAGGGTTATTTCTAAAGCTGGATATTGCAACTCATATCGCTACCACGATCGTTGAAAAGACAATCACGATAAACTATCGATACCTCGTTTCACTAATGGAATACTATCACGTTAGTTTTTCATACTTTCTACTAGATTTAGAATAAATGTGAACCAAAGAATGATTTCTATATCCTTGCAGATGGTAGTTTCACGCAGGCTTAAAGTAAAGCAGAATGAGCCATAATAGTCATTCTGCTTTTCTTTCAACCCGCTTTAAGCAACAATCTGTATTCAATATTGAAAACAAGCCTGAGGAAAAAGGATTGATAATAATTAAACACATACAGGGAACAAAGTCATACACGGCATCTCAGAATCCTGGTAAAATTGTAGAAAGAGTTACTTGTAAACAATGTTTACTTTCTTTGTTGAAAAAGTGATACGGAATTCCAACTATTGAAATTAACTCAAACTATCTCCGGTAGTTCGATAGTTTGTTTGAAATCGATACTTATCGTGACTATAGCTATCGCGATAAGTCGATACTATCGACTATCGTGCCATCCCTTATTGTATCTGAGATGCTTCATCCTAATCACGTTTGGAAAATAATATCGGCATTAACCCATTACCCCATAAATACGCCTTTTTACGCCTCTAATGTATTCCTCTACTGGAGAAAACAGTTTCAATTTATACAGTCATGAATATGTATCATAAGCAATATTTCCTATATCCTATCAGATTGGATCTTAAAGCAGACTGAAAGGCGCATTCTGCTTTACTTTCAACCTGCTTGAACGGGACTCTTTTTTCAAAACTAAAAAAGGGTATTGGGTAAAGGATTTAGTTCGCAACTGCACTACATAAATAAATGAATACTCAACAAAACAGTGACCTTTAGCGCATATGAACAGCAAGGGCTAGTTTGAAATGCTTCCGATACGGGAGGATAAAAAATCTTTATGAAATCATCAAAACACATTTGCTGCGTTGACTGGTCATAAAAGAAATCTAGGTCATCGGGCGTGTAACCTGAAACCAGTGATAAATTCGCTAACATAGACATTTCTTCCGTATAGAGTGTTACACGTTTGCAGAACAAAAGTTTATTCAAAATTGAGTACTGGGATATTTCACTAAAGCTAACTGTTCTACCTAAGGACTCTTTACAGCTCATACCGTATAGCGACAAAAAGGCGAAATCATTATTTTCACGAGAGTAATCGCCCTTAGCTTCTCCAACATTTACACAATCGAAAAAGGTGTTGACTATTTTTCCTAACGTAATAAGCATGGGTATTTTAAGAATTGTGGTTTGCATTCCAGAATAAAGTAGATTATAAATTGTAATTATAAAGTCCATGTTGTCAGCGGCAAGTTTGAATCTAATAATTAAAAGGATGTGGAATTTCAAATGGCTACTGTTTGAAAGTGAAGTCTCCCTATACATTAATATATGATGTAACTCCATCGGTCCCCAGTGATTTCTGAAGAAGCTGTTAACGCCTCTCTGAACTCTTTTGACGAACATATCTGGACCATTGTCTTTGAACAATTCCAATACAATGCTAAAAGTTGTCATAGGGCGTATATCCAGAAATACCCTTACCAACATACCAGTCATGTTTGCAAGGAACGGCTCACAGGAACAGTCGAGATGGGCTTTTCCCGGAGGACATAAAATCGGTCGACACCTGGCCTGAAAATTAAAGCTAAATATACATACTGTTTCCCTTTCATAACAACTATCAAATCCCCAGACATTTTAACCCTTTCACTCTCAATGACGCTGAAAAGCGCGTTTGCAAACTGTTTGGATCCTAATTAGACGCCGAGTAACGCGGTGTCTGATCAGGATCCAAACTGTTTGACACTTGTTTTGAAATATTTTTAGTCATACTGCCTTTGATATCTTTGAAACGACATTGAGGAAAATAAAGTTGAAGCAGACGACAATAAAACGATGAAGGGGTAAAAATCTCACGAATAATTGGGTAGTGAAGGTGTTAAATGTTGCTTGATCACTTTCGCAGACAAAATATAGTCTATTTAAACGTGACGCTTTCAATTTTATACAAAGTCCAAATTCGTGAACGTCATACTGAGGAAATGTTGATACGAAATAAGGAATATTTAACTATTATAGAATTTACTCTATTCTTACCCATTACACCGAGTGCATTCTTCCATGCTTATATCTTGCATTTATCCATTTTGATGTAGGGCGACCGGGTCTAAATTTTCATTTTCGTTCTGTTTTATATTTAAATTATTATCAGCAAACAGTTAAGGCGCTGATCAGACTCCGCATTTTGTGACCTCTGGTCAGTCTACACTGGTGTATATGTCCAATATATGAAATCGTTAGCACAAACCTGTTAAAAGGTTTATTTCTCATTAAATAAATACTCATATCAAGACAGAATTGCGTCTGATTAGATCCAAATTGTTTGTATGTCGTGTTAAGCTTTCTTTAGCAAAAATGACTGTAAAATAACAATTTAAAAACAATTGCAAACTAATGTTATGAAACAGATGATATTATAATAGCTGCTGGGTAAAAATGACGAGCAGCAGGTGCTTGTTCCGGGACAACTCTCAGTTTGTTTTATGTATTGTTACCATATGTTATATTTAGCTTTTTCATCATGCATGTACGACATCTATGATTTTGATTTAATAAATACGAAAGACTCAAGCAGGAAACTTAACACAAACAATACACCCACCTCTCAAGCAGAACACACACACACACACACACACACACACAGTCATACCACAACAAACACACACACACACACACACACACACACACACACACACACACACACACACACACACACACACACACACGCACACACACACACACACACACACACACACACACACACACACACACACACACACACACACACACACACACACACACACACACACACACACACACACACACACACACACACACACACACACACACGCAATACCATTCCTTCATCTACACACTAAATAGAAAACAACACGCAAGACAAACATAAAGCAAAGTGAATATAGGAGCCCGCCTTGGTACGGTCAGTAGCAAGTCTGAAGATTTTAATTGCCGTTGTGCGCACTTTCAAACGCTGAAAAATTACATAACAAATTTGTTTCCGGACATTATCATTAGTTTTATTCAACATATTGTAACCAAATTTCATATTTACCTGTAACATTCTCGTCATTCAGGATTTCGTCCCTGTCTGGTGATTTGTATTGCAGTTGTGCCCATTTATATACTTAGATCGGGGCGGCTCAAACTGGTTTCCAGAAAATAACTTTACATTATTGAACCTAAATACGTTCTCACATATTATTTTGTCTTTGGTCTTATAGTTTTATTGCAATTACATGTGTGCCCTTTAGTATACAAAATGTTTGTTTCCGAACAATAAGTCTAGTTCTACATATATTTGACACATTTCATATCTAACCTTTTCGTCAAGCAGGTAAGACAACTATTGGCTTTGTTTACGACCGATTATTTTATTGCAGTTATGTCCCGTTACATACTTACAATTCGACAAAATGCTTGTTTCCGGACAACACATTCGGTTATATTTGACATATTATAACCAAGTTTCATATTTAGCCTTTTCATCATTCAGGTAAGACAACTATTGATTTTAGTTTCTGTCCGATTATATTATTGCAGTTATGTCCATTCACATACTTACAATTTAACCCAAACAAAGATGGTTCTGGCCAGTAACTTTAGTTCAGCATGCCCATTTACATATTTAGAATTGTACCCAAACAAAATTAGTTCCGGACAGTGGCTTTAGTTCAGTTTGACATTTTGTAACCATATTTCATATTGAGCGTTCTTATCATACAATTAATATACCTCTTAAATTAAGTATTAATATAGCTTTCTGCTTGGTGGTTTATATTACAGTAATGCCCCGAAACATGCTCGTTTCTGGAAACTTTGACATACTCTGATTTATTTACAAGAAATAGTTCCAAGATGATACATGTACTTTATAAGTTCTATTTGACGTATTGTAATATATTTGACATATCCAAGACGAATCTTGCATTTTGAAAGCTCACAATGATCTGATTTAAAGTGCTTTTACTAACACCGGTGTAACGAAGTATTTTGACCCCCATCGAAAAATGACCCCCGGTCAAAATTCGACGACGTAGAATGACCCCCGGTCATTTTTCGATATCGTACAATGACCCCCCGGTCATAATTCGACGACGAAATTTGACCTCCCGGTCATAGTACTATGACTCCCCTCATGAAGTGTTTTGACCCCTCCTGAAATATATCGACCCCATCGAAAAATGACCCCACCTCTCTTTAGCAATTAACAGACACAGTTTAAACCATTGGACCCTTGCGACGGGTATATTAGTCATTTACAAACAGTCTACCTAGCAATAGTGCATTTGTCATTTGTAAACCGTGTAGATCCTGATCAGACTAATCCCAAAGGAGCTCTCTGATATGTTAGCAATATATGTCAGTTTTGAAATATATTGTATAAAACAACTCTAGCTAGTCAAAAGTTGACTTGACATAACTAGAAAAAATTGTATTGTCCACTTGAAGTTTCAGGTGTGAATAAGTTAAAAGATATATAAAATTTAGATGATAAACAAGTCAAAATTCAGACTTATGATAAGCGCGCCTTGGAAACGTACAGTATACTAAATGCTGTTCCCGGTGGGTTACGTTAACCTTGTGCCTATCTGTTGGATACTGATGGTAGGGAAACAAGGTGGCTGCGGGTCTGTGGTATAATTCGTGGACAGCTTATTTATAAATAAGTTAAGGTAGTATTTCAGTCATGGAGTATGCAGGTCTGTGGGGCGGGAACAGGCATGGTGTGAATTACTTGAGAAAGTTATACATTACATTACAAGTGTCACCAATTACATTGTTAAAGAGTGTATTATATTACAATTATTATTACGTTTACATTTGTAATGTATTAAATTACAAGTAAGTTGGCAAAGTAATGCATTACATCACACATTACATTTCGATAACAGTCAAAAACATTACTGAAAAATAACTAGTAAGCATATCATTAACTGATAAGTTATCATTTACAAGTTCTTTGTCAACTAAATAATCAAAGATTCTAAACTTAAGAATACAAGGATGCAATTTTACAGTTTGAAAAGTCACAGCCTTTTTTATAGTGCCCACTGGGTAAGGAAGTATACTTTTGTAAGCAAAGTAGCCCTTAACCCTTTCCTCCACAGTAGCGCCTCATGCCGCATGCACCTACATCTGTAAATAAGATTAAGATACACTAATAAAATCCAATATTAGTTTTAATTACAGGCGTCAGGTAACAAAAAAATGAGTGTAAAGCAGAAAGCATACACGAGCTTTCTGCATAAAATTCATATTGCTGTATGCATTGTCCTGTCTTAATCACAGTTAAACGTAGCTAATTTGCAAGCTTGCCTATGGAGCAAAGGGTAATTACAGTCCAAAAGTTTTGTACAAAGCTCTTTGAAGTGCTTCTACATATTATACCTGTTATATGAAATGACATGTCTTTTTTGCCTCTATACTTCTTAATTGAATTACTGCTATAGAGGGGTTCAACTGTACCAAGACAAAATGTATAAATGTCACTGTTGCACATAACATCATTACAGTTTCAAATGCATTGTCTGTTAGATGCATTATGTCAGACCTGATTATTTAACCCTTTACTCCTTAGCCTGTTTCTAACTTGAAGATATATGACAATTTATTGAACGTAGTTTACAGTCTATCAGTGGGACCCCATACCAATAAACGCTACGTGAACGAGTGCAAATATGTATCCCCCTTTTACAGAATATGTATATGTAATATTTACATCGGTTCCAATGACATTCGTCATCTAACAATGTGTCGCAACAGAAACATTGCGGCACGTGACTATGAAAATTGATTAGATTATTGAAAGTATATTGTACAACATAGAAGCATCCAATGATTTAGGTAATTAGCAATCTGATATGAATTGACCCTCAGGGAGCTGATCGCAACCATGTCGGGGTTATTCTACGACATTGAAAAATGACAAGGGGTCTTTGTTTGACATCAGATACGGTAATTACCATATCGGGGCAGGGGTGGCATTCTATGAAATTGAATGATATCAGGGGGGTCATTCTACGATATCGAATAATGACCGGGGGTCATTCTACGACATCAAATAATGACCGGGGAGTCATTCTACGACATCGAATAATGACCGGGGGTCATTCTGCGACATCGAATAATGACCGGGGGTGATTCTACGACATCGAATAATGACCGGCGAGTCAAACTATGATATCGAATAATGGTCGAGGTGTCAAAATACGACCTAGAATAATGACCGGAGTCTTTCTACGACACTGAATCGTGTGATGTGCAATGAGGCAACATAACACAGCTTCCGATTTTGATCGCTTTTGTTTGCTTTTTGTTTGCTTGTTTGTTTGCTTGTTTGTTTAGTAAATGCAATTAACTTTACAGTTAAAGACTTTTCCTCAGTCCATAGAGAGAGTCCCCCATTGTTCTGGAGGTGTCAATGTAACTTCAAATCACGTGCATCACAATCTCAGTTTATCTGGTGAGGGTCAGATTATACTCATGCTCTAGTGATTTTCAATGATTATTTCTATCCAAACTATCAAATATAAAGGTAGAGTCTCACACAAGACGATTCAATGGTTCAATATGCACAAGACCCAAGACCCATGCGTTTTGCAAGGAAATTGACAGTAAATAATCTGGCAAGGCGTTATGACCAAAAGGTCGTCAGGAGATATCTTTAACATGGTAAACTATAAACGCACAACATAGCAAGTGTTGACAAAAGACAAAAAAGCCCACTCACAACAACCGACATGCATTCTTCTTATTTCTTGACAAAAGGGATAAGTTCCAACAAATCAAAACATCCTCTATGAAAATATGTTAAGACATTACCTAATAAATACGAATTTTACGCCTTTGATCTTTTTATTCCTCTACTGGAGATAAAAGATCAAATTTATACAGTCATGGATATATACCATAAGAAAATATTTTCTATATCCTAGCAAAGTGTACATTAAAGCAGGCTGAAGTAAAGCAGAATGCGCAATCTGCTTTACTTTTAACCTGCTCTAAGTGGCCATCTGTCTTTAAAGCTAGAAAAGGGATGTGGGATAGTTGGTTAACCAAAGAAACCGCGGCAAGATAGGAAGATTTCTTGGAATGAATGTCAGTACGAGCGTATTGTAAATTCTGATCATACGCTTTCTCGGAGACGTGGTACATGTGTGATTGGGGTTTACTAAGCCTGCTACGTCGAAATTAAATCAATAATCGAACAAGAGTAATTGGTAGATCGTAAATGTATACTTGTAAAAGGGTAAACGGTTCTGGGTTCGATACCCATAAGGTTGTCCATTGATAGGCAGACACACTTACAATTCAATCAATATACGTAATTTATTCACTCAAAACTTATTTAGGTTTAAAACAACTTTAACATATGCAAAACTGACTTTAAACAAAATATCAAGGATTTTAAAGGGTGGTCATATTTCGACAGGGGGGGGGGGGGGTCATTAATTCGACGATGGGATGTCATAATTCGACGATGGGAGGTCATTCTACGACGTCGAATTTTGACCGGGGGGTCACTTTTCGATGGGGTTCAAAATACTTCGTTACACCGGGTCTGTTTTTATACAGCTGTTTTTTTTGTCTACATTTTGTTTGGCGGGATCAAGTAAACCATTTGTGTTAATGATTTGATCGAATTAGTGGATTTTTATTCCAGGTAAATTGTAAATCAAATGGGTGTGAATGGTGTTATCATTCTACTTAGACCGTTTTCCCGAAGCAACGAATTTCATTAATTTATTTTGAAATAAACTGTCTTCTAAAAGACAATGAATCCTAGTAAGAAGCTTTATTTCAAATAATTTCTTACATAAGTCTTGTCGAAAAACTCCGTACAGCTACATGGGGAATCTTTGGGCACAAACCCCTCGTTAGCATGTGTATAATCAGGTGGTACCAAAACAGCGGTAAAACTGTTTATTGTGAATCTTGATTCGTCTACTTCACACCCACGCTCATCTGTACCGATTCCTCTTGCCGTGCATATATAACAAAATACATTTTTGTACCGTCGTTTGTATATTGATTGGTAATACAAACAGGCATTCTTAAAGAAGTTTTCCTGATATTTTTCTAAAGACTCTTGCCAATAGGCACAATTTATTTTGTGAAGTTTTTGTGGAAAGCACTGGAACTCCTCTTTCCTTACTGCAATTTCATTCGGTATTTCAATCGACATTTGAAACCTTAACTTAGACCTTAGGGCCCCTTTGTACAGTTGTTCAAATGATTCTGGAAAACGAAATAATGCTAATGAATCTGTAACTTTGACAATGAGCTGCCAAGATACCAGCATGAATTCATTGTTGCACTGAGCACAATACTTATTTCTATAAATAATGTCAGATGATTTAGAGTACATAGGAACTATCTCGTCCGGAAAGGCTGTGTTTGGATATTTGCATTTTCTTATTACATCTTCACCAACACTTGTATTAAGACAGTCCGTTGTCATTAAAAAGTAATGGTCTTTTTGTTCAGTATTGCTAATACTACCATATATGTTAGGCCATATACAGTTTTGTCTTACTGTTCGTGTGTCTGTGATTTCCTTTGCTTCCATCAATGGACAACAGTTATTCCTTTCTTTGCAGTCGTCTGTGCAGTAACATTTCTGACAACAACTATGCATATCACTAAAGATTGATTTCAGATAGCTTCTCGCTTCTTTCATCAGAGATTCATTCCTGTTTTGTGGCAATCCATGAATAAAATTAAATGTGTCATTTATGCGGTCTTCCAGGTAACTAAAATTCAGCTCCATGTTGTTTTCCGCTTCACAATGCACTGAATGTGGACAAACGAGATGAAGTAAGGAAAAGAAATTCACATAAAACGGCTTATCGGTGTCATAACTGTCTATAACTGCCTGGGCAACTGACTGCCCATCAGGTGGTCCGCTTTTGTTGAAGTTAAGGTTCATGTGTGACTTTCCAAGATGTACCATAATGAGGAAAGTTATCATCAGAGACATTGTTCTCAAACTGAAAATAAGAAATAATAGTTTGGTGCTTTTGAACCTTTATATCTGGTATCTACTCATGCTTCACTTAAACATCAACTTGACAATTAAAGTTTCCAGTTAAGTTAGGTCAAGTTTGGTCTTTAAGGATCGTTTTCACACAATTATAAACACTGTAGAACCCTACCTTGGTCTAAACTGTTTTCACATGATAAATGTACGCTTTACAAATACACTGTATGTACATAAGACATATATGTGTTTATAGACGTCTAAGCTAATATATGTGAATAAACAAATATTTGAAAATAATTACATGTTTGAAAGGTTAAGTTTTTCAAAATTAGTGTATAGGCATTTGTGCAGGATAGTCAACCAGCAAGGATTATTACCCTATTAGTCAGAGCATAAATTGGATCCAAAATATCATTAAATTCGTTTATAGAGTATGCTGGCATATCTCTGACACCAGTAATGATATTGCTAATATTTTTTTGCCCTTTCACACTCAATGACGTCAAAAAGCGCGTTTACAAAGAGTTTGCATCCTGGTCAGGAGCCGCGTAACGCGGTGTCTAATCAGGATCCAAACTATTTATCACTCGTATCGTAATTTCGACAATTAAGGCAGACGACAAATGGCGATGAAGGGGTAAAAACTTCACGTTTATTTGATCATGAAATGGGAAAAGGGGCTAAATCTCAGTTTTTCTACTCCTTGTAGTAGATGGAGTAAATCTCTTTACCAATTTTGCTCTACATATTTCATATGCAATACAAATAAGATAACAATCTTATAAGAACCGTTTTGTGGTCGTAAGGTTGGGCCCCTAAATCCAGGTTTAACCCCCCCAGTGGTTGTTAATCATTAATTTATAATTAATTATTGATTGCTACTGACCGTACCGAGGCGGGCTCCTATATTTACTTTGCTTTATGTTTGTCTTGCGTGTTAGTTTCTATTTAGTATGTAGATGAAGGAATTTTATTGCACGCGCGCGCATGTATATATATATATTATATATATATATATATATATATATATATATATAATATATATATATATATATATATATAAAGGGAGATAATTAACTAACTCAGACAGCATGCTTTCCATTCTGTAGGATCTTTGCAGATACAAGTTCACTGTACAAATTATATAGAGAGAGATAGATAATCAGTGAACAGACTACACAGTCAGACATACACATACTCGGTCAGAAACGGCAGCGCGCCTAGCTGTAACAATGAAATGTACCAACAAGAATGAACCATCCACATCCTTTTTTGGGGATGTGGATGGTTCATTCTTGTTGGTACATTTCATTGTTACAGCTAGGCGCGCTGCCGTTTCTGACCGAGTATGTGTATGTCTGACTGTGTAGTCTGTTCACTGATTATCTATCTCTCTCTCTCTCTCTCTCTCTCTCTCTCTCTCTCTCTCTCTCTCTCTCTCTCTCTCTCTCTCTATATATATATATATATATATGTGTGTGTGTGTGTGTGTGTGTGTGTGTGTGTGTGTGTGTGTGTGTGTGTGTGTGTGTGTGTGTGTGTTAGTGTGTGTGTGTGTGTGTTCGTGCGTGCGTGCGTGCGTTCGTGTGTGTGTGTGTGTGTTATGTGTTATGGTATGACTATGTGTGTGTTCTGCTTGAGAGGTGGGTGCATTGTTTGTGGTGCGTTTCCTGTTTGAGTCTTTCGTATTTATTAGTACATAGTGTTATTTTTAAGGCCTATATTATTGCCTTTGACCCACGAGTACAAATCCCAAACGAGCTCATTGTTTTTCTTTCGAAATATGTTACATAAATCAAGTCCTTAAGTTTTATTTACGACCTTGTACAGGCGCATTGCACCCCCTTTACAATAATATTATATAAACCGTCATATAAGAATACCCCTGTGGTTGAAATGGTAAGAGGGTAGGGCTATATTTAAGGCATATCTTATTGCCTTTGACCCACGAGTACAAATCCCAAACGAGCTCATTGTTTTTCTTTCGAAATATTTTACATAAATCAAGTCCTTAAGTTTTATTTACGACCTTGTACAGGCGCATTGCACCCCCTTTACAATAATATTATATAAACCGTCATATAAGAATACCCCTGTGGTCGAAATGGTACGAGGGTAGGGCTATATTTAAGGCATATCTTATTGCCTTTTCAGCACAAGTTCAAATCCCAAACGAGCTCATTGTTTTTTCTTTATATGTATTTTACACAATTATTGTCCCAAATTAATATTTACATTTGCAAAATATTTTCTTATAGGACTTGGGTTATGTTAAAATACACCCAAAGAAAAAAATGGGCTCGTTTGGGATTTGAACTTGTGCGATAAAGGCAATAAGATAAAAATAGCCCTACGCAATAAACCCACGACCACAAGACGGTTCTTATAAGATCAATTTTATCTTATTTGTATTGCATATAAAATAGGTAGAGCGAGGTTGGTAAACAGATCTACCTCGTCTACTAGGAGGAGTAGAAAAACACTGAGATTTAGACCCCCGATTTTTTAAACCCTTTATCGTGTTTACCCCTTCACCGCCATATTGTCGTCTGCCTTACTATTGCTTTCTGCAATATCGTTTTCAACGTTAGATTTAAGGCAGTTTGACTGACGAAATAACGATACGAGTGGTTAATAGTTTGGATCCTGATCAGACGCCGCGTTACAATGGCCATTTGCCAAAAGATTAGATCCGAATCAGACGTCGCGTAACGCGGTATTTGATCAGGATCCTAACTGTTTGACACTCATTTCAATATTTCTTTAGTTGAAATTCCCTAAATGCAAATATAAAAAAGCAGGCGACAAATGGTTTAAATTGATGACATCGTGGCAGCGAAATGGTTTAATGTTGTGTCCTGGAGGTTCAGAAAGTATAAAAAGATAACTTACATTATCGGGTGCTTTCTGGCCGACAAGGTCTTCAATCTAATTGATCTTGGTAAGAAATCGCTTCGCTGTGAGATTTACAACTGTCGCTTATGTTCGTTTTATACAGTTATGAGTTTCCATGGTGACAAACGTTATTACGACAGCATACGACTGGGGAAAAACTTGCATCATATTTGCTTCTATTGACAGTTACAGAAGCGTTAAGTCTTTCATGGCATTGGCGCGAAAGGCGATTTTGCAAACAGTTTGGATCATGATCAGACGTCGCGTGACGCGGCGTCTGATCAGAATTCAAGCTGTTTGACACTCATATCAATACTTTTTCAATCTAAACAGCTTTAAATCTTACTTGAAAATATATTGCAGACGACCCCTTTTAGCGGTAAAAGGATTAAAGCAGACGATAAAACTCGGCAGTTGAAGCGTTAGGGCGTATTCCGAAGAAAGTAAAGATTCTTTGGCACAAGTAGTTGGTTAATGCAGAATAGCATAAATGAAGAAAGTTTTTTAAAGCGACTCGCATCCGGATGGTGTATTTGCAAAATTAAAAGAAAATACTCAAATAAAACCAAATGAGTAGCATTATCGTGCATCTGGCATAAGAAAAATAAGAACAGTCTAAAAACAACTTTAAGAAAGGTCGTCAAATTTTTTTTGGAGATATTTTCCATCGCTTCATCCATTGCGTCGAAAGATGCTATAGAATTGATCACGGGGTCAGACATAAACCCGAGCCGAATTAAGCACTCTCCATCGCTACACACTGAAGTACGTTAAATCGTCTCCAAAGATATGAATAGGCCTGTGGTCGAGTGGTCTAAGGGGTTGCCTTATTTTTGCTATTATGTCCCCGCATGCCGGGTCCCGGGTTCGAATCCCACCAGAGCTCAATAATTTTTTTTATTGAAATGCATTTTTAAAATGAATTTCTCATCCTTTCTGGTCCTTTGGAATCATTGATTTCAGCGCATTTACAGTTGAAAGTTGAATTCCGCTTAAGCCGGTGCTAGGGGGCGTGAGCACTGTTGCATATTTCAGTATTGCTCATGAACAGACTCAAATAAACCGAGTCTGCAATTTTCAGTATTTGCTTTGTTTTCTGTGCTTTCAAAGCATCTCCCCTTATTCAGATTTAATGATGTATCAAATGAATTAATCCTTTCACTCTCAATGACACCATAAAGCGCATTTGCAAGCTGTTTAGATCCTTATAAGACGCCGCGTAACGGGGCGTCTGATCAGGATAAAAAACTGTTTGCCACTGTTTTGAAATTACGTCAGTGTTGCATCCTTAACCCTTTACCTGATAGCCTATTTCTAGTATTGAAGATAGTTGACCAATTAAAGCAGGTTGAAAGTAAAGCAGAATGCGCCTTAGGGCGCATTCTGCTTTACTTTCAGCCAGCTTTAAGCTTCCATGTGCTAAAATATAGAAATATTCCCTATACTATATATTCATGGCTGATTAAATTGGAACTATTTTCTTTAGCGGAAGAATAAATCATATCCGCTAAAAGGCGCTTCTATGGGGGAAAGGGTTAAATCTAACTTTGAAACGATATTGCAGACGTCAATATGGAGATGAATGGATAAAAACCTCACGATAAATTTTATCATTAAAGAGTTTCTTATTAAGGGATTCATTTTCCTGTGTGATTATGGTTATTTATGTTTTCTGATTTCAAACCTAGATATGGTTGATCCTTGTGAAGAACCTGATTAACAGTGTTAATCAAAAACTTGTTTTTCTATTTAATAACTCTCACGGTTTTACAGTGTTTCATTAATAACACTTTATATTGCATGTACAAATATTAAATAATGTCATACTAGTATTTTCTAACGATTTTTCATGGTGATTTTGTTGTTAACTTGTTTTTAGTTCTGTTAACTTTGATCAGATCAAAGGGGAGCATGCTTTATGTAAAGTCGACTTTTAAATTAGGCGACTTCCGCGGTGAAAGCGTATATTGGCGCGCAATAACACCGTCATTTGTCGTTCAGTGTCTTAACATTGTCCCTGTGCCGTGTTTATATTTTGTGATAAGCAATGTTATAGCCGTTTTTTAAACATGTATATAGCGTATGCATCTAGTGGCTCTTAGATGATATTGATAAGTGATACTGTTTATCACTTTCCTGATCAATTTTATCGTGAGGTTTTTACCCATTCACCGCCATATCGTCGTCTGCTGTAATATTGTTGTCTGCAATATCGTTTCAAAGTGAGATTAAGGCCAATATAACTGACGTAATGTCCAAACAAGTGGCAAACAGTTTTGATCCTGAACAGACGCCGCTTTACGCGGCGTCTGATCGGGATTAAAACTGTTTGCAAATACGCTTTATGACGTAATTCAGAGTGAAAGGGTTCACTTATAGCTCAATGAAGGAGTGGAATAACCGTAAATGACCCGTATATTACGATCGCTCAATTAAGAACATATTTTGTGTAAAGGTTGGCGGCTGCTTAAAGCAAGGTGCAAATATAACAAAAGGCTAATTTATAAAACAATATGACGCGAGCCTTGGCGAGCGTTATATTTGTTTTAGTCAACGAGTTTATTAAGAATGATAAATAATGAGCACGAATGTTAGATCCTATTTATCACCTAAACATTTTAAAACCCTTTTAAGTGAACTGAATCCGTAAGTTTTTGTCTCTCCGCCATATGTATTTTCCGCCAAAACTTGACGTTGTTTACAGTAACGCCATGGCAAATGACGTCATTTGGCGCCCAGCGTCATGCAGCGCTCGTAGACGAACAGGTTGGGCCGGAGCCCAAATATTGATATTTCACTATAGTTTATTGAATGGCTTTATAACACTCCCAGAGTCGGTTTTATGTGATAATATTCATTATTAAATATTTATGATGATGAGATGTAAATAAAGATCACTACTTTGTATTAGAGAGTGTCGATTTGACGAGTTACTCCTTTACGGGCAAATAATTAAGGGCATTAATTCTGAGTTGGTAACTTTTTTCCCTAAAATTAATACCGCCATAAGGGTCCGATTTCATCGAAACTTGTCGTGACATTGTGCAGTGTCATAGCATCAAGGCTGTAAGTCATTTCCCCCATATTTTGTATTGACTCCAGCCCAAATTAAAGTCATTAAGATCTTAGCTATTCTATTGTTTATTTTAGAAAATCACTTACTCGGCTGTTGTGAATCGGTGCGAACTTTGGTCAACAATGCTTCAAGCAAACATACAGTTGTTTAAAACGACACAGTGGGTTGTTTTGCTAAGTCAGTACAATTGTAACCATAAAGAACCCGCACTGACATGGCTCTACTAATTCTAGGATGGCTCCAAATATCGGCAGAAATAGACATCAGAAAGTTAGGTTTCTTACACGAATTATGAACAATAACATTGCCTTTGTTACCTAATAGAATATTTAGACTAATCTCTTTATTGTTCAACCTGAAGAAAATCAATTAGGGCTTATTTCAGACATATTTATTACAGGTTTGTTCCATTATCCCAAAGATACGCATTTATCGCATATAATTGAATCCTCCACTGAATATAATAGTTCTACAGTGCTCCCTCTCTACAACGACACCCAATGGGAGACACTAATTGTGTGTGTTGTTCGGAGGGAGTCGTTACAGGGAGACAACATTAAGACTTGGCTTACATTTGCAAACAGCTTGAATCCAGATCAGACGCCGCGTAAGCCGACGTCTGATATGGAGTCAAGCTGTTTGTCACTCGTCATTAAGTTTGTTTCTGTTTAAATGTCCAATATATAACTTTGAGAAAAACAGCAGACGACAATTTTAAGCAGACGATATTGCAGCCATGAAAAGGTTTGACATAAATGTCTTGTTTGGGGAACTGTGGCAATCGTCGTTGTAAAGAGGGAATCTTTGTTAAGAGGGTCGTTGTAGGGAGGGAACACTGTACTTTATACAATCACGTATATGTATTATAAGAAATAATAATATTCTAACAGATGGCAGTTTAATTATATGCGTGATATGCGTATCTACGGGGTAATGGGTTAAACCTGCATTAACCAACTATCCAATTACAGTATCCAACAGGTAATCTCTTATACAGTTTGTTACTAAATGCAGGATAAAAATGCGAAAAGCTTATGCAAGAGATTTCTGCATTATAAGTACATTCCATTCAGCAGTCACGTTATTTATCTCCACGCTTCTTGAAAAGAAATGTCGTTTAATACAACGTTTTACATCAACACATAAATTAATGATATTAATTCAATTCTAAGCAATACAACCTTTGGAATGTTACGGTAGTAACTAATTTTTATCAATCGGTTACGATAAATTGTACATAAAACCATAATCATACAACAATCGCTTCATTATCTTTTGAACTGACATTGTTTCGCTTAGAAATCACCCTGTACAGTAGAACCCCTCAAAACCGGAACCTCTGAATACCGGAATTATCTCTAAACCGGGCAAAAACTTTGGTCTCGTTTCAACCCATCTTTATTTGAACCCATTTCACCATAAATGCGCCTTTTTAGGTCTCTGGTTTATTTCTACACAGAAGAAAATAGTTCCTTTTTATACATTCATGAATACGTATCATCGGAAATAATTTCTATAATCTAGCATATGATAGCTTAAAGCAGGTTGCAAGTAAAGCAGAATGCGCCTGAAGTCGCATTCTGCTTTACTTTCAACCTTCTTTAAATGGTCAGTTGTCTTCCATACTAGATACAAGCTATGGGATAATGGGTTAAAACCCCTCTGAACTGGAAACCGCTCTAAACCGGAAATTTATGTTGTACCCACACATGTCCGGTTTACAGTGGTTACACTGTATTCATTTAAGAAATGAACTGATCTTTTTCGGCGTTCAAGCAAAATGAACGAGAGAAAATTATCGGCAAAAACCATGGTAAATTTGCCGATAATTTTCTGTCGTTCATTTCGCTTGAACGCCGAAAAAATCTGTTCATTTCTTATATTTACAATATATTTGCTGTAATTTCTAACATTAAATAAACATTTTGTTAGTAGATAACACGAATAATGTATACCCTATAAGGAACAGCCATGACCGATTTACTGAAGCTGTGTACATTTGAAAGCAGAAAAATAAGTTCCAATGTTGACATTCTAAGTCAACAACTTGACAGTTTGGCGCGAAAAATGCCGCTTTTTGACATCATTGGAAGTGACGTCATTTTAAAGTAGGATACATATATCGTGTGTTTGTCATAAAGAAACGCAGATAGCCGCTCTTTATAAGGTAGATGTCAATTTTCTTGCAATTTATCTCATTAATAAAGAAGAAATTTAGTCGGGAATCATGGTTTTCACCAATAGGAAGGCATAGATAGGTTAAGAACAAATTTGGAAAAATCCGCCAAATGTTTCCTTTCCAAGTTCCAAAGATTAATTCGCGAATGAAAACTGCATATGCCCCGCCTCCCCTTTGAAACTTATCAACAAGTCCTGCCCTCTCGAAAAGTGGTGTTTATACGAAATGAACAGCATTTTGTTCAATGGAATTGAATTTTTGGGGCGATTGTAAATATTAACCCATTGATCCCTGGTGCTACGTATTTGCCTCCTTTATCAAAAGTTTGCATACCGGCATAGCAAGTACACATGTCCCACTTGCCCTATGTAAAAAAGTATAGACTCTGATCAGAATGGTCATGTATGCTCAACATCGGATCATAGTCTACGTTGTTCGTATTTTTGCAGTTTATTCAAGTATTTATTCCACTGTATAAAAAAATCGACTTAATTTGTCAATAGAAATGAAGTTAACAAAACTTAAAAATCATTTGAGTATTTGGGGTTTGACTATTGAGGGTTGTATTTGTATAATGTAAATCAAAATAACAAACGGTGCAGCCGCTGATCAAGGTGCTGCCTTAAGAACACACAAATATAGGTATACACTGTTTGCATATGACAATGATTCTCTTTACAGGTACATTATATTCCATTGGTTTAGTTCTTGTTTCACTTCTAAAAAAGATATATTTACCTAGACAGTTTCGTGAACTGGTCTGTTCACTTGATCAACTGTAGTCGATGGGGATAGTACTTCCCTTTGTTACTACCGGAAGTGGCCTTCTTCATAGAATGAAAGTAAGCAAGTAATGCTTATGACCTCATATGAATGTGATGTCGTTGACAACGTCAAAAGACGTCATATCATATCACCTTATGGTGCATTCTGCTTTACTTTTAACCTGTTATAAGTGGTCACCTATATGCAATACTTAAAACAGGCTATGGAGTAAAAGTTAAATCTATTTTAATCTATTTCTGTGTCACCATACTTTCTGCTTGTAATTAGTTTTAGCTTTCTTTAATAATATATTAAGCATTATGATAATAATTTGACTTTTTTGAACCTGCGGTAAAACTTCTTTATAACGACACCTGAAAAGAAGGCTTATTGACTGCATTAAAGACAGGTGACAGTTTAAAGCAATGTCAACGTAAATCAGAAAGCTCATGAAGGAGCTCTCTGCTTTACATACACTTTGCTTGAAGCAATCATTTGCTATAATTAACCACCGGCTAGTTAACCTAGTTTTGTGGTCGTTATATACTTTTACTGTAATGTAATAAGTATTTTGGGCCACAAATTGATCCAAATCACAGTCTAAGAAATAACAGGGGAGTCATATGTGTCTAACAGACACAGTCATGTCTCTAGTTTCTTTTGACAAATCATCTTCTTAAATCTATTCCCGGCATCTGGTCATCTGACCTGGAATTCATCTTCCGAATTTAGAATAGGATTTACAGCAATATTTGTCGTGTGTGGCGTCGCGAAAGACGGACCGCAGAAGACTAACTGGACACGTATTCCAACGCGCATAATGTCAAAACGCCTATTATCTGTTTATCTTTTATTTTCGCCAGAACTGAGAAGATTATACATGTGTAAAAATTCAAAATGAAGAATACAATACAATCACAACACAGGACAATAAGCAAGATATCTATATCATATGATACATGAAGAAAGTACAGCATGATATGAGATAGGATTTTATTTAAACATATGAAAAGTAAATGTCAATTATAATGGTACTGTGGTTTTAGAAATAGATGCCAAGGGTTCTCTTTACCTTATATAATTATGTATATGGTTGATTTTTCCGCAAATCGTTATAATAAAGAGGTGAGTGTAAGTATAGATATCAGAGACGGCTGCCTGCCTGCCACCGGCTTGCAACATTAAATTGCTGATGCTTAGCTCATACATGGGTTCACAGGTACTTGAAACTTAGATCTAGATCTATAAAAAAAACTATACTTGTCTTTATATATACGGCAATAGAAGTCTAGTAAAACCTATTTTTTATATATCTAGATCTATGTGTAAAGTTCCTGTGCATGGGTTTGGCACCGTTGAGAGTTGTGTTCTGGGATGCTTATGCTAAAACCACATATGGTATTAGCACCCTCAGGTGTGTGCTGTGTTGTTGATAATAAAACCATATAAGGAGTTAGCTCACTTAGGCGTTTTGTTTGGTTGGACTTACACGAAAGACAATGAGCTCCCTTTGTTGAAAGGTTGGCTTTTCGTGATTTTGAAACGTTCGCATCTACCTTTTTTGTCTTTCAAGAACTTTTAGACTTTGCGAATAATTCAGACAATTAATCTTTGAAATATTTGTTATGGAAACTTTTTTTAATAATACTTGTACGGAAGCAGTGTTAAGTTATAGAAATGTGTAGAGCTTATGTATTAAAGGTAGTTGAGAAAAGAAACACGTGGTCTTCAGCTAAAATGACTTTCAATTATTGTTTTGTAAACAATTGCAAACGGCAGATGTGAAACCACCGATGTTGTAGCGGAAGAATAATTAAGATGGGAGGGGAATGTCAATTAAAATTTGTCTGGCTTGAATGGTCCGAATATTTCCTTTGTTGACACGGTCATTGGGGAATAGGTCCAATAGGGTTATTTCTAAAGCTGGATGTTGCAACTCATATCGCTACCACGGTCGTTGAAAACACAATCATGATAAACTATCGATACCTCGTTTCACTAATGGAATACTATCACGTTAGTTTTTCATACTTTCTACTAGATTTAGAATAAATGTGAACCAAAGAATGATTTCTATATCCTTGCAGATGGTAGTTTCACGCAGGCTTAAAGTAAAGCAGAATGAGCCATAATAGTCATTCTGCTTTTCTTTCAACCCGCTTTAAGCAACAATCTGTATTCAATATTGAAAACAACCCTGAGGAAAAAGGATTGATAATAATCAAACACATACAGGGAACAAAGTCATACACGGAATCTCAGAATCCTGGTAAAATTGTAGAAAGAGTTACTTGTAAACAATGTTTACTTTCTTTGTTGAAAAAGTGATACGGAATTCGAACTATTGAAATTAGCTCAAACTATCTCCGGTAGTTCGATAGTTTGTTTGAAATCGATACTTATCGTGACTATAGCTATCGCGATAAGTCGATACTATCGACTATCGTGCCATCCCTTATTGTATCTGAGATGCTTCATCCTAATCACGTTTGGAAAATAATATCGGCATTAACCCATTACCCCATAAATACGCCTTTTTACGCCTCTAATTTATTCCTCTACTGGAGAAAACAGTTTCAATTTATACAGTCATGGATATGTATCATAAGCAATATTTCCTATATCCTATCAGATTGGATCTTAAAGCAGGCTGAAAGGCGCATTCTGCTTTACTTTCAACCTGCTTGAACGGGACTCTTTTTTCAAAACTAAAAAAAAGTATTGGGTAAAGGATTTAGTTCGCAACTGCACTACATAAATAAATGAATACTCAACAAAACAGTGACCTTTAGCGCATATGAACAGCAAGGGCTAGTTTGAAATGCTTCCGATACGGGAGGATAAAAAATCTTTATGAAATCATCAAAACACATTTGCTGCGTTGACTGGTCATAAAAGAAATCTAGGTCATCGGGCGTGTAACCTGAAACCAGTGATAAATTCGCTAACATAGACATTTCTTCCGTATAGAGTGTTACACGTTTGCAGAACAAAAGTTTATTCAAAATTGAGTACTGGGGTATTTCACTAAAGCTAACTGTTCTACCTAAGGACTCTTTACAGTTCATACCGTATAGCGACAAAAAGGCGAAATCATTATTTTCACGAGAGTAATCGCCCGAAGCTTCTTCAACATTTACACAATCGAAAACGGTGTTGACTATTTTTCCTAACGTAATAAGCATGGGTATTTTAAGAATTGTGGTTTGCATTCCAGAATAAAGTAGATTATAAATTGTAATTATAAAGTCCATGTTGTCAGCGGCAAGTTTGAATCTAATAATTAAAAGGATGTGGAATTTCAAATGGCTACTGTTTGAAAGTGAAGTCTCCCTATACATTAATATATGATGTAACTCCATCGGTCCCCAGTGATTTCTGAAGAAGCTGTTAACGCCTCTCTGAACTCTTTTGACGAACATATCTGGACCATTGTCTTTGAACAATTCCAATACAATGCTAAAAGTTGTCATAGGGCGTATATCCAGAAATACCCTTACCAACATACCAGTCATGTTTGCAAGGAACGGCTCACAGGAACAGTCGAGATGGGCTTTTCCCGGAGGACATGAAATCGGTCGACACCTGGCCTGAAAATTAAAGCTAAATATACATACTGTTTCCCTTTCATAACAACTATCAAATCCCCAGACATTTTAACCCTTTCACTCTCAATGACGCTGAAAAGCGCGTTTGCAAACTGTTTGGATCCTAATTAGACGCCGAGTAACGCGGTGTCTGATCAGGATCCAAACTGTTTGACACTTGTTTTGAAATATTTTAGTCATACTGCCTTTGATAT